>BGPR01000724.1:197901-276903 GCA_013235015.1 Araneus ventricosus | reverse complement strand
GACATTTTGATAATAGATGAAAAATAGACCGACAGCTACTGAAGCGCGGTCCCTAAATATAAGAGTAAAACTAAATATAATTCTCCGCATGCTACTGAACTTTCGGATACAAGAAGATATACTCAATATCAATTGACGCAGACATTTTGTTCATTGTTACTGAACGAATCTGACAGCATATTTTCTGCTGAGTATATCTGACAACCCTAAGTGCTACTAAATTAAATTTTCAGCAAGTTTCTGAACTTTCATGAAACAATAGATACCACAAAATGTTAACTAATTCAGGCATTTTATAGATTGGTACTGAATTTGCTGTTGATCTGACAGATAGTTACTGAATGTATCTGATAGCACTAACTGCAACTAAATGTAATTGTCAACAAGTTGAACTTCTACGAAACAAGAAATCGCACAAAATACCGACTCAGCCATTTTGTAGATAGTTGCGAAACTGATCTGTCAGAATGTTACTGAATGCATCTGACAGCACTAACTGTTACTAAATACAATTGTCATCATGCTACTAAACTTTTATGAAAAAGGACTGTTTGGCAAACTGAGCAATTGACTCAGATATTTTGTAGACTTTTGCTCAATAGATTCAACAGAATGTTACTAAATGTATCTGACAACACTGATATCGAATATAATTGTCAGCATTTTCCCGCGCTCTTATGAAGCAAGAGACAATACAAAATAACGGTTGACTCATTCCATTATACTTCTGTAGGAAATCTCTTTACGCTTGTGTTCCTTAGGGACAAAAGTCCCGTTTAAAGAGACGGATGCTTCAACGGCCTCTTTTCTCTCAATCATTAACAGAAAACCGAACCGCGGTGGCGGGAATTCCCAATCCTGTTAATTGATTAAACATAATCTTCCGAAGTTTAGTTTCTTTTTTTGCAGAACAGACCGCATCTTTTTATCCCCGCCTCCAAGGTGTGGCAATCCATTAATCTCATTTCCGACAGAGGATTGGAAGGTGGTTTTATTAATTTGTTTTAATTCTTAGAACGTTTTTTCTGTCTTGCTGTCCGTAAGAATGCCAAGTTTAGTCCCCCTCCTACGTAATAGGCGTAAAAAGGGATTTTAATGTCGTGGGAGTTTAGTCTGTAATAATGCCAATTTTGGATATTGTTTTGACCTTTTGCAGCAGTGGTCACTCCTGCAAGTTTGCCATTATCAAGAATCTTCAGGATCTTTCCCATCAGTGGTTCTTCTACCTTTACCTTCCAAGGATGCCATTGTGTTCCCATCACTTCGTGGATGTCCAGTGTTTATAACTGTCGAAATTCTCCAAACACTGGACAAAGTACTAAATTAGCCTTTTCTTGATAGAAGAAAGTATTGTAATAAAGTTTTGTAATTTTATAAAACTTGATCTTGAGATTGTGAGGAATTTCCAGACTTTAGACCTCCCTGAATACAGAAAACACATTTATAAACAGCATAACCAACAACAGAACGAAGTAGACAGATGGAATTTTGTATGTAACCTTTACGAAAAAAATTGATAATCGCTATCAAATTTTAGATAAAACTAGCCGCCATGGGCGACCAGCTGTTCACCAGTAATATTAATAGTCTGTGACTATGCTTTCCATTTGGCAAGATAGATTGGCGAATTCGCGGTTGTAGAGGCTGAGGGACGCTGCCAAAGTTATATTTGGCGATATATCTCGAAAATGTAGGGCGGTGGGTAGTAGGCCATCATTTATGACATATCTAGGATTCATAAGCTTTCATATGAAATAAAAATTGTCGAAATTGGTCCAGTGGTTGGGGCTGGGGGGACTCTGACAAGATTTTGCCCCATTGTACAGTGAAGTAGTGTTTTTTAAATTTGGGTCGAAAATGGCGTGGGTGGCAGGTGACAATTGATGACATATCTAGAAATCATAATCTTTCATATGAAATAAATATTGTCAAAATCGGTCTATTGGTTGTGGCTGGGAGACTTTCTGAAAGTTTTTCCCCATAGAGAATGCACATTGAAAAACATTTTTTTCGATTTCTCTCGAAAATGGAGGTTGGTGGGGGCAGGTGACCGTTGATGACATATCTAGTGGTCATAAGCGTTCATATGAAATAAAAGTAGTCGAAATCGATCCAGTGGTTGGGGCTGATTGTATCATGGTTTTGCCAATTTGTTTTAAATACAGTAGACTCTCTCTAATCCAACACATATGGGATCGGACACCTGTTGGATTATAGAGAGTGTCCGGACTATAGAGGGTCAATAGAAAAATTATGTACTGAGAGGGGGGAGGTTTCAAGTTTTAACACGAAAGAATGACTCATCACCAAGTTACAAGTTCTAACAAGTGCGTCGGAGTAACGAGTGAGTCTATTGCATATACATTCGACACGGGAAAGACTGCCTGTCTGTGCTTGCACGCATGAACAAAGTAACAAATACAAATAACTAGAAGATTGAAATTGGTCAGGTGATTTTTTCATTAAAATTAAAAATCCGTCCAAGGGTCGGCTGTAAGGGCAATCTATCCGTACGAATGGGCGCAAGATAAATAGAAAATAGACGACCAAAATTTGGTATGTGGTCTTCTTAAAATTTCGTAACTCCTCGAAAATTATAGACTGTTCTAAACGAGTTTTAAAATCCACTGAAAGTTAATTTCCCCCCATAAATTAACAGTAATTTTTAAAGAATGATATATTTTATAAACTGCGAGTGGCAAATCGGATGCAAATAAATAAAATGATTTAAAATATCTATAATATTTTCATTCAATTTCTAAAGATAAAATGATATTTTCTTCATAGGAGAACATAGTTTGTTTTACTAATGAAAAATTAACTATTTGATATTACCTGTCAGCAAACTTACATTCAAATCTTTCTGACGCTCATCAGTATTTGTGAGGAAAAGTTGAAGAAAATCTAGTTTCAATTGCTTACAAACTATGCATGGATTTTCAGTTTTATATACAGATTTATTATTTCATATAGATTTCTTATTCATTAGGATAGTGAGAAATCATTGAGTCAAAAATTATTTATCAATTAAACAGCAGTTTTATTGTAGATGAACAATAAATTGCATTCTACTTCAGAATTATTAGTTAATTAGCTGCACCACAATTATTCATACAAAAATAATGCAATTCCTAGACAGATATCATTCATTTCTGTTCTTAATATCACCTTCGGTAATCGGCTATGTGTTAACACACATAGATTTTTGATTAATCGATGGTTTACCCTATTTCAGCATATTCATTTCCCCATCTGGAAAGCTAAAAAAGCAAACCTTTTTCTTGATCAAAGATTCTTCACCTGAGTGATCACTAGTCAGCATCAAAAGACCAAAGTCGTTAAACGGGGAAAAAAGCCTCAAACAGAAGATTAAATTTCGCTTGTATCCAGAGGCACAATTCCATTTCCTTTATTTAATGGATTTCTCATGTGAACAAACGGCGATCGAGAAAGTCAACGTCTTCGCACGGAATTGAACCTCGAATTAGCAAACGACAATAACTACAAAAGTAAAAAAAAAAAAACTACTCAACTCGATAAAGCTCGTGCAATTAATTAATTTGCTGAGTCTATCAGCAACAATCGTGCGTGAGAGGAGAAACAGGAGAGGGAATTTCAACAAAGCAACTCAACTCAGCTCAACATTCACGTCTTGTTGCCATCCGGTGAAGAGAAAAAGTACACCTTTCGCTTTGAAATTCGCTAATGAATTTTCGGACAGTTTTTATAGTTTGGCGAAGGTGTGGGCGGTGTAATGAAAATCAGATCGCGTGATCGGGCTTTCGAATCGCAAGGAAAAGGTTCTCGAAAAGTGCTCTTATCTCGAAGCCTTTGGTTTGAAGTGAAAAGATTGCAATCAGATTAAATCGTGCATTTCTGATCAGAGGTTTCCTTCAAATAATGGGAAAAGGCAGATTGAATACTTTAAGGAGGCACTAATTATAGCTCATTCGAACTGACTCATACCATAGAAATCTTGGTTTCAATCGTCTGTATAAGTGTAATAGAAGAACCAAATGTCCCGGATGAATTAAGGCGATTCTGAATTTTGAATAAAAAAACCCAAATTTAATTAATGAATATAAAGAAGATATTAAAAAGATTAACTAGTTTTATTATTATGATTAAGACAAAAATGAAGCGAAAGTGAATTCTCCCTCCTAACCTTTGCTATGCGTTTAAAGCAGAGGTACCCAACCTTTATTCCCTCGCTTTGATTAATCTTAATGTTTTCGCGTACCCCCAACTGTCATATCCTCCGCCTATTCAAAAAAGTTTTTATCAATGATGTCAGCTTAAGAGTCGAATTAATAACATTTGCTGGTTTTGCTTGCATTTTCTATTTTACATTTTATCGCATTTTTACAGCAGTATCAGTTCAAAGCCAAAAGAAATGAAACCAGTAGTGTAATAATTTCGCATTAACTTATAAGGATAGCTACAAATTACACTCTGTAATAAACCTCTCAAAAGGCATAGTTATTAAATTAGTCATTAACCTGGGAAGAAAAATTCTATAACTTTTTTAATTTCTTATCTTGTTTCAGCCATTACCAACATTTTTTCCCCATGGGTACGCGTACCACAGGTTGGGAACCTCTGGTTTAAAGCTATAAAGTGATCTGTGCAGTTCTGATTTTTGACTACTTGTCCTGTATTGACAAAAATGTCCCGAATTCGAATTAAATGTCCGTCTAAGAATTTAAGCTAGGATAGTAAAATAAAAAGTTTGAGCAGTCCCGGTTGATTCTAGGACGTCTCGTAACTTCAGCATTGACGCTAATGTTAGAAACAGCCAACTCACGGAATTCAATAATATTCAAATTAATCATGTAATGGAAACAGCATCGCTCACTAAAAGAAGGTGACTATATTCGATGCATAGCAAAAAGGATTGTTCATGAGTTAATTTTAAAAAAATAAAGCAAAAGAAATCTTTTTCAAAGGCCTACGAAAAATTTGCTTAAAAATTAGAACCAGCATAATTCGGGACATTTTATTCAAAATCGGGAAATATCCTTTCTAAATCGGGGACAAAGAGGCTAAAATCGGAACAGTCCCTGCAGATCTGGGACGTCCTCTAAAGAACTGTTTGTAAGCACAGTTCATTTCATCTCTTGTCTCATATATATATATATATTAAAACAATATATAAAAATGATCTTGATAAATGATTGTATTTTGACAATCATTATTTAAGGGAACATGGTATCTTTTCAACAGTTTTTTTTAAAATTTTATTTCTCATAATGAAAATTCTGCTAGCACTGAATCCTAACATTCAAGTTAAAGCACCTTTATAAAAGAAAAAGAAAAAAATGAAACCTGCCTTTTTAGTTAAAATCTTAATGGAAAAAAATATTTGAATTTTTCAAAAGACCCTACTATTTTTTAGCTTCAATGTTTTTTCTTTTAATGAAATATAATCCCATGACAGAGAATAAATTTAGAGATACTTCTAAAATTTAGTTAAATGCTATTTTTTACTGAAGTATGCAATGATAAATGAGGAAATTTAGAAATATTTCATTTATTTCTTGTATATACAAAAATAAATTATTATTCATTCTTAATTACGTGCACAGTTTTATCATATCCATACAAGTACAAAATATTTAAAGCATTTTTTTATAAATAGCAAAAAAGTGAAAACGGAAAAAATCTGTTTGTAGTTTTAATTTGTGAATAGATTTCATTCATCATTGCAAATACAAAAAAATTCCCATAGAATCATTTAAGATACAGCTTTTAGCATTTGACACAATGAGCTGAATGTTAAAAGCAACGAAGTAAGTTAATAAAATAAAGCTGATACGTTGGCCTTTTTATGGATGCAGTGTAACTTTAAAGTTCAAAAATTCACTGGAAAGGGGAGGGCAGCACAATTGAACAGAGAACATTGTAAAGGGTTCGCGTAAGAAGATATTTATTGTTGAGTCCCAAATATTTAAAAGACGAAAATAATTTTTTTGGCATTTATATCCAAACACAACTTCAGGCATGATATTCTGCACTGCTCCATATAAATGCATGTAATATGTTTCGTAGCTCATAGACGATATCAGCATAGATTCTGAAGAGAAATCTGATAATGATAATGGTATTGAATATTTGATATGACATCATCCAGCTAATCTGAAATTTAAATAACTCGCACAGCTGCTATTGCGACTACTGTTGCCGAGCGAACGTGGCTCACCTGACTGATTGTATAGAATGAATAGTTGATTTTGATTAAGCTGTATCGATATTTAAGCATAAATAAAACTGATGTTAAAATGCGCTCATTTCAAAACAGTGAAAGAGTATTTGATTTTAATGCTCATTTTTACATGAATTAAGCAAATGGAGGAAAGTTATAGAGTTTATTGAAAAATGTAATTTTAAACGAGAACTATTATAAAAAATACCAATGAAATAACTAAAATCAGTGACAAATGGAGTTGACACTAAGGGGAAAGATGATGTTTGTCACTGCGCCGAGCTAAATAACACTCTATATGATTCAACATAGCAGTATTTAAAAATAGATATACTGAAAAAAATTAATTTTTTGACTCTATTAATCAACATTTTGTGTGATGAAGCACGATTTGATAAGAAATTTATTTAATTTCGCAGAACACTTTCAATAGACCTTAAAGACGTAAAAACAAGAAATAAGTCATTCACCCGAGATGCGGTCGCTTTTTACATACTTTCAAATTAAGTTGCCGCTGGCTAAAATCAAAGCTTTTATCAAAATCGATTACCTCTAATTTTCATAAAAATAAATTCTACCAAAACGTAAATTCAAGAATAATAATACAATTATTACTCTAAAACAAATATACCCCGAAAAGGACAAAAGCAAATATATAGAAATATATTAGTCCGTGATGCTGCAAACAACACTTAAAAGCGAGATACGAAAAAATAAAACATTATTTCAATAAATGCAAAATGTTACGATGGTTGCAGTAGCTGGTACGGCGATAATGGTATTTTTCTATTTTTATTATTACATCGTAGAAAACGAGTGAAGTTATTGCTTCCGAACCAGATCAGTTATAATAGTTACCGATCCCTCTATCTTGGGACATATTTTGCCTGTGGCCATTTTCGGGACAGCACAGCTAGTAATTTAGATATCCACAGTTTAATCAAGTCGGTACGTGTTTTGCAGTTGACACTGTCATTACAGCGCCTTGTTTCTCCTATCAGTGTCAGCTGATGAAAGGTAAATATTGCGCGCGTGATCAGGGTGCCGCTTCGAGATTGTATCTTACCTAGGGATTAGGATTCAGTGTGGGTGATGAGAACACGAAGATAGATGCCTGCGTTAAAATGATTGTTTTTAATGGCACCCAGAAGCAAGATTGTTCGCTCGCAGAAAGTCAAAATTCTAATAAAAATTGGATTTATGCGTTTTTGGAGAAATGAATAGTTTTGCGTCAAACTATATCCAGATAAATAGAAACTGAAGACGTTAAGATTGGAGGAATTTTTGAAAATGGCTATTGCCCAACACTGTTGTTGGATAATGCAATTTGTCTTCTATATTTGAACTATAAAAATAATTTAAATATTTTTTTAATGTTTAGATTTTATTAATCTCCGAGCTTTTGCATTTTTATTTAATATGTTCCGATCTGAAATATTTGATTTTAAAGTTCATTTGCAGCCGTATTGATAAAGCTTTTCATTTAGCCCGTCATCCCATCCCACAAGGCTTTGAAAAGAAAAAGACCGTCTTCGTGCCTCTGCTCTGTTTGTACAGGCAGAAACACTCATCTACCCTTCTCGAAAAAAGTATCGAGAAGCTTCGACTTATCAGCTCCCTGTATATTCTCGCACATAAAAAAAAATCAGGTGCACAAGAAGGAACGCTAAAAGAGGATTCTTTTGTCTACGATTGAAAAAAATAGGAGAAATAATTTTATAACTAATGTTTATGCATGAAATATGGCACTTAAAAATTCTAAGTATATAAAACTTTTGGTTTGAATTATAATAGTTAAGATAGATCAACATTTTGTTTAAAGGAAATTATAATTTGTTTAACATTCACAGATATAAAAAGGAAATCTTCGGTGAATGGTTATGTAAATAGTAATGGGTGGCAGTGAAAAACGCGAGCTTTTCTATCCCCCTCTACTGAAATGAATTCAAATCCCGAGTAGATCCATAATGGGGCGTTTTATGTTTAGCTTCGAAGTAAAATGAAGAAAATCGTATACTCGTTTCGAACTGCTTTCCTTCCTTTCGGTCCAAAATTCGACGATTTAGTTTTGTCAATACAATTTGATCTAAAAGCTTAGCGTCGAGACCACAAACAAATCTCATTTATTAAACTCGTTGCATTTTTGTGCTATCGCATTCACATACCACAAACGAGCAGACAGTCAACGCGTTGAAGGACGATCCGATATCTAGTGCAGATCGATCGATTTGGTGAAGACGCCACCCGTCTCAATCCTTCTGTTTTTCAATTATCGTGTTCAAATGCACCCGGAAGGGATGCGATTTATTATTTGGGTGCAAAGATCGCCTACTAAATTTCTATCGTCTTAGCTTTTTCCTTTTTTAAATTAACCACTTCTCGGTCGGCGTCGAATGTCGTGCCGACGAAGAGAAAAGTTGCATCGTGTGAAGTGAATTCGTCGCTACTTGCACGCCTCGTTATATTCCGCCATTAGTTTTTGTATTTCGGAATATTGCTAAGAAATGGCGCAAATAGTCCTACTTTTTTCACGTTTTCGCGGTGAGATTTTCTGCCTTGAATGTAAAACATTATCATTTTGTCGGAGATTCGAGAAAGAATCCGAAAAAGAAGGGGTAGAAGACAGAATGCCACCGCATATCTCTGTGCTTACAACTATTGCATCTGTTGAGTAGGCATGGGAGGTGCTAAAAGATAGACATAATTATCAAAATAATTTTCTTCTGCCTTATGGAGGTCTTACACGTAAAATTTTGCTTATAAATAGCAGGAAGCTTATGTCAGAAATTACACAGTTGGAAATATTCCTTGAATCCGAAGACATTTTTGCAGAAGTTCGTCGCTACAAGTCTTTGATCCAACGCCCCAACTACAAACACACAACTTCCTACATTTCTGAAGAAGATTTTAAATTTGCGATATCCTCACTCTCGCATGCCTAAAGCAAAAATGCTACAATTGATAGTCTAATGCACCATTGATTCAATCTTCCCGCAGCGGCTTTAGCGTATGGATGGTTTTAATTTAGAAGGCGAAAAAGTGAAGAGAAATAGAGAGAGATAATGCAGTTAAACGCAACTTAAAGTACAGAAATTACATTAATCATTTAATGAAGAGCGACTCGCGCCCAGGTTGCACAATCACATTCAGTTCTTTGAATTTTGAACTTCCATTAAGCCAAGGCCTATTGATGTTTTCATTTACTAGCAGAATTCAAAATTACTTACACACAGCCCGGATCTCCCACGCTGCCGAATCCAGCCTCACTAAATCAATAAAGATCGCGTAATCTTCTTAATTGACAGATTGACCTAAGAGAGGGGCTTGGTTTACTAATGGGCTTTGCAGAGATGCCCCCAAGGTGGGTAAAATACCGAGCAGACATTAATGGAATTAAAGCTTCCAGATTAACCATTAGAGGGCACTGATGTTTTCAGACAAAATAAATTTTCTTTGTTAAAAACTGAAAGGAAACAGTCGGGTTTTTAATGAATGCTGTGATTTGACTGCTGAGCTGCTTGCCGAGTTTATAACAAGATGCTCCTTTCACCGATACCTCATTAGGAGTGAAAAAATGGATTTTTTAACACGATAATATTTATAGGCTGGTATGCTATCTGCAAACTGCGACATGCATGATGCAAAAATAGTTTAAAACACTGTGCAGGACAAATCGTTGGATCGACAGCTACCAGATTTGGCAGATAGTTACTTCTTGGGTAAAAGGTGTTCAATAAGAAAGGGATTTTTAACATTTTTAAATAGATTTTTAATTGAAAATTAATCGAAAATTTACTGTTTTCTCTCAGTGACTTCGGAGCCATTATTGCATTTTACACCGCTTTAAAAGACAAAAAAAAACTTTTTTTTTGAGATACAATTTTTTTGTCTAGTTTCAATAAATTTTTAAAATTATTCTTAAGTATATTTTTCAACAATACTCTTCATTGTTTTAGTTACTGCATTTAAACACGCGCGCGTTGCAACTATAATAAATAATTTTTGTGTGTGTGTGTTATCATTGCGACAAAATCACGAGAAACCCTTTTGAAAATAATATAAAAACAGAAGAATCAAGCCCAAAACATTATCATGCTACGATGTTTCGGACAAGAGGTTCGAATCTTCATTACTTTTTTTTTACCATAAATTTAGAGCCAACTTAGATCAAAGTCGCAATGACGACATTTTACAATTTCTCATCACTTTTAATGTGAACGAACGACTCGGTGCAAAGTTTAAAAGAAAACTGAAATTTGATATTCAGTAATTGTTCTGCATCTTGGTTGAGCTGCATATAAATTTACTTATAATGTCGAAAACACCGACGAGTTTTAATAACGAGGTGTACGTATGTTTACCTCTATCATCAAAATGTCAGCGATAAACTAACTAATGTATGTAATATTATTTTAAGGCGAGCAAATACCGAGAAGACATTAATGGAATCCATAGTTTGGGATTAACCATTAAATGGCAGTGTTGTTTTAAAACAATATAAACTTTGTAAAAAATTCAAAGGAAACGGTTTTTAACGAGCTCAAATGAACCACATGTTGAGCGTCTTGCAGAAGTTATAACAAGATGCCCTTTTCACCGATACCTCATTAGGAGTGCGGATAGGTTTTTTTCTTCTTTTGGCCATAAATTTGGGAAAAGTTTAAATAAGAGTTAGGTTGTTGACATTTTGCAATTTGTCAAGCTTTCTTTCCGAGTAATATGAACCAAACAACGCAGTTAAAATCTCAAAGCAACGTGAAATTTGATTTCCACTAATTGTTCTGCATCTCGGTTGACCTCCATATAAAAATGCTCACAACACCCGGAGCAACTCTGTTTTAATGAGGTCCGAAGATGTTTACGTCTATGTATGAATGGCGGCGATAAATAAACTATTATAAACTTAAAAATTATTTAACTTTTCCTTGATTTCTTAAAATCTGACTTTACATTCCGTGTTTGGAAAATTATCGGGAAAATATTATGTGATTATCTTTAATAAATATTAAGAAAGACAGTATAACAGAAATATTTTTTGACATTATATAGACAAGATACAGTAACCGTGACTTTTAATTTAAATCAAGTTTAACTCAACATGCTATAGAAGAATGCATTTGGTGACTGTCTGGGGAGTTCTTTCATTCTATATCAAAGAATGAATTTCAAAATTAATTCTGAAGTTCTTTCTGTTGTTGTAATTTTTTGCTTTCTTTCCACAATTCAATTCGTTATTCTTTTGCATAAGTGGATATGGTGTAATGAAAGTTGTTCTTGACAAAAGCATTGAAGTATAAATAGTTTTAATTAGGTGATTTAACTGCATACATAACTTTACTCGCGTATTTCTATTATCTTGAAAACGTCATTTCTTTCATCTGACTTTGTACAACAATTGAAGTGATGTCTATCTTTTCTAGATAATGTACCTGAAAAAAAATGGAGCTATTAGTAAAATTATGCAAATTGCTTTCAGGCTTTTTAACTGAAAGCGCATTTAAACAAAAAATTTTCAGAGAGGTCTTTAATCTTACAACTGTTGTAATACTAATCCTCTCTATATCTGTGTTAGATTGCAAAAATGCGACTACATCATTTTTCGGCTTTGCCAGTACTTTTAAATAATTTATATTTTAGCCACCAAAGTTTCTTTCTTATCTTGTGGCAACTTTTAAATTCTCAAAGGATTTTTTATAGTTTTATTAAATATCTCAATTTATCGCTTTTCTCTTAGAATAAACTTCTTTCTTATTTTTTCCGAGGCTGGACGAATCTCTTAATCTGAGCCTGCTTAGATGACGAAAAACACGCCTAAACTGGCACACTATTCTCCAAATTTCCATACCATACCAATGAGTGGGCACTTGTTCAATTAAAGCCGATTCAATATACATCAGACCCCACATACTTGGCGGATCGTCAGCAAAACAAGGTTTCAAAACTACCATCCTCCGATGACTATAGATTAACACCAGGTCACTTCGACTCGTACTCATCTGTATAAAAGCAAATAATCATTTATTTGTAAATAATAAATAAATTTGTTTCTTAGCAGTAAATAAGAGATTTCTTTAGAAAAAGCAGTTTATCATATTTACCGCTTTGACGGTATGTTAGCGGATGTTTTTCTTTAATTATGATAAATATACTCGTATGTACTTTATCATTTACAGTTAAAATCATCTGATAAATGCTTAAAATGTACATCTAAAGAAACAATTATCTCCAGAAGTTTATCTTAAACTTTGTTCTTATTGAAGAATTGCACCATTCTAAACATTTTTGTGAATTATGAAGATGATGGGATGATTCATTGTATCGATTTTTCTGTTATCAAGAATGCAGCTTTTACACGCGACCATGTAAATTTGTGGAGGAAGATTAAGTTTTTAAAATATTTATTATAAATGTGATTACAAATAAAAAAAGTGTAAAATAATTTTAAATGCATGCATCAATTAAATCATCTAAATATAAAAGTTTCCGACAACTTATTTGACAACTATTCTATTTCACATAAAGATGTGTTGAGAACGAAAGCGATCAATAACGTGAAGAAAAGGACCAGGAGATGGTTTGTTATAATTCGCTTTTTTTTGCAAAATTTTCTCTGTCTGAGAAGATGCATTTTCGGAAGCTTCAAATTGGAATTATTTTTCTTTTATAATTAACAGAATGACAACATGAAAATAAAACAAATTTGAATGGAAAAAGAGCGTTGCCAAATAATAAAATCGAAATATGCTTCAGCGGGAAATTCTTTAGTTGATCAATGTTGCTAGAGAAAGCTCCATTGTGGTCTTAAAACAAAGTTTAATTAGGAATAATTTCTTCTTCAATTCATTCGTTGAGTGATTCAGACTGTTATTTGGAGAAAGTTTTAGTGCTTTGTTTTTGGCATTCAGTTTATGACAGATTTGATGAAAATGAATTTAGTGGAAAAAGGAATTGTGCATGGAAATTACTTTGCATGCAAATGAAATTAAGGAAAACAAAGAATTTCTGCATCTAATTATTTACCTTTGGCATTCGTTTTCTTCAAGAAATCAAGTAATATTTTCTTGCGAAAGAGTTTCTTTGTCAACTCAGACTCTTTAAAGTTTAATTGTCTGCGATGTTTATTAAAAGATAAATGACTTGCGGGTTCGCTATAAATGGAAAAGTGTATGAGAGAAAGGAACATATCACATAAAAATTAACCATCAGGAACTTTCTTTCACTCGAATCTGTCGTGCGCTTACACAATAAAGAGGTTTTTGTGTTTAACTTCGTATTAAAGTGAGGGGAATCGAGTAAGCATTTTGGACCTTTTCTCTTCAATCGATCGGATCCAAAATTTGATACAAATCGACAGTGTAGGAAATTTAATTTATCTTATTTGTGTGTGTGTTGTGTTTCTGAGTTCTCGAGTTCACATACACGCTCGTGCAGACAAATATGCTGACTGTCTGCCCATTGTCGGATTTAGCCAAAAATTACGCGCGCATTCCATTACCTTACACCACCTGCATCCCCGTATTTAGTGTCATTTGGTTCCTTTCCGGCTTGGATGGATGGAGCTGAATTTTTTTCAAAGAAACATACATATGACAATGACAAAAATAGTAATAAAAAACAAAAAAAGAAGACACACACTGGTCAAGAACAAACATAGAACAACACGGAAAAGAGATAAATATTTTTTAAAAGTTGTAATTTGGCGGATTTGTGTGTCAGTCCAAGAGGATGACGTTCCTCTGCAATAAGAACGTTCTTGTCGCACATGAAGCGCAGTCGGAATCGAAGTCGGGTTCTTGACAAGATGTTTGTAATAATGCTTTTTAATCACTGTAGCTGATTCTGCAGCGTAGGGGTTTGGATATGCCAGGAGAGAGTCAGCGGAAGTTCTGTGGCATAGTGCATTGGATCTCCTTTCCCCCCCCCGCATCAACAGTTATCGTGCGTTCGAAGATTAAAGCAAGGAAGGTATGACGAGGAAGGCCCGAAACGAACATTAGCTCCTCTCGCAGATCTGCAATTATATTTTAAAGATCCTATACTAAAATTCGTCCATCTAGCTGGTGCATTTTTGTGTTAGCGTGTTCACACGCACATTGATGGGCAGACGGACCAAATATAAAAGAAACCAGCAAGTTTAGAGTAAATAATGCATACCAAATGTCTTCCGTCTAGCTCGTCGCATTTTTTCCAGTACGCAGTCCGACCGGCCAACCGATAACCAGACATGATTCTGAAAATGGTCAAGACTAAAACGTAGAGATTCATCAAAATCTCGTGGTCGAATTTGTTGACGATTATAACACCTTTTCTTTAGTACAGAAAAATTCCATTTCCTACAGAACTAAACGTTTGCGAGATGACGAGAAAATGATTAGAAACACGAAATTATTTGACGATACGAAAGTGAAGCCAATACACATGTTAGAATGTCAAACGTCAGACTGACAACATATATGTGTTAACTTATATAGAGAAATATTGTCCAAGGCACCTTATGATAGTAAAATCAGTGAAAAATGTTACAAGTACAGTTTACGACTTTTCCCTTCATAAATGAATTTTCCTTAATTTATTATTTTGCTAGACTAGTAGTTCTGCGAACCTCGCCTCATCCCCCCTGGAAAAAGGATATTCTAAGATCTGTTCTTCGTCGTAGCTTTAAAAGTTCATCCAATGCTTTCATTCATTCTGAAGACAATATTGTTTTCAGGATCCTAATTTGTGTCTCGAGGAGGTACCTTCTATGTCCCCATATATAGCATACTATCTTACAGATCTATATTCAAAATCTCAAGCCAATCAATGTTCACCTACATTATACACAAGTTCTACTCCTTATATTTACAAAAGAAATACATTAACTTATTAAGAAAGTTACATAGAAAATTTTACGTCAGAGAGTGGAGGTAGTCTTGAATTTTTTATAACATGAACCGTTTAATTAGAATCGTTGAAAAAACATACTTTCAATTAAAGAGAAAATTAATATTAGATGGAATTAAATAGGAAAAGTAACTCTCAATATGGAAAGATCTTATCCCTCTTTCTTTCCAATGCGAATTATTTACAAAACTATTTGCTTTCATCAGAATTAGCAAAATTGCAATCAAATATCTGGTTTATCCATATTAACAGAATTATATATAAATGCCTTCATTTTTCAAATTAAAAAAATTACAATTAAATGTCTGCTTTTATCAGTATTAACAAAATTTCAATTTAATAACTCGCCATTGACTCTCCAACAAATAGAAACTATTGAAACGGCCACTCTCTTGAAACGGAAACAAAAATTCTTACATATACATTGGCTGTAAGGAGCATACATACCGAATTCGAAGAAAATTGAACAACGCGTTTCGTCGTAAATACGTAACAAACAAATTTACAGACAGACAAAATGCTGAACCCTTGAGTTAAAGCAGAGAGCTCGCTTCTTTAGGTCAAAAATTTTGCATATTACTTTTATATACAACTCTGAAAAGGAGAAAAACCCTATCATAACGTGATGAAATTCTGTCAAAAAAGTACTACATATCTTTTTGCTGTTATCATCTTTTGTAACGATCACATAGAATTTCGATACGCACCTTTGGGATGTTATTTTTTGTCCCATGTGCAATCAAAATAAACAGCAATTATATCAGTTTGTTGGATTAAAATTTTTCTCTTAATCCCTTAAAATATTAATCTTAATTTATTATTTAGTTCCACAATGCCCCCTTTTTGAAAATCTTGATTCCATTTTGTGGAGAAGTAACTAACACACGCACACACACACACCTATTGAAGAAACAATAAAACAAGCATGAATTGCGTAACTTTACCTTGTGAGGATTTTTACATAATTTTTTTGGAGTAAGACGTATTCAGGAATTACTGCAAAAAATTGTTCTTTAAAGGCATTTTGACAAACTGACACTGCATTCTTTTCTTTAATTTGTGGGATTAAAAATAAAACAGATTACATAAAAAACGATTTCAAGATATTTTTACTTCACCTTTTACATTTCCCTGATAGAAATAATATCTCCGATATGAAAGAAGACAAGAGAGGAAAAAAAAAATAACGCTTATTTAAAATTACTGAAAAATACTTTTTTTACCTAAGATTATCGTTTGAAAAACTAACTCAAATAATCAATAATTCTCAAAAATAACTTCATTCCACATTAATATCATTAACAATTTGGCCATTTTTTTCTCCCGTTAAAATGTTTGAAAATCTGCTTTATAATCTCCAAGAGAGCAAAGATTAAAAAAAATAATAAAATACTGAAAAACTTCATAATTATATTCTCACCTTTGAAGCGTGAAATTTCCAGCAGGAATTGAGAGCTTAAAATAAAACAATTATTCCTTCAAAAGTATTCTTGAATTAATTAGAATTAATTCAATATTTTTTACCTCCTCAACCAGAAAAGGAGAGGAGGAAAAATATAATGAAAAACTAGAATGATGGTAACTAGAATGATGCCTAGAAGGATAAAAATAACGATCGTGAAGTAATGTGAATTCAACAAGCAGTGTTTATGGGGCACGCGAATGCTTGGCGTAGGGAGCGGAAGGATTTATTGAGGAGTGAGGCCCAATATTTAGATATGATTGTTCGTATAAAAAAGAATACTATAGGATAAAAAATACAATTATAGTAATTATAATTTCCAAACAAAGATAAATGTTTGAAATTTGTTTACATTTTTGCAATCTCTCAAACAGAATGCCTAAGCATTATGCCATTCTGCGTTTTTTTAGTCAAATGGGTTTATCGCAGTAAATGAATGAATAATTATGTACGAAGATGGATCCAGGAAAAATGCTACACGGGTAATAAAAAATTATTTATTAACATTAGACAGAAAATACAAAAGGAAATTAAGAGGCATACTTGCCGCTCACTTTCACATTTTTTAAAAATCGTGTTATTCTTTCATTAAGTATGTATAACTGAAGGCAGATATATCTCGGCTTTTCTAGTGCTGTGAAATATCGCCATCTCAACCATTTAAATTCGCCGTTTATTTTATTACTTTGACTTCGTGCTTATAAATGTGTAAACATAAACATCAATTTTCACTGTGCTCATTTTTTTCACTTTCCTTGTGCAAAAAATTTTAAATAGTGATGTAGATCGTTTCAATATTTTTTTTTTGCGCGGAAAGCTATTATTTCGGGCAGGCAAATTGGTAGTCAAAGGTGGTTAGTTAGAAATAAGCGAGCGTTAGCAGGTGTTCAGTTGAAGGTCCTCTGAAGAAATGATTGCATCAAAAGTCTTTAACGTGACGAAAATTTGTAACTTTACACACACACACACACACATATATATATATATATATATACACACAGTTAAAACGATGTGCCGTAAAACTTGAACTGCGCGCTCATTATTACACAAACTTAAATAATCTCTCTCTCTTCTGAGTAGAGACTGAATATTAGACTAAAATCGAATAAAAGTCTTCCATTCCACATATTATTGGAAGCCTTTGTTTGAATTCGACGAAATATTAATTCGTCGAAAACATCACACTTCCTTATCGCAAATAAAGATGAATACGCACGAGATAAAACAGTTACAAAAGGTAATTGTTTTAAAACAATCCAATTTGAAGGAATAACGATTTCTGAAACAACGTGTCGATACAAAACAGACGGAGCTCACCCCTGGTAAATTGATTAAATTATCTTTGACTTAAATTTCACTTTATATTTAATTCTATTCTTGTTTCATCTGCTTTGTATTCAGACCATTTGCAGAGTAGTAACTATAAAGTACGAAACGTAATTCGAGACTTAATATTCCCCTTTATTTCTTTGGAATAATTTATTATTTTGAGATTGTTATTCTACGTCGTCAGCCATTTTTTGTGCCACTAATGAACGGTTCTAGGAAACCATAGAAGGAGAAAACGTCTTTACCTTTTTTAAAAAAATAAGGATTGACCTTTTTGAAAGAAAAAAATATCAAATTCCGATTTGTGTCTGTTCTGTCTATTTGTCTGTACGTATGTATGTGAACACGATAAGTCAAAAACACAGCCAGTAAAATAAATAAAATTTAAACAGTAAGATTAATCAAACTTAAACAAGCATACCGATCAGCAGAAGCCAATCTGTGCCTTCTGGTGCCTTTTTTAGTTATTCTTGAATATCTCGAAAGCTCTTCAGTTTTCACACTACATGTGAATTAACAAATTAAAGAGCGTAAAATTCCCTACAATTTCATGCTTCTATTTTTCTTCCAGTTTTAATATTTTTACAGATAATGGCTCTAAACTAATTTTTGATTTTCAGTAATTTAAGACCCCCTGGAACATCAAAACGGCGTGTTACCTATCCGAAAAAAAAATGTTTAAAAATGCGCTTTCATTTTTTAAAAAACCGTAGAAACATTATTAGTTTTTTTAAATTAATTTTTGAACAGTGTCCAACAATTCTCGGACACCCTGCATTTTTGCGATTTTCACCGACTAAACGTCGTTTGCGACCCTATGTTCTAGGGTAATTTTTCATCCTCTCGATGCCTACTATTACCCCTCTGAATTTTCGATCGAATTCGGCAGTTCGGTATAATTAGGATTTTAAACAATTATGCTACGAAATTTTTGTTAAAGATTTTGTTACCTAATGTCACATTTGCCGGGCCGCCGAGATATTCGTTGTGGGCCACGAGTTTGACTCTCTCCTTTCCAAACGCGACAAACTGTAGAAAGATACGAGAATGTCGAGAGCTGATAGATCTGCACAACTAGTGTTGAAAAATTAACCCTCGAGCAGACGAGCCTATGCAGAAGATACTCAATACTGTGCATCGTACTACATACTTATATCGTTCTTTTATAAGTTAGTAGTGAGTTTTTTAGTTCAGCCACCAGCAAGGATGTCAAACCCTTGCATTATGCGTTAAACGTGTAATGCATAAGTCTTATACATTTCAAAGGCAACTAAAAAGTTGCACGTAAAACCCATACATTTTAGCTATCTATGCTAATGCATATAGTACGACAATGACAACGATATCATTGGAAAGGCAATTTTTTGAACTTTAGGGTGCTGTAAAAATTCTTTTTGTGCTATAATATTTTCGAAAGTTTTCGCCAAAAGCATTTTGAAAAAAAGCTCCGAGATGCACATTCCTATCCTCCATAGCATGTTTGTTCCAAATTGTGTAGCTCTAAGTCCAGCGGTCTGTAACACACCCACTCCTCAATAATTAGTAGAGATTTATAAACGAGGATATAACAAACGAAAAATTCTCTGTACGAAACTAACTACACAGAAATGTATTGATTAATCAATTTTCTTAATTCTACTCATCTGTACTTACTTTCTTTAGGTAATATTTTGGGAAAAAAACCTTAACCAACTGAACTTATCTGAATAGAAAACGATCGATAAAGAAAAATTTGTTACAAAGAGTTTTAATTTTATGCTAAGATAAGAAGTGGAATCAGTTTTCCCGGAAATAACTCACTTGTCGCCAAATTGATATTTTTGGTGATTATAAGAAATTATTTCACTCACTTAGAATTTAATTAATAAATAAGATGTCATCCAACCGAAATAAAAAAAGAACATTTTCGTTTTTATATGAGAAATGCATTCGAAAGCGTTCCATTTTAAAAAGAAATGCCGCGAGATTTTGATTAAGGAAATTGAATGGAATGGAATCAGATTTGAGGCAGCGAAATAAATGGCGAGAGAAGATCTGGATGAAGTGTATTGATTTGGAAGGAAAAAGTAATAAATCATGGTGGAGAACTTTATTTATATCCAGCAGGTATTTTTACCTTTACACTCATAAGCATGGCTACGTGTTAAAAGTATTCTGTAAGAATTTTTCTGATTTCTTTTCTTGCTGAAATACAAATGATTTTGAACATTTTCTCTGTGCTTTCTTTCATCCAGGAATATCAGTAATGTTTAGTAGATTTTCCTCTTAGAATCTCAATAGATGTGACTTTAGTTTTTTAAAAATTTGGAGTATTTAAGAAACTGAGGAGTTTAATCTAACATTTGATAAAATAAGGAACATTTGAGAAAAGGAATAAGGGAACGAATTTAAGGAATTAGGGAAGAACAGGCAAAAGTAGAAGATGTCAATCTATGTCATGTTTAAATTAGAATTATTCGACTTTAGAAAGTAAACATTATGGTAACCCGATGAAGATGCAAAGATTGAATATCCAGATAAGACAGTTCGAAGTGACCTCAAATGTGTGTATCATTTCACTTATTAGTACTGTTATGGAATAAATCTAACTGGCGGAAAATTAGAGATGAGAAACAACTATGGTATATTAAAATCAAAATTATTCGACTAAATCACGTAAATTATAATCTGAAAATGCAAAAGTGTGAGGAGTTGTGTGGCCTTCGGGATCAACAGATACGATTTCCGCGGATTTGTTTCCTGTGTGTCGAGATTCGGTTCACCCCAAAAGAGACTTAGTTCACTGTTGCGGCATTAACACTCGGTTTTTCTGTTCTGAACAACATACGGGGTTTAGTGTTAAAGTGAATCCAGATGATGCTTTGCCCATTTTGCGCGAGCACAATGTAGCCTTAGTAGTGTAGGAATGTTATATTTTCTGTGAAATAATGATTCGAGTCCATATTTCAACTTGTTTCTACCAGGCAGCAAAAACAATTAGAAGTCCGCGGTTATTTCAAATGCAGCTAATGAACTCCGAGATCTGTTTTCTCACAGGTGAATCTCATGGATTGGGTTCACTCTAATTCATGGATGACTGACCTGATATTTTCTGTAGAAGCTTTGACGAATATCATTTAAATAGAAATTAAGCACTAGGACATCAAACCATCCAGACTTTGGTACTGTTTGAAACTATTCTTAATATATATTAGATTAGATACGTGAAAATAATTCTGAATTTACCTGAAAGAGTTTCTAAAATCTTTAGGAAAGGAATGTTGTGTGTCTTAAGTCTGTTCTGAAAACAGAAATCTTATACTTTTCAAATGTAGACTTTAATAATGTTAAATTATTCGAAATAAACAATAACAAATAGATTACTTAAAAAAGAAATAAATTGTCTGTCAAATCTTTTTGCCGATATTTTCCTTTAGACAATAAGAGAAACGATAGAAAACCAAACTTTTCTTTTAAAAAAACGAAGGTAAAGAGTGAGTATTTGTTTCACTCAAGTAAAATAAAGGGATCACCTCGGCAGCTTAGAGTTTTTATTTTAATATACAAATAATTAAAACTGAGACTGTTTCTGCTCCTCGTAATGAGCCCAAAATAATAAAAAAAGGGAAAAAATGTTAGGAAAAAAATTGGAAGGAAAAAAGCTATGTTTTTCTTACAAAAACTCCCGCGTGAGTTTGATTTGCAAAGCTGAATAACAAAGACACCTGCTAATTACATGAAAATAATTGCTCCAAAATTAAGACACGTGTACGCTACTGGTTCAAATAATTATCTATCTAAAATCAAGTTCCTCCAACTAATTAAAAGGAAATCTTGTCAGAAGTTGAAATGCCACTTAGTTGTAAAAAATAAATAAATTAACGCGAAGAAATGAAATCTGGAAGGAATGAATGCTGTTTCAATATTATTCATAACTCTAAAACAGCAGATCAGAGAAAGGAATTAAATACATATAAGGAAAATGCCGCACAAATATACCTCTTGTTGCTAGTGTTATGCTTCAATTAATTGTATTAATTACTTGAAATCATTTTTGATTACTCGCAGGTAATTAAAATAAGTTATTAAAAATCGTTTTTTTTTATGTTTTGAATTAGCAAGTTCTGAAAAACTTATCTGAAGAAACAAAATCTAAAGTATTCTGTTTAAAATTTACTATCGTGTGTAAAATTACAAATATAAAAATTATTGCGCTTTTAAATAATCCAAGATTAAAATGTCAGACATCTTGTAATTAGAGAATTTTAATGTTTGTAAATTGAAGTTAAGTTTTATCATTTTATGTGCTTAATACCTTTGAATTCTCTTAAGTAAACATTTTGAAATTTACTATTTATTAAATTATAATAATATAAAGAATATTAGTATGTTTAGTAAATTCCATTTTTTCTAAGTTCAGCGAAATGTCTCTTGTTATTATACGTTCTAGGATAACAGACCCATTCGTATCCAAACATTTAATTCTTCTGCTTTTTACTTGCTTACTCTTTCATTAACTTCAGCTGATCAAAAATTTCCTATATGACGGAATACGAGAACTTAAATGGAAGAGAATTCATATAAATAAATGGTTTAAAAAATAAATTTTAAAATCTACTTATAGTATAGAGTTAAAAACCTTTTGGGTCAAATAATACCTCCTGGATTCAAATGTTTGGTCTTCATGTTTACAAATCAAACCAATCTGACAAATATCGAATTTTTCAACTTTAGATTGAGATGTTTTCCGTATAAGTGAAATTATATCAAATTAAAGTTGATTCGTTCAATATTTGCTTTTATTCACCCGATTACAATAATTCGCACAAACACTGCCAAGAGTGTATGAATAGAAAGAACGTGAATATAATAATCTAAAATTGAATAGTGCGAGAATTTATTGGACGCAATTAATGAATAAATTGCATATTTTTAAATGCGAGTCTTTTTGCAAAACTTCACATTAAAATTTTGAAGGCTTCATTTCCCCAAAATCATTCATTGCATTATTAATTATCCGTCCAGCAACTGGTTGGAGAGCACTTCTGCGTAGCCAAATGTGCGCGCTTCTGTCATCGACAGTGCTGAAACCATTAAATGTTGTTTGGTTACCGACTGCGTCAAATTCTCTCTGAAAAACTAAAAAAATGCTCGTATCCATTATAAGCGGACTGCATAATAAAATCTTACTTTGTACCGATGTCTTTAAAAGATCCGTACTGATCTTATATTTATGCAACATGTATTACGTTATTAACAGAAACAACGCGAGAGATGTGCTTTCGAAGCATTATAGCTCAATAATCTATATGTAGTAAACAAGAAAGAAATCATCCTTATTGGTTTGTTACAAGTCAATGCGTCATTATATGGGTAACTCAATCTTTCTTCTATCTACATATGAGAAGAAAACAGTTATTTTACTCAAATGATGATACTAATTTTTGGAATTTATCCAATATTATTGCGAGCGACATGATTATATAAAATTGATCTATGATTATACTGTGTATGCTGTTTTCATCATTTATTTAAGCACCAATTTTGGAAAAATTATGGGTTGTTTCATGCATTTTACATGCCAGTAATATGTATTCGTAAAAATGCTAATTTCTTGTAAATATCGTAGCATGTAATTTTTTCTTGTTTTATTAGAAACAGGCGTTATAACACTGCGTTTGAGACACTAGCACAACAAGTGCATTTGTAGTTGGGAGAGACTTCTGATGAATGTGCTTGACATTTGACCTTTTTTGGAAGCGGGCTGAACATCTATGGCTAGAACAATTGCAAGCTCATTTTAAATGCGATCTATAAGACAAAAGTTTTACATAAGATCTTAACATGTTTGATAGCATAAGCAAGCTTATAATTTCAAGAATTATCTGAGTTTAGTAAATTTTTCTTTGGATTTAAACTTAATAAAATGAAACTTTTCATAGAAAGTGTTTAAAATTCAGCACATCATTTAAACAGTCAGAGAGAGAGAGAGAGAGAAAACAGATATTTTTTCTGGAAGTCCATTTCTTAAATTTTGCAAAAGAAAAAAGACAAAGAGGGTATACTGATTTATAAACAGGCCTATGAAGACTGTTTAGAATCAGGATAAAGATATTTTGTTATTGCTTAGAACAATTATTATTTCAAAAAGAAATGTTTCAATACAAATACACGCATGTAAATTGAAGCATCTGCAAAGTTTTGTAGCACTATCTTTAGCTTTAAACTCAATAAAAAGGAAACTTTTTATAGGAAGTGTTTACAATTCTCCTTATCATTTAAAAAGTTTGAACAAAAGGGGAAAAAAAGCTGGAAAACTTTTTAAAAATGTATTACAAGGAAAAAAATTTCTTAGAGCAATTAAAGCACTTAAGTTGTACTTTAAAAGTACTTCCTACTTAAAAAACAGGAGACTAAAAAAATGAAAAAAAAAGCTAATTTCCGAGTTAGAATTTTTTTCCCTTTTGCTTGTGACGGATTGAAAAAAAAAACCAGTTTTAACCCTTAGAAATGATCGTATTGTTCTTAAATGATTTTGATTGTTTACTTAGAAATTTAAAAGTAAACAAAAAAGTAAATAATTTGTTCCTCTTTTTTATCTAATTCTATTGTTAGTGAAGCAATTAACCCTTATCAACACTTTTTTAAATGTACATTTTTTGCATCCATTTTTTAAATGATTTCGGCTCAAAGTTAACTTGAATACCTTTTTAAGTGAAGTTCAGTCATATTTAAAGGAAATAAGTAGTTTAACTTTGCTTCATCCAGCTTGCTTTAACAATTCTACATAGTATAATCTGATAGGAAGACTCATTTCCTGTCACGCGATTCAAAACAGTGGGCGGATTGTTGGTACGATTTGTTGTAATAAAAATCCCCCCGCCTTCCGGTGATCGCTCGCACTTTCTGAACGATGGTCATGGCGTCGATCTGCTTAAAATATCATCTGAAGATTTTAATATCATCTTTCATTCATTAAAGATAATAATTGAAAAGTCATGGTAAAATGTCAAGATTTTTTCTGTCTCTGAACTTCACCTGTAGGCTTGCCAGATTTCTGAAATGTTCAACCGGAACACATTCAAGGGTACACACCCTTGGAGGGTTTTTAGAGTGTTTCAGAGGATAGTTTATTCTCAATGCTATGAATAAATGGTTACTGATTAGGAACCTAAACCAGAGGTAAGAATAAATGACACAAGCATATAAATTTAAACATTTTATTTCTTACATGCTAATATTTATAAGTTACTTAAGTAAGAAGAAACACTTTGAATGAGGAATAAAAATTTGAGCAATATTTATGTGTACGTTTCATTGGCTAGGACTTTTTTTAGAAAGTCTTTTTTGTTTTTAATCTTGTTGTAAAAATCTTCACAAGCTAATCCGATATTATTTTACATTTCATCAAGCCTTTAACCGTAGATTCCTTCATGAAACACCTATCATCAGTCCATGCTTTGTTCATCAAAGAAAATACTCTCTCAACTGGTGCTGATGTCCCAGGTAAGCAGAAGGCATACTCAACAATGTTGATCAGATTGTAGGCTGCTATGTGATTCTCCTTGAAGTGACCAAACAGCCTGAGCCATTTTTCTTCACTTGAAATAATCACATCTCTGGTAGTCTCTTCTTGCTTCCACTGTTCCCAATTTGACTGCAAATACTCCTTAGCAAGCACAACTTCGTCAAACAGCTGATCATTGTTTATTTTCATATCGGGTACATCAAGAAGACTGCTATTAATAATTTCAGCACAAGTTTCGGCGTTTTCCCAATCAACAGCATTTGGTTACATTGACCCATGAAAACTGTTCAGCGTTTCCAAAACTATTCTCCAGAGGTCCAAGTATGCAATGCATCTTTCATAAAAGCCATCACATTCTTCTTTCACACTGTTACGGACTTGCTCATCTAGATTTCTGTAGATCTTCTTTGCGCCCATAGGGATAAAGTTTGAAGCCTTTCTTTCTGTCAGGTTTCTTTTGAGAGCTTTGTGAGCTTCAGCAATCTCAAAAGCTGTAGTGTTATCTTTTTCCATTCCCAGGATGGCCTTGTTAAACAGTGCAAGCTGTCCGTGGGCAAACCACAAGTAGAGCTCGGCCGTTGAATCAGTAAACAAGTTTTTTATTGTTGATGGCCACATTTCTTGGTCTAAAAAAACGCTTTCAGACCTTCAAAAATCTGTAAAATTCTTTCCAGCGCAGGCATCATTGATAGAAACCGGGTGTTCCAGTGTTGAATGAGTTTACGGTACTGTATTCGGGATATTCACAAAATTCTTTTACTTTAGTTACACGGATAGAGCTACACCCCTTAGGGTCCAATATTGGACTCGCCCGGAGAGCCTCTCGCATCGCGCATGGTCACGATTGGCGAGACAAGACGATACGATGACAATATTATTTATTAGCAGACCATCACTCTTCTATAGTTTTAACTTTTCATACAGTACAGTGAAATAACTGGCAAAGTAATTATCTTAAATAATCCTTCACAGTTAATTATTTTTAGACTTTTTTGGTCATCTATAATCAAATTTAATTTTTACCGGGAAGTGAAGTAAACCGGCCGGGACACCGGGTTTTTGTCTGAAAACCGGGACTGTCTCGGTCAAACCTGGACGTCTGGCAAGCCTACCTAAAAGGAATAATATTTCATGTATGTTTGTGTCCACTCTTGTTCTCAACGACTTCTGAGAAAAACTGAGCTTTTGGTAAGACACTAGTTAAATAGTTAAACTATTGGAATTCATTTCAAATATAAATTAACCTATCATATTTGCCTATAAACTATTATATTGTCTATACGGAGCAGATCTTCAACAGAGGAGAACTGGGAAAGAGGAGTAAAATTCTGAATATGCTTCCATTTTTTATAAATAATAGAAATATAAATTAAAAGGTAAAAAAAGTATAAGTAAAAGAAACAGAAGATTTAAAAAAACGATAACAATACACCTTTTTGCGTTCTCAACGCAACATCACATTCATCATAATTTCGGCAGAGAGGGTAAATTATTTTACTCACTCTAGTTTCTTTTGGATTTTTATTTAGAATTTTTGCCTCTTGATTTTTCAAAATGTTTCACGTTTTGCGGTTGGACAAAATTCAGGCCACAAAGGGTATACTTTTGATTTATAATCTTACTCTTGAAAGAAAATTTTGTCCATTTTAGAACTCCTGTGGCGAGTGGTCTTTGAAAAAGTTCGTCATTCGAGTTTTTATCCATTCCTTCCATTTTGAATAATCTCTTTTACATTTCAAATTCTATTTTATGTGTTTTAAATATTAATTGTTGTAATTTTTTGTTGATGCAATCACTTGATGCTGTTGCGTTGAGAACGCAAAAAGGTGTATTGTTATCGTTTTTGTTTAAATCTTCTGTTTTTTATTTATACTTTTTTTACCTTTTAATTTATATTTCTGTTATTTGTTTCTGTATTATATTAGAAATAGCTGCATATCCGCCATTCTATATAATACAAAGAGTTTTTAATTAAGTTTTAGTTAATTTTTGACTAATTAATTTATAGTTAATATCTTTGTTAAATTTTGTTAATTATAACTTCCATTTTTTATTATTTCCTCGTATGAGAAACATACGGACACCCCTGCACCTGGAACCGGATGGAATTTCATTAAAAACCTGGTGAAAAAGAGAAGGACACAAAAGAAATGAATTAAAACAAAAGTAAAAATATAAAAATTAACTCTTAAAAGCTTAGTTACACACATTTGATCGCTACAAAACGGAAAGGCATGGAAATAAATTTCAAGATGCACGTGTAAACATGTAATTTTTCCTTATTTTTTGCTCAAACCATCAATTGGTTTGTACGAGAGTTGGATGTCAAGCTGACTCGCCTCCGTACAGGGCATACTCGCTTCACGCACAAGTATCTCATTTTTGGCGAAAGGGCGCCAGAGTGTCCCACATGTCATCAGAATTTTACTGATCATCATGTTTTGGTCGGATGCCCGTCTTTTAAATCCCACCGTATTGATCATTTCCATTCATCGTCTCTGACTTTACAAGATTTGGTGGGTGAAAAACATTTTTAGCTTTTTAAAGGCTATTGGCGTTTTTACAAACATCTAAAGCTTTTAACTTTGTTCTCTGATTTTGTTACAGTTTATTCGAATTTTATATCTTCTAACTCTTATCGTGTTTTAGTTTTTTTTACTAGTATACCGACACTAACACGTGTTGGCAGGAAGACCACACTGTACTAAAGAGAAAGATGGCGGCAGTCAAGTCTTTTTATACTGCTGAGGAAACGGGAAAAGTCCCGAACGCTACAGCCGGATGAAACCAGACTTCCTCCAGTTAAAGTGGCAGTTATTCTTGTACTAGGATTTGAATAGAAATAATAAGGCTAAGTTAAAAGGCGTTTTTAATTAAAATTTAGGTGACCTTCAAAAGAATAAATTTAAAGAAGATTAAAAAATTAAATCATTACATGTATTGCAAAATTTTGAATAATAAAAATAAAGGATAAATGTAATAGACAAGAAGTAAAAATTGATAAAAAGTATTGGAAAACTAAATCACGAGCCTTGATTGTATATAACAGTTTATCTTATTTTCGAAAATTCTGAGCTTTTTGAGATTAAGGATTAAGCTTTGATTTGATTGATGAGATTAAGATTAAGGAGGCGGATTAACTTGTAGAGGCGAATTATTGTTATTGCTTGAGAAACAATAAAAAATAATAGCTGCACAATAATTACAAGTTATTATGTTTAAATGATTCTGCATCCTTAATCGTATACATAAATTAATGGCTTTCACGCAAGACCAATTTTAATAAAAATTATAGCACTTTTAATAACGAGAATTGCGCTATGTAATTAATATAAAAACTCTTCAATTCTTTAAAAATATTAAGTTCTGTTTCGCTAATTACAATAAACCATTTCATAAATTTTAACTACTTTTATACCCATTTACAATAATTTGTATGCATATTCTCAGATTTATTTTCAACTTAAAGGCGTAAGTGCGCCGTTCCATCGGCAGCATATCAAAACAAACCAGCATAAACAGAATTAAAATGCAATAAAGACACATTTCTATTTTCCATAATTTCACGCGCCGTTTAAAATGCGATCCGTAGCAGAATCACTTCACAAAATTTCATAAATAAAACCAAAAGAACACGCATTTGTATTTTGAGCCGAGGAATAATTTTCCAGCTTTCTTATTCTCAGAAACAATCGTTGAAAGTCACTAAACTCTAATTTAAAAACATCGCATTCCGCACTTCGGTGGAATAGTGATGCGAGAAGAGCATTTTTCTAATTAGCAAGCAGCAATAAAGGCTTATTTTAACACTTCCACGCAATAAAAAATGCAAGAATGAATGAAAATTGCCATTTTTTCCCCAGAATTCCTTCGTTCTATTTCTGTTATGCCTAGCAATTCAAGAGAGAAGGAAAGAAAAAAACAAGAAAGGCATTTCAGTTCCGGCGCAAATCAGTGATAACCAGGCCTATAATTAGAATTTGTAAGGAGAGTTTTTAAGTTAACGAGCTCTCTTTTGCTCTTCAATAATTCAGGAGAACTGCTGTTGGGTGCGTTTTCTTCTTTTAAAGATGAAAATCTTCGATCACACTGAATGTGCTGAGCTCTCACGACCGGTGACTTGCCAGCATTAAGAAATCGAACTGAATTAAGGGAATGGCGGGTGTTCTTTTTCTTGCAAGGAAACGATGAAAGAACAGAAAATACGTTCCAGAATATGGGAGAAGTCGTTCCAATCAGGCCGATCTGAAAGAATAAGTTATCGAAAAATTTACCTCATATTACATAAAGCTACGTAACCACAACATTGCTTTACACGACTCTACTCGGTCAAGAATCACAGTTTAAGAAGTCCTGATATATACAAAGTGATTCAAAGCAAATTTGACAACATGAAAGATCAAACCATAACTACGGAAGCAAAGGAAGCTTCGGAACATAGGGCTAAGAATGCTATTTAAAGTCGCTATAGGGCTTTTTTGTGAGAATTTGAGGAAGAAAAACTGGCCTTCTTCAGTCGAGCTCTGGATTCCTCGTGGATTATTATCCACGAGGAATCCAGAGCTCGGCACAATACTTCATGCGCTGTGAACTATATTGTTACGAAAATTGTCCAGTGGGTGTACGTGAATGTAGGCCAACAAGCAGGATAATATTTAAAAAAATGACGCCCTTGCATAATTAAAATTAAACAGCCCTTGCATAAATTAACAACAAAGGCAGACAGAAGATCACTAATAAAAATCATTAACAGCCCTTTCAATACTGCTCAGCGCATATCAGCTCACCAGCTTGCACTGCTGTCAAAACTCCAAAGAGAATGATTCCTCTTTTGAGTAGCTCGGTATTTATACCTTTTCTGACAGGATGTAACATCATATAGAATCCAATCGAAGGTTTTCCATATTTTCGTTCCTAGTAGAGATAGGGCAATAATTCTTGAATTTTCTCGCAACTTCATTTTGTCGCCAAGGTCGGTGTTTATTGGTTTGGCCTCCAGTAAAAACCTCTGTAAAACTCTCTTTCCTGTCATAAGACTAGCATAGCAAATAGGTGGTATTTCAAAATTCGTAACAATATAGTGTATTCGGAACAATATGGTATATAATAGGAAGAATCTTAGTCCTAAATACATTCTTAACCAGTAGAATTCATTATAAATAATCCTGAAAGAAAGTGCGTTATTCGATGTTGCTTGGACCTTACAGATGCGTCCTTCCGATTCAGTCCATCTGCGAATATTATTTTTCGTGTGTAATTTGTGAAGTTATATTATACATTAAATTTCGTTCGTTGGTTTTCTGCTTGGCATCCTTTCATTATATATGATCTTAAAGGATATCTAGCGCCCCTGGAAAATGTTTACTACCTATTTCCCTAAGTCATATTTTTTTGTTTTCATCAGGGGCGACTCGTGTGTAGGGGCTGCGGTACTGTAGCACCCCCCAAATTCTTCCATTTTGTAAATCTAATCAATTTATTTTAGTTCGCATTTAATATTTAAATTTATCAACAATCTAACGCAGTTTTGTATTAAACGATTACGATATTCAAATGAAACGCGAAGAAAAAACAACTTAGGAAATGAAGTTCTCTATCTTATTTTTCACTACCCGAAGAAGGAGCACAAAAGAGAAAGTAACGATTCAAACGGAAGCTATGGATCTTTGCAGCACGGAATTCGCCCTACGCGCACGCGCAGTCACCCAGCGCAGGCCTTTCCTACCTTTCTCTACCACATTTATAAGCTGAAGGGGAACTGTCGTGTCGAGGTCGACAGTTCCCGTCGCGTTAGAAAACGTTTTCTGGCGCGGAAATTTTTTTCGCGTGCTAAAACTTTGAAAAGAAATAAACAAATGAAAGATAATTAATGATAAATAAAGATTTAATTGAAAAATGTTTTTTTATAGTAATGGAATTTCTTGCAATCCAAAAGATTTTTTTGATGATTTTTATTTATAAATGCTGATGAAATAAAAAATTGAAATTTTTCGTGATACAAATATGTTTCCAAAATGTTCGTGAACCCTAATATTCTGTACCTTTCTATTTGGTATCATGATTCATAGTTTAAGAAGCCTCTATTTTGAATAAAACACGGTTCGCTTAAAGGAGCAGAATTGCTCCTTTAATTGCTCCTTAATTGCGGAATATTGATAAGTATATTCCCAATTTAAATTATCGCAGTGCACTTTTAGATAAATGTAATAGAATAAATCAATCATTTTTTCTCCTCTTGGCAATTCCCGTTACTACATAATACATCAGAGCTTGAACTCAGCTTTCTAACATTAAAAAAAGAATAATATATTTTTTGACGTACGCAATATGAATCGGTATACGATTACAGGTAGCTGTTTTGATTTCAACGAATACAAAATATTTTAATCGTCGAACAAGCATCAAGGTTAATGCTTTCGTTGTTTCGATGAAAACAAAAGAAGAAAGGATTTTATTTTTAAGGAAATTTTAATGATACTAATAAATAGTATTCGCTTACGCTTCTCTTTATATTAGTTATACTAGAACATATTTTTCTCGTTAATTAATAAGAAAATCATTTTATTTCTGTACTTTACTGTCATTTTAATGCTAATTTTTTTAAATGCAGAATACAGAAAACGAAACTGAAAAACAAATTTCGAGCTTAAATTTTTTCATAAAATTAATTTGTTAAAATACTTACTTATTTGAAGAAAAGATGTTATCAGTTATTCATTAATTATAAAATCACTTAAAGTTAATGAAAAATTCCAAAAAAACGTAAGTGGTTCAAATATGCATTATTGAAGGATTAAGAATGCGCGTGAAGGGCACCTTCCCCCCCCAAGATTACATAACACGAAACGCCACTGGTTTTCATGTACCTAATTTTCCTTCTCATTTTATCAACATCATTTTAAATCTCCTGCTGCTACACAGGGTGTTACAAACTTTCAGCGTAGGTCAGACGTACAGAAATAAGTCACTATTAAAATAGAACTTGGAGCCGCTGCACGGCGCTCTCTGCCATTGAAATTGTGGTCGTACTCAGCGTGACAGATGCAACGGCAAATAGACTCAGTATCAACGACAGATCTCTGGAGTACAGAGATTAAGCGTTCAAAGCACTTGTCGTCAGAAATTATACACGCTTCGCATGCTGTTATGCACGCATATGGGTATCGTGAGTTTGTATTCCATCGAACCAGCGCTGCACACTTTGTCTGGTGCATTCTTGACTCAATTCATCGACAAGCACCCCTCCGTAGCTTTCGCCCTCCGCGTTTCCGACCCCATGCTCTACTGTGGTAACGACTCGTTTCTTTATGCCTGGCCTACCCTTGAAGTCTGAAAACGACGGGACACCCTGCATATGGAATCGAACCCGTATGTGCGCTGTGGATATGTGATTGGGTTTCGTTTCCATGGATACATATGGAATTGAAAGCTTCGCTTTCAAAAGATGGCACAGAAGTTCTTTTGGACAATTAGGAAGATTAACTGCGATATTAGAAGATCACCAACCCCTGCAGGAGTTGAAACGGGAGAGCAACGTGGAAACTGTTTGAGCTACGAACTTTTTTGTATAAACTATTTAATTTCACGCTAGTTTGTTACAATTCGATAGAAACGGCTGTTTCAATCTTTCGCCTAGTGGAATGGGCTACAGAAAATCCCTATTCAACATTACAAATTTCAATAAATAAACTAGACAACTGCCAAACGTAGTAGCTTGAAATCTCGCATGTGTGCTCCCTTCAAGGCAAAGAATGTTAATATCAAAATTCTTCCCCCACAGGTGTGAAATAGGGAGGGATTTTAGGATAATTTACAAACCACTTGATCGAGTTGTTTAAATTATAGAACAATAATTCTTCGTTTTCAACACTTTACGAATGACATACCTAGATTTAATCGACGCCTTTATCAAAGGGTTAAAGGGGTGATAATATTTCAGGAGAGGGATTCGTCTGTTCGTCATCTTACATTAGGAGCCAGCGGTAGGGAAATAGTTGCATGCATCTGGCATATTTTAACACGAGATATTGTTATTGCATCTGTAATACCACTGACGTGATGAATAACTAAAAGGTTATTTGGTTCCGGCATTTTATCGTCTTTCTCATATACACTGAAAGGCTGAATTTTAAAGTTAATATCTGGCTATGTTTGGTAATGTTTGTTATTTGTTAATGTTTGGTAAATGAAGAATCAATGTTATCATCGTGATTGGTTAAGGATTTAGTTACGATAACGTCCCGCTTCAAAGCATCAAAAGAACTATCTTGAACGCACCTTATAACCTTAAGGCAGGGTCAGACATATCCCATCTCCAAACTTTCAAGCCACACCAGCGAAGGACATTTGACCCTCGATGTCAGATTAATTGCGCATTAGTCCCCCTAAACAGATCTCTGATGAAATAAAGTTTCGAACCCGGAACACTCCAGTTCCAAAGCGGAGACCTTATCGCCAGGTCTCTGCTTTATTGTCCTGACGCAAAAACTTGGAGCCAAATTTCAGTCCTTCAGGATCCCCTTTGTTGAATTTAAAGAGTATGATTAACCAAAAAATAAATGCCTGAAACGCATAGTTTTCATTGAAAACATGCAGTTTTTCATATGCCGTATAATTCAAGTTTTAATTTAGTCTCATTCTACTCATACTCATTTTAACCTCTAATTAGGAAAATTTCTAAATAGTTTAAATCAGCCTTTGCATATCATCGTAGGATAATTTGAGTCGATACTTAAAATAACTAACGAGGTTATATCAATACAATGAAAAACTTACGAATAGAACTATAATTTATAAACAATTGCCTAAGTATTTTCGAGAAACCCGTTATCACGTTTAAACAATAAAATAACTATGTACACAATTAACAATTTTTCTGAGTTCGGTTTGTCTTAAAGCAAGATTTCATAGATGAGCCTTTCTTCAGCAACACAAAACTAACAGAGAAAAAAAGCTTTCCTAAAACTGGCTGTAAATCCTGCAGGAAAGTTTTCCAAAGAATCTGTGAAATCCCTACGTAACTTCTGCATAGTTAAGAAAAATTAATCTCAAAAACAGTTTTTAAAACACACATTTTTGTTAGTGTTCATAACTGCAGAATTTTTCCACTTTTAAATCTTGAGTCCGATTATTTCTCAAACTCACTATCGGGGGCGCCATTAGTACGGAATCATAATTTAATTTAAATTATTATTAATTAAAAACTGAATTCTGAAAATGTTAAAATATTGCATTGTCATCGAAAACAACAAGTGTACTACCAGGAATGAGTGAAAAGTCGATACCACATTTCTGTCCTTAAAGCATGAAATGAGTGAAGTTAAATGAGAGTATTGAGAAACGACGTCAATTTATTATATCATACAGCGCAATGCACTTACAAAACTGATAAAAGGAGAAGCAGCTTTTCCCAATATCAAATTAGCTCTCCTCCAGATAAAAATCATATGTAAAGCTATAAAACAGTAGTTCTCCAAATTGTAGAGAATAATAGAGATGCGTGCCAATACGTTGTCAATTGACAGTTTCATATTTTCAATTTAATTATTACCATAAAATATCAACATTAGAATGAATGGATTTCACCTCAATAAATCTTTTCCATGGCCTCAAATAAAAAAAAATTACCGAGAATGTTTCATGGAAATTTATTGAAAGAGTATCTATCTGAAAATAGTATTTATATCTTCTAAAAACTTTAAAAAGAATTTCGTGTCTTCCAAACATTTAAACAAAAAGAAAGAACCAGTCTTCTTCTGACGACAGATGTAAAGTTCCATTTTTCACCGCACGTATTCGTTCGGAAAACCACTTCACATTGAGAAACACGACGAAAGCCTTTTTTTCAGTCAATTTGGGGCTTTCTCTTTTCTACTCTACAATCTGAAACTCGCCACAATTTTTTCGACATCTCAGCTCTTGCAGAAAAATAAAAATGTTCCCACAGTGTACAAACTTCAGATTTAGTAGCAGAGTATTCTGTGGTGAGGTCAAGCTTTCGCTATTTTTTCTAGAGAGGCAATGCTTGACACGATTTTGATGAATGTTAACAGATATTTGTATAAAAACAACCAAGAAAAGCACAAATACATACAAACATATAAGAAATAAACGTGTCGTTGAGTTAGACATTTCCTTCTTAAAAAAAACTTCCTTGTAGACCAACTCTTACAGTGAAAGTACATTTTTTCATAAAGAATGTTCTTTGCTTGTTTTCGAAAAGCAAAACCAACTCTTCGCTTTAAATGATTAACAATGAAAAACAAAGCCAAGGGAATTCGAACTTTCAATCCAAAACATGGGAATGCTATAGACTGGATTCGTCTTTCTCTTCGTCTGTCTTGATTGTATCAGCCGTTGCATTCTGAGAGTAATGGTTTTTATATCACCAAATTTACAGAAACAATGCCAGCCTAGAAATATAATTGTTAATAAAAGTGAAAATTCGGCTTTGAAGTCAATGCCCAAAGGAAGTAATTATTTTTATCATAACTTTAACATTGGAAAAAGCTCGCGAGTCAAACATTTCGCGATTACTACAAATTTTCTTTTGATTAGATTAAACTTTCTTAAAATAAAGATTTTGTGTTTACCACATGAGAGTGAAAGATTGTGTTTTCAAAATAATTATGTTTCGCGTACACAATTTGCAAAAACTACGTCTCCTAAAATAATTATCATGCTGCATAGTAGCTTTAAAAATATTTAGTTGAATCAGTGGAACTCAATCTGTTGTTTTTCAGCAAGTTATTTTCTATTTTGCAAATCATGTTCGCAATACTGTTCGTTTTCAGCGAAAATTCATTTTATTTTTATCTTTTCAAATAGTTTTCCTTTTACTGACAGGAATATAAATATTTTAGATATTTATTCACACGTGCCTTCATTTCGTTTATTCTATATGTAATAAATAGACAAAATAAAAGGAAATTGTAATGGAAGATTTGAAGAAACATTTCCGGATAATAAAAATAAGTATTTAAAATGAACTAAACATTCGAAATAACTCCTCCTTCGATTTTTTCATATGCTTCTGTATAAGTACAGAAACATGCCTAAAGTTCGAGTATATATGTGTGAAAGCGATTTTTTTAAAATGTAAGGAGGTATTGGAACGAAATATGACTCGAGGGTCTTACACTCAATTTATAGATCTTTAACGAATTTTGCTCCAACTTCATAAAACAGAAATCATAATTTGCAAAAATTCATTCGTCATACAATATAGGATCTGAAACAAGATAGTCATTCACTTTAACAAAGTTAAAAAATGTGTGACTACAAAACAATGAAACAAGGCTGAATCGTATTTCAACAACAGAAAGCACTGTTATAAGCTATAAGTAAAAAGCAAATAAATTGTGAATATTAGAAAAAGAATAGTCAACCTGAAACCAACAAAAAATAGTTTAAAAAAATTTAAGTTGCATAAAAATTATTTTTCTCGAATAAAATGCTCCGCCTTTATGGCTGAAAAACATCATAATTTCAAATTGAAAACGGTGGCAAACATTCACTGAGGAAGGTCATTCTGAATGATTTGAAGGTTTTTTAAAAATGAAGTCAGTTGAGAGCATTGGTTGACAACAACCATTTTTTGACCTACCTTGTAAATGACATCCTTTGAAAGGAGTATTTGGGATGCAAAATCACTTCCGATTTTTTCAGTCAATTTTCAAACACAATGGCAATCTTACTTCAAGCAATTTATCTTTTTTATTACGAAAATCGTAGAGAAAAATTTCATTTAACGAAGCCTCAATCAATCAACAGTTACTGCAAGTCTGCTGTATTCCAGTCGATTGGAATGCTGAATAGCTAATGCAGCAAATTTCAGCAGATTATGAACCCAATTAATTGCCTAACAGCTTTTCGATCTGTGCACCGTCGTATCATCTGAGCATTAGACGAGGATAGCCGTTGCTCCTCAGCTCTTGATTAGAATTCCGCAAGATACGAACTGCGTGGAAACTGTTATATAATAATGATTTGGTGTTTTTGCATTATTTGGATTTTTGTTTTCATTATTAAATTTGTGTTATTGCGACATAGTTAAATGTGTTAAATGCTGCACAAGGATAAGAGTTTTTTAAATTTTCTGTAATGCAAAATAATACTCGCAGATTCGTTTTGAAGATTGAGCTTTATACTCTACATTCGAAATAAATTCTTAATTAAGACTGAAATTAAAATATTCTATCTTATCGACTGAAAAATAACCATTTTTATTATCTTAGAACTGAAGCAAAAACTAAAAATGGTTTCAAAAAAATAATATACTTCTCTCGAACACAAAACGTGCACAATATAGATGACAATTTTTTCAAAAACTTTCACTCAAAACAATTAACTTACATGAAACGAATAACATATATAAATCGTTTGCAATGAACTAATTAATCTTGATGATATCCACAAATAATTGTATCCTTTGGAATGCGTAAAATAAATAAAATCCTTTGCGTTAATATAAAAGGCGCTGAGTGGCAATTTTCGCTGAAAGGCATCATATTGAAATGGAATACATTTTTTCTGTCAAAACCAGAGTGGACATCTGTGATGTACTACAACACATACAGCAATTGTAAACTCATTCATTTTCAATGTTTATCAAATATGATGCTTAGCTCAGTTTAGCGAAATTTTTGAGTCTCCGCACCAGGCCAGCTTAATACTTCAGAGCCAGATTGTCGTTGAGTGCACCCCGCCCGCGAACACGACAGATCTTTGATGGAAATCGGATCTCGAAACCACGAACGCCTGAAGTCAAGACTCTGCCGACAGGCTTCAGCGGTAGGCAGGAAAAGCCTGGTCTTTCATTGGACAAAAGTGATGGTGAAAATAGCATACAACAGTCCAAAGGTGGAGTTGCCTTCACATACCAGGTGATTAAAAATTTAGCTTAAGAACTGTTAGGGGAGGTTGAAAGTACAGAAACAAACCAGAGTCACCCAACAAGGAATATGTGACTAGAAACGCCACCCGCATGAGCTAGAAGATACACGAATATGCTGAAATGATAAAGGGTGAAAACTCTTTATTCGGCTATACTTTACACTTGAAAAGCACGGGTTCGCATTAACCAATACCATTAACATGGACTGGCAAATCCTTTGTAAAATGCTCCACATTTGCAGCGGCGACGCAGATTTTTGAGACGAGATAAACATCTCAGAATTCGGCATGCTCTCCGTTCGCAGTCCTGACTTTAAACGACAAGGCCTGCAGCTACTGCGCTGCTGAACAACGCCCTCTAGATCATCCGGTTGGCATTTCCGGTTGTAATTTCCAGTGCCAAATTCGCTTGTTTTTGTCCTTTCCTAACAATTTGTATGTTGCATTTTGAATCACCCTGCAAAATTAGAAATATCTACCTAATTTATTGAGAACCGACTGAATAGAGACAGAAACGAAACGGCGCTTGATTAGTCATTCCTGTAAGAAATAAGCCAAGGATCACAAAACTTAAAATGTTAAATGGAGAATAATCTTAGAACATTCCTCTTATCAAATTAGTATGCTTTATAATCATGCGGGAATTTTTTATGGCGGTTAATTAATAGGTTTAATTTTCAAAGGGGATTTATCTAATTATCATTTTTAAGAAAAGAACTACTCGCGGCAAAGTTGCCTTTTATAAGTGCAAAGCAATCTGAAAACTAACTTCACTAATGAGACACGGCAGATTTGCGCGCAACCGTGGTAGCCTCGTGGGACAAATGACTGGATTTGAGAGTTCTTTGGAGAGAAGAGCTTAACCACTATGTTACGAAAATTGTGTCTCTTCCTCGAGACTGCTGCTTAATTTCGTATTTCGTTGTTAAAGTCTGAGAGTTTGTTTCAAATATTGTTCTTGTCGAGAATCGTAGAAAGAGACTATGGTTAGTAACGGGCTTAGCATTACAAAGCACACTCGCGATTTAGGGCCATAATTAGCTATCTTGTAACACTCTCAGTCCAACGATTCTTGATTTTATCTAGCAAGGATTTTAACTTCTGTTGTCGCAAAAGCTACGAACATGTTTCCTAGGTAGGCTGTTTAAGTGTTTATTACAAATAATATTTTAAATTAATCATTAAGAAATCGTTGCTTTCACAGACGAAATGTTATTTTATCTCATAAACGAAAATTAAGTAAAAGTTGTTTAAAAAAAGATTTTAGGATAATGTTTCATTTCGCTAGGTAAAGTTAAGACGACATGTAAAAATTTAGTTTAAGTGCTCTTCTTGGCGCATATGCTTTGATACAATAAATTACCGACCTGATCTTTCTTTGAAAACATTGTGTTTCCCCCTCGACTTTCCCTCACACTTACGTAACATGGCATTTTCTGATTACCTTCCTTGTATCTTTTTAGCCGATTTCGTCAAAAATTTCGCACTGATCTACAACACTATTTTGGAGTATAGAATGCACACCGAAACTCATGTGTCTAGCTTGTCGAGGCTTTGAATTATCACTCTCAGTTAATACGAATGGAGAAACCAACTGATAGTGATTCCATAATAAATTCGGTGCAAAATTTCGTTCACTTCTGCAATTCTGGTGGCGAACACAAATGCCAAATTTTATCTTTCAAGCGTGTTGCGATTTTGAGTTATTGCATTCGCACACAGACAGACTTTCCATTGACGAATTTCGTGCAAAATTTCTTAGACATCTATAATTTTAATGTTGAGGCCGCATACCAAATTTAATTCCTCCATCTTGTTGTGTTCCTGACTTATCGATTAGACGACGGGCAGACAGACATAATTCAAAACACGTTTTCTCGGACTCAAGGAGTTCTAAAATGTAAAAATTTGTCAAAATCTCGAAGCCGAATTATTTGACTATTGCAATATTAAGATTGCACGATACTTTCTTTTTCAATACGTCATTTTCAAGAAAATAAAATAAATCTGCACTTCGGAAGGTAGTCAGCGACAAGTTATAGATTATAATTTTGTGATAGTAATACAATCGCACAGTTAACTCAGAAGTAGTACTACTGTTACAAAAATACATAAGACATTTATTGAGAATTCTATTGCAGACCCATTGCAACAGTATCAAAAGCTGTTTTATTACTGATTTGCTGAAAATTGCGTCTCACGTTTTTAGCAAGAGATATTACTGTATGCTTTTATCACAAAAAACATGGGCCAAAAGCAAAAATTGGACGTGTTCTTTGCTTAATATTCTAGTATACTTTGACTTAAGAAAAAGATAGACAGGCTTTATTCAGACGGCTTTATTCCAAAATTGGATATAACTATTTAATTTTTATGCAAATGGCTCATCGGTAATTTTGCTACTACCTACAGCTAAATTTGTTACTAAGGTTGTTGTATGTTTCGTATATCACGTCCATATGCACATGGATAGGTCTATTTTTCGACGATTTCAATCCAAAATTTGATGTGAATCATAAATTTAGACGTAAACATCACATCTCAACCTGCATGCATCTAACTTTTGTAATTCTGGCAGGCAGAAAGTTTACCCATTGACAGATCGTTTAAATAATAGTCTTATCATGACCCTTTTTCTCACTTTGCCTAAATAGCTTTTGTCATTCCACTAAATGCCTAGGAATTATATACAATGCCTAGGGAAAGTATATAATAATTCCCATATTTCATACCTTGCCTGAAAACGTCCGGCATTCTATAAAATTTCTAAGTATTCTATAGAATGTCGACTTTCATACATTGCGGGAACATATACTTCGTATGTGAGAAAGTAAAAATAGCCAGCTTCTGCATCTGCTTAGTTGACGAATAAACAACTGAAATACTTTTTCACTAAGCCCGTAGTACCACTGCTTTGGTTTGTAGATAATGGCAGAGCCGCAGACAAGAAACTGCACCTGCAAGTCTCTGCCCTCAAACCAGCCTAATTTGAAAACTGGTGTGAAAAAAGTAACTAATGAGTTACACAAAATAAAAAAAAATCTTTCTATATTTCGCAGTGCATTGTATAGGAATTTTTAATTTCATGTTCTTGCTTTCTTTTTACAGTTTCAAGCAGTTCTTTTTCATTTTGTGCTTCACTTTAATTCAACAACAACTTTCAAATTTTTATCGCAATTCCAAAATTTCCAATAATAGAAATATCAATAAACAAAATTCATAATCTAGATTAATCTCAAATTCAATTCTTCAAAATCAAAAAGACGTTAGATTTTATTTGCTCATAATAATAATCAATTAATAATTTTTAATGCGTAGCTATTATTTCTTCATTCAGCTTCTCAGAATTGGTTTGATCCGTTGATTACTTTCAGCTGGAATTTTTTTTCGAGTTTTTAGCTCAAAATATTTTTCTGAAGTAATTTTTAGGCCTCAAAATATTTTTCTGAAGTAATTTTAAGGCCCCAGAATGATAGTAATTAGATTGGAGGCATAAATCTTACAGTTAGTTCTAAAATAATTTGTTCTAGAAGGATCAAAAAGAGAAATATCGTCATTGTTATATCGAAGTGTCCTATGTTCAATTTGCCCAAAACTTTTTATTGATGCAAACCACTTTTATAAGTAAGCTACATCTGCTGTCGAATTCTTGTTTGTGATCAACAGATATGACTCAATTTTTGGAATAAAAATAAAATGTGTGTGTCGCAAGTGGTTCCAGCTGTTACATCAAAATGCAGTATGTGGTGTAAATGTGGTTTTTTTACATTCTACATTTTCATATAACAGCGATGATATATTAAATATAATAAGCATCATTGCACTTTTCATTAAAAGTATATGTGAACAAATTCAAAAAGAGAAGTATAAATTCACTCGTTATATCCGGCTTATCTATAAGCCAAAGTTGCGATGGAATTCATATTCACGCGATGCTATCGAAATGAACTGCGGCGATTTAATTTTTGAACCCATTTTGCCCCTCGGAGGAGGAGAAAGGTCTCGAATTCGCAGCACAGCGTTAGTCATCATGTAGTTAGATGACAGATAACACGCACATTTTCATCTCGTGTGACAGTGACGACACGTGTATTGAATGCACAGAGTAATCTTTCATAATTCGCGATTATAAACACAAAGAAATTTTCCATCAGTGAACACTAACACGGACAATTTTTAAAATAACTTAAACTACTGAAAAAGCAGCGGGTGTTTTCAGGAGTCTGCGTACACAATAAGGCGCGTTTTCTGTTAAGTAACTACAGTGAAGAGAATCGAGTTCGTATTTGGGCCGCTTCCCATTGATCCAAAATTTGAAACAGATTTACAATTTTGATATCTTGATCCTATACCAAATTTTATTGCAATTTTCAGTTACTGTGTTCTCATACACGCATATTGAGTGTTAAACCGATGATGCATTTGGACCAACATGTAATACACATCTATAACTTTGGTGATAAAACTTCTTACTAATTTTCATTCATCTGTCTTGTTGAGGTTTCCAGTTATTGTGTTCACTGGTGGACCACAAGGAGACCCCGACCTGCTCTAACATCCGGGTAAAATTGAATGACCGATCGCCGTGAAAATAAACACGGGTTCTGTGGTAAAACTATAATAGACCCCATTATGAGCGGCACCCCCCGTTCTCTGTCACGGGGATTCGACCCGTCATCGGCGATAGGCCCACAAGACATCCCCAGACAAGATTGTACCCACCAAGGAAGTTAGAATTCCCTTACTTATCCGTACTCGTGGTGCCCCCGGTTGGGTATGTTCACTGAAATAATTCATAAAAAATATTTTTTCTGACTACGAAAGGTCTAAAACGTGGAGATTCATCAAAATGTCGAGGTCGAATCTTAAGACGATTGCAATATTCTCTCTTTCGGCACTTCGTATACGGAGAGAGAAACATGAAAAACATAATTTTATTACTAAACTGCAAGCATAAGTTTCTAAATGGCTTTCTGTCGGATGAAATAAAATAAACCTCGTTTTTTTTAACTGCAGAAAACCCAGAAACTTTTTAAAAAATTGAATTTGAAGCGAGCTCCATTTGGCGATCTGTCGTATTTCCCAGCCATCGCTTATCGAGACTGTTTGAGATTTTATGTTTCGCTGCTTCTTGCCGCAGAATCGCAAGTGGCACCGATGCGGGCAGCGGACAGAACTCCGAGCAAATAGAAAAGGGTTTTATTGTATAATATTTCCATTCTCTTCTGTTCCAGAGGAAGGAAGGTAGTGTTTTGTTTGCGAGCGTTTCAGAAATGGTACTCAAGTTTGATCTATGGTGGCGCGTAACTGTGAGTTCTTCGTGTTTGATCTTTAAATTATGAGGGAGGTTACTTATTTCAACTGTCAGGGAGATTTTTATATACTGAAGGGAATAATTTTGGTATGAATAAAGTATCTAATGTTTCTCTGGTTTCATATTTTGATTCCAAAAACGGTTTTAGATACACATATGTATCTGGAATACAACATGACGGAAAACATTATAAAATTATATGTATTAAATGAAATAAAGCAGTCTCAATAAAGTTCTTTTAGTTGTCAGAATTAGGTTAGATTTATGTTCCGAATTTTAAATTAGAAAGAAAAATATAATTTCAATCAGATAATCAATTTCTTGAAAATATGTTTATTAAAATTTATGATCTGCTGAACTATAAGTTAAGTTTTTTGTATACTAATTAGATACGATTATGCAAATACGATCCAACTTTAATGTGGGAATTTTGAGATACAACTACTTTCGCTAAACATTACATAAAAATTCAAATGCTGCATCGAAATCTCATTTAAAAGAACCCCGTTTTCCTACAATTTCTTATTCGACATACTGTATAATAACGTAGATGTCCTATTTTTAGCGACCATATCTCAAAAATTACTATTATAATTCGCGAAAAGGTTAATGGATGTTCTCGAATCGGAAATGTATGAAACAATTAAATAGTTTTTAAAATGTCGTTAATGCATGAATTTAAAATTTTAAAGCATATGAAGTAGTACCAAACCATGAAAGTAAAGTCCTCAATTGGACGTTGGCAGCATCACAGTAAAACAGAGGGTCACCAATTTGTAAAGAAAAACAACTATATTTAATCATTGTAGTCATCACTATCCATACGAAAGGCAAGCATTTATGACCCAAAGCTGCCTACTAGCAAGGCATCTCGGTAGTACACTTTGACTTGAGAGTAGAAATGGTGGAAGACCACATCACAAAACTGACAAAATTACAAAGTGGTCCCTTCTGCTAATACCCCCATAATGAATCTGTTTCGCAATGTCATACGGACTCATTTCTATGGTTATTAAAATTTTGGTAAAATCCTTGTTACTCACAATAATTGCGTTTCTATAAGTTTTTTTTCTTTTTGTTTTCTATTTATTTGACATCTGATCTTGGTGTTTCCGATGTGTTTTTATTCTGCGGTTTAAGCAGCTATTGGGACTGAGCAGAAGTGCCAAGCACCGGCACTCGTGCACGCAAACCAATCTGGAAGAGAAAAGAGCATCTTCCCGTCTATGCGAATGACACCACCTAATCTATATCGCCAAACAGCCTCTATAGGACCATAGCAGTACCGCGATGGCCTGTTGGTCGCGGCTGTGAGGTCAAAGGATCGCAGGCTTGGGAACCGATTCCATCAAAGATCCGTCGCGTACGAAAACTCATCCTAGATAAATGACTAGCGCATCATAGTTTTAATAATAATAATGTGCTCAGGAATCATCTTATTCTTATCTTCTAAATTAAAACGTTTCCATTTTTAATGGTCACCTATAGGATATAAATGATTTGTAAAACCCATTATACTGTACAATCTTTTAGTGCCTCATTCGAAGGTCTGCTTCAGAACGACGTGCTGTAGAATCGTGGTTCGAAATAGAGTGAACTAGTTACTTTAGCCATACAATATAATCTTAAAAGCTGAGTTTTAAATGAAATTTGGTAATCATTTTACGATATTATTAGAATAAAAATGTAGGACAATATAAATAGAATTTAAAATATTTTAATTTTAAAACTCCAACTTTTTTGAATAATTAAGAAGCCCCTAATGATAATTGCGGCGACTTTACTGTAATAACCCTGTCTTGTATTTTTTATCACAGAATATAATACAAAGTGTAATTCTCATTATTGGATGAACGCCCTATTTTATATCATTTCATTACAATTGAAAGAAATTAAAATGATTATCTTTATCAAAATTGTCCATATTGGCTTTCTTTTTAGGAAATCTTTCGACTGGAGCTGTTCAAATTTTAATTTCCTTATCCCTATAATCTTTTTAGTTTCGAATATCGAGACGTTTATTATGGATTCTAGTGACTGCGAATTAAGTATACATTTTTAGTTTTTTTCTCTGGTGTCTTTGGAGACGCACTATCGGAGTTTGGCGACTCTCGAGGACACTGAAATTAAGAAGAGTGGGTTGGGACCAATTTAAAAAGGAGAACTGCAATAATTAGAACGATGTACTGCTATTGCATACAGTGCATGACTATTGTTTGACAATTAGCTTTAAGTTGATTTATTCTATAAGGGTGTTTAATTAGAATTCTAATGATGAAAGGATCACTAAACAGGCGAATTTTGCACTTTCAATAAAATGTTTTATGGATGTTAGAAATTATTAAGTAATTTTTTTTCTCGTGTTTGTAAATTTCATTTATGGACTCGTGAATTTTTAAAATAAACCTACAAACGTTCACATCTATTTAAAAAAAACTCCATGTAACTACTCAGAATCCCAATTTTAAAAAACAAAAATGTTTTTCAACGAATTTAAGATATACAGAGATCTATTCTACTATTTACACTCTTGCACCTAGTTTGCTAAAATGCGTGGGCGCTCTTTCATCCAAAAATGCAAAAGATTCTTTGTTCTTCATATCTTACTTATAAAAGATAAGTAAGCTCTCAGATAAAAATGCCTCAAAAACAAAAGTAGTATTTCAAACAAACGTCATATTCCCCATGTTTTCTCCGCAAATATTTTAATGGAGCGCATATCTTGGAACTAATGCTCACGGAACGCCAGACGATGGCCCATTTTCAGTTTCGAAATTTTTAGAAAATACAACTGTTCCTTTTTACATTTCCCATTTTATACGCGGGCATCAACTATAAATTATAGATTAGGCAGGAGCAAAAGGAAAGAAATATATGTTCTTGCTTTCTGCGGGCGTGAAATTCGTCCATTTGCGAACAACCCTACCCCAAAATGGTACAGAAGCACAATTTTTGATAACAACCATTTATATCCTTTTGTTTTGCAGCATTGTCTTTACACAAAAAACTCGTTATAATTCAGGTGCAGATGAAAAGGGACTGCTTCCGATTCAGACAACTTGAGTGCTTTCTTTCCACGTGGGTTGGACGCCATGTGCTTGTCCGCGGCCTTACTTAAGATTAATGTAATCGCTATTCACTGGACGTATGTGGAGAAGTAAGATCCATTCCCACCATAATCATCTATCGGACGGAAATCTGTTTTTTCGATAGGAGATATCGCTTCGAATACGGTAAGCATGTCTTTTATTTGAAAATAGTATTAGAAATAAGTTGTTAGATTGTGGGAATAATACGCAACGCGTCAAAATGGAAGTTTGGAAGTGTGTCGTATTTCTACGTGTTTTTTGGGTGATTGAGGATAAAAGTGGGGCAAAAAATATTGAATTATTCCCCTCTTCTTTCACTTACGCCAAGTTTTAAAAAACTAAAATAAACTTTCTTACATCGAAGTACCTAAAAGAACCCATTACACCAACTGTTCTCAAACATCTAATATTTAGGGCATAGCAGAGTTTCAACAGCAGCAGAGTTCCAACGATTTTTTGCAAAAATTTCCAATGCATTTCACAATTTTGCTTTCATGTGTATTTATTCATTTTTAGGTCAAGAATTTGATTTTCTTTTTGATCCCATGTTCTTTTTATAAATAATATTTTTTAGTTTAATTTAAATTTTTATTCATTTTATTTATATATCTCTACATGTTACTGCCGATTGCGTAATCCATTTCCAGAGTTTTCTATAAAGAAGTTCACTTGTTATTATGTACAGCTCAACACAAGTGTTGCTCCGGAAAAACTCTCATTTCCACTAGGAGTACTTATTTTTTATTTAAATTTTTTATCTACATTCAAAAATTTTGTTTGCGGTTAGATAAAAAAAATTATACCTGATTCTATCCACATAATAATAAATATTTTGTCTTTATTCGTCGAGTAGTTTTCAGTAACCAGATTACAAATGATTGATTTCTAAAGCGAAGTAACAAAGACGCTCATCTATTGTCTTTCCAGAAATTGTTGAAAAAAATTAAATTCCTATGAGGAAGCCAATAGTTATTAATAACAATACTCCGTTTATTTTTGCCTCTTATTAATGCAATTCTTATCTTACATAAAAATCCATTTATAAGCTCTAATTTAAAAAAGGGAGATCGTATAAAACTTCATCAGATTTCTATGGAATTTTGTATTTTATTTCAAATATGTAATATATAACTTCCCATGTTTGTTTCCAAACATTTCTTAATATTGTTATAATTCGATAATATTAATAAGTTATTGTAGTAAGACAATTTATTACACACTTTAAAACAGTTCTGAACAAATATTACTTTGTATATATAATAATAGAAATTTTAATTAAAAGAAAATAAATTAAAAGAAAACAGTGATAAAATGAAAAATAATGAAAACAATAGACGTTATTTCGTTAGATTTGGCTGCATATGCGTCTTTCTATTTAATGCAAAATATGTTATTGTTTTTTATTTTTATTTTAATTAAAATTTAATTAATTAATTTTGCTAAATTTTAAGAATTATAACTATTATTTGTATATATAAGATATTTTCTTTTTCAGATGTTGATAATGTACTTCCAGTGGCGAATCCAGGGGGGGGGAGAGCTATCGGGCTAAACCAAAATTCTTTATTTTCTTTAAAATCACTACAACTGTTTTCTCATAATTTCATTTAAAAAAAAAATGATAAAATTGTGACAACGTTGCTTTCTGGTTTGACAGGGTCGAGAATTTTCCTACTTTTCTCGTCATTCCACTTATACTTAACATTTTTTGTATTTTTTGCTGTAAACATTTTTTGCCTAGTTATTTCATTGTATTTTGTATTAAATTATCGAAAGTATTGTAGTGTTCTTTATGATTCTTATTGACAGGTGAGGGAAGTCTGTAAAGTTAAGTGTTTTGGTTTACATAAGCCATCAGGTTTGACATTCGTCACTGCGATACAAAATGTTTATGACCTCAGCTTCCCCAGACCCTAATCCTGGATTCGCCACTGTATGTTTCTGTTATTTAACAAATTACTTTCCGTATTAGATTCCTTATTCGATTTAAATAGATTTTCGAAGCTTATGATGGCTACAATAAAACTTTAATAAAACAGTTTAATATTAACATATGGTATGGATAAAATAATATTTTGGAATGATCGGATTTGTTTTGGAAAGTTAGCATTTTATTTCCTATATTTGCTAAATTATTTTTCATATTAGTTTAATCATGGACTTAGTCGGATTTGGAAGAATTTACCTGCGCATATTCGCGTCCTCCGAGTCCAGACAGAATCACAAATGGCCGTGCATATAAATCAACTATAAATAGTCGGTTTCCGTTTCCAAATCTCAAAGGAAAGGAGATCCGTTAATCTCAAAAGAGATTCGTCGGAGTGCAAAATCATGTTAAAGTCCTTTCTACAATTCTTTGTTCTCAAAATCTGTTGTTTCTTCACCTGGCGAACGAATACCGTAAATTTTAAAAGAATACCTTCCGCCAAACGAAAAATAGCTGGAGTTGAGTTATCATACTTCTGTTCCTCCGCAGAGATTAAAGAAAATGGAGCTGAAAAAGAATGATAGCAGAAATGAAATAAGGCGTCTGAAGGCTTCGAGATAAAATAATGTAAGAGAAAGGGAAGAAAAAAAAAATGGTTAAAATGAAAAACGAATGTTTTTCTTTCGGATCGTCGTTTGCAAAAATGGTGAACTTTCGATCGTCGAAAATCGGATAAAGAGCTTATGAAAATAGAGAGAGCGTTTCCTGTAGGAACCAAAGAAGAAAATTACAGAAGTTAAATTTTTAAAAAGTCTGTGTTATTGGTTTTCATTGTTACGACGTAATATTCTTCGTCCATACAATAATTTCGTTTAATAGATGGATTCGAACTTTGGTAGTGTTTAATTTTAAAAGTGTAAGATTTTTTGCAGCTATCAATTAAACATTTTTATTTGAATTATGTAATCCCTCAATGAAAGCGAAACGATTAAAAGTTTAATGATAAATAAGGCGTCGAAAGAAATTGTGCAAAGAACAATTTCGTACAACGATAAAGAACTAATTAATTTTTTTAAAAAGTAACAATATAAAGTAATGGAGCAACTCTGGATATAACACTAAAAATAAGGTAACTCATTTATTAAAGATAAAAAGGTGAAATAATTCAAATTATGTAATCTGATCTGATGATTAATATCATTTATTATAATCCAAATTTGATATATAATTCTAAAAAAGCGTGAAATCGGAGTTCATCCATTGGGTTTTCCCCTTTAACTGCATTTTTAAGAGGTTCTTGAATTGATAGTCAACTTTATTATTAGAAATAGTAAGTCTCATAAAATAAAGAACTAATTTGATTATTGCGAATCAAATTTATTGGATTTCTTCTACTATTCCGAATTTTGAATGTCATGGAACCAGTTAAAAGGCGTTTAATTTACTTTAATTGATTTCAAGAATTCCTGAAAATAATATTTATTTTTACGCGTTTTTCCTAAATAGACACATTCCATTAAACCCTCATACGAATAAAATTCCACATCATACGAATGTCACTATCTGAAATCCATATAAATTGAAATGATATAAAGTAAATCACGATAAATTACAATCCTGAAAGGCCACAAACGATGGGTGTTTTTGAGGTATGACAGTAACTTCAAAACCGATCATTGTTGCTAAAATTGCCACATTTTTTCAAGCTTTCACAGATTCTTTCTACAATCAAATAAGAAAGATAAATCAAACAATGTGATTTATGCTTAATTATATCTATCTAATTATATTAATAATTAAGTAATTGAACTATGACTTTGTATTAAAGTTCTTATTTCCTTTTTTGGATTGGGAACAACTCTTGATTATTTTCATTCCCTGCAGAGTGATCTTTTAAAACTATTTGAACTTTTAATATCCGGCGCTGTGTATTGTATAATTAAATATTATCTATTATTTTTGCAATTGTGGTTTTTAATGTTCGGATTTTTGTGAATTTTAGCGTTTGAACTGCTTTTGCTCTTGAGGGAGTTAAATTTTTGTTGTTTCAATTGATTTATTGATGATTGTAACATTATTATTTTATCTGCAGCTGATTTGGACTGTTTTCTCCCCATAGGCCTCACACCCTTTAGGGTAAGCGGGGTCGGTGAGTGTCTCCATCTATCAATCTCTAATTATACTTCTTAAATGTCTCTATACTAAATTATCCCGATTTATTGATTCGTTTTGACTGAATGCCAAACGTTTGAAAACAAGTGGATAAGCTCAACAGTAATATTACGTTAACAACTGAGAGTGAAAACGAAAGTTGCTTTTTTCTAGTCGTCAATATATAAGAAACCGTGCGCAACAAGAAAAATACGACACTGTTTCAGTAATTGAAAACAGCCGTTAATTTAATAAAAGACGCGTATGTGAAAAAAATAGTTTTAAGAATTTAAAGACGTCTTCATTTTCATTTCTTTTTTTAAACAGTGCCAGTTAAGACAGTAAGATAAGCATAATTAGATTTCGAACACGCAAATGCAAATTATCTTCATACTCGTTCTCAGTTAACGCACTTTTCACAACATCCTTGTTTGTGATTCTTCTTATTTTCAATTGCAAAACCGAGTGTCTCTAAGTGTACTAACGAGAAGAGTCGGTTTCAAAGCAACAAAATAATTGACGACGGGAAAGAGGTTTGTGATTCCGAAATAATAATCCGTCTAGAATTGCCATTTCGGAAATAGGAAGCTTGAAAATATTGCAGTGAAGTGTATTATTCTGCATGAAAAAAATATGGAATATTACGAAATATAGAATATATGTTGTAACTGTTGGCAAGGTTTTTATATTAATTAGCAACTCATTGATATTTTCGCTTATAAACTGACTATCAGTACTTATGAGATCAGATTTGTGAAAGGCAGTTCTTAATGCGAGTTATAATATCATTCTTAAAGTTTTCTTACAACTTCTGCAACTGCAGAAAAAGAAGAAAAAAAACCCTCAGACATTTTGACTATTATCGACTACAATCAGAAATTTTCTTCGCTTATAATTTCTTCATGCTGAATTTCCAGAAGCATAGGCAAGAAAGACGCATAAAACTGATATCAGCCTTTATTTTGTCTTTAACGGTAAAAAAACAAAACTTTTTGGAAATCATGATTCTATGAGAAAGTTTTTTTTTAATGCGTCAGTTTTTAAAATTCCTCAAATTTTATAATCTGAGGAATTTCCTCAAATTTTATTTCAAAGCACATGCCACTATATCACGGAGATCGGACCGGATAAGAAAAATTTTGGAAAATACGCTGAATAAAAATGTGTTTAAGCATAATAATGGAGACAAAATGTTAACTTCAAATTTAGTTTTTGAATAACGACTGTTAGAAACCATTTAAAATTGTAGAACGACTTTTTGGAATAAGATTTTCTTTTCGCTTCGCGAATTCAGATAGATGGAAAAGTACTTATTTTCATTTTTCGTCGACCCGGTTTTTTCTACGAAAAAGGTGAATTTTTTGAAAAATAATGCATATATCGATCTAAAATTTTTACCAGATATTCGCTCTCGTACAACACGCTCTTTAATGGAATTGCACAAATTTCGCAATAAATAAAATAAAAAATATCTTTCAAAAGTTACGATTAAAAAAAAATTACTCCTGCCATAATTAAGGTATCTTAACATTCGACAGCTCCCATCGTGGGCCACCGCGAGTACACGGGTGAGAAGCAGTCGGATAAGAAAGTGGGTTCTCGCTTCTCTGGTGGATATAGTGATGGGGGTTTGGATCCTCCCTCCAGTGATAGTACGCGGATCCTACGGGAGGGGTCGGGCGATGAACCGGCCTCAATATTCGAGCTATTGCAGCGGCTGTCATTCAGATGACTCGAATGCTTAGGCAGGGTGGGGGTAGATCCAGTTTTCTGGTTAACATTCTACAGATTACTTTAGAGGTGTTTTTGATTTCTACAACCTCCTAATTTAACATTTCCCTTCAGATTATTAGCCTCTTATTTGAGAGCGAAAAATAGGCGTTTCATTTTTCTCCCCCCCCCCCCTCCCTTATTGAGTCCGATATCCATCTGAGTGATATAGTGGTATGTTTTGGATGTTAACAACTTAAAGCAATAAAAATGCAGTTTTTTCCATAGCAAAGTACGATTCGATTGGTTAAAGGAGTCTGGTTAGAAATGAAAGTTTATACAGCAAATAGCGGAGAAATTAATCCGTATTCTCCCTTTTTTGGGATGTTTGTCTTCTTTTTATTTGCCCCTGTACAGTGCAATTTTAAGCTTCGATTTTTAGCATCTCAGTGTTGAGCTGACTGCAATAAAAGGTACAAATCCAGAAAAATCATTTTTCTAATTTTAAAGATAATTCATTTTAATTGAAAGTTAATTAATCAGTTTAATTTAAAAATTCAAAAATAGTGTTTTCTCTCACATTTCGTTAATTTTATCATTTTAGTGTTTTTTCGAAAAAGTGAAATAATAAAGTTTTGGCACGTGCTGGGTAAATTATGGATTTACTTTATACGGACAAAGACAATAGAAGGAAAAATAAAAATACAAGATACAGATGATGAAAATACTGGCGAACTATTCAAGGTATACAGCACTGCATTTAGGTGCAACTTCAACTGTTCTACAGCTAACAAGAAATCGCTAATTGCAGCCAGATTCTCAAATGGCTTCAACTTTCAGCTTGTTGCATTTATATATTTGGCCAGCCAGAAGAGACGCTTAAATATGATTACGGTTGCAGTGACTCGAAGATTCCTAAATTTTCAGCAAACTTTATCTGGTTTTTGTGCATTTTTGGCAAAATTTTGTCAAATGCCACCATATTTCTGGCATTACGGCGTTCCCTTCCGTTTAATGTTAGCTATCGAAACGATGACTAATTCTGTGAAAGTTGTTTTCTAGCTAGTAACAGTCTGTTGCGGCAAACTTACGCTTTGCAGCATCTCGACCTCGAATAGGATCGTTAGATAGAATGTTACAAAATATTCAACGTTACAAAACTTTTACAATTACACTTGTCACTTTCTATGCTATATTAATAAATATAAAAATATTACTGAACTACATTAAGTTGCAACATTTTGTGTAGGATTTTAAAAACTATGATAATTTAATTATTTTTATTTATCATTCAATTTTACCTCGTTTATTTGCTTAATTTTATCACATATGAGCAAACGTGAGACAGAGGAGGGAAATCCAAATGGATCACGAAATTTTCTTTTTCACTGAAAAAAGCTTAAATTTGGTTTGTATTAGCGTCCCTTTTTGAATCAACTCTAGAGCTAATTTGCTACTGCTCTCGTAATTTTCAACCGTGGTCAGATGACGAAGGCGACGCTTGAACCAGCATTCTCCTTTGGAAACTTCCGCAACAAGCCAACCAAAGGATATTTGACCCTAAAGTAGGATTTAGCCTGCACCAGACACACATACTCGGCGGATCGCCCTATCCCGCCTCAAACCGCCCCATTCGACAGAGGCCGGACTCGGGCGCCTGAATGAATTTTACAGGAGGAAAATGGTTCATTTCTTTGTTGACAATTGATCTCCCAAACTTGGATGTCGTTCTCCTGTAAAGAAAGGAAGGATTCATTCTGTTTTTCGTGAACGAAAATTTACTTCAGTTTTTGAAGTACTGGAATTCTCACTCTAGCCGGGTTCAGAGAGTTAAGTGGGTTTATAATCTGTAACCCTCCGTCTCGAAGCCAGAACACCGCCGCCTTTGCTAAAAGCCTTATAAACTTTCCGATACTACTCTCCGGGAATCAAATTTACAATAAACTCTTTTACGGCCAATTAATAGTATAGAAGCATGTTCTCTTCCGTACAATATATGGTTTCATATTCCGACCTAACAATAATACTGTTGAAAGTCTCCTTAAATCTTAATACCGCAACAACTTGTTTGATTAAATTTCAAAAGCGTCGCCCAGTTCTGCGCACACCTCGTAATCCGTTATTGGATACGCATGCAGGAGCTAAGGGAGGCAGAAAATGTCACCCCATGAGACGGGAGCAAAGGGAGGATTAACCTGTCAGCATTCGATTAGACCCCCACCGTGACCTGATTAATTTACTTAGAAAATGCGGCTGACTTGCTTTCCAGTTGATCGTTCGTCATGGATTAGCCAATTTCACTGGAACCGCAACCGTGATTGTGAAACGTGCGGCAGTATCTTTGTCACAGAAGATATGTAATTAATAAGGGTCTGCGTCAGAGGTGCGTTGATTTGAGCATTTGAAGAGTCTTAAATCTAATCGACGTTGTTTGATCGAGTGTGGGATTTACTATTTATTGAATGCAACCAGGAAGTAACATTCAATTATTTGAAAATTTGCAGTATTATCTGGAATCTCAATTACCGAAACAAAATTGAAATTATTGAGTGAATACAGAACTTCATGAGATATTTACTTTACAAAAAAATGGATTTTACTTGCATGATATATCTTCTTCACTCCTACGTAATATTTTTAACATGCTTAGTTTATCCTCCAGACGAGATGTTTCTTGCGTTCTTTTCTTTTACAAAGTTATTAATGGTTCAATTGATTGTAATGATATAATGAGCTCAATAGATTTCGCTGTGCCCGCCAGATTTTTAAGAAACCAGAGTTCCTTTCCAAATTTAGATTCAAAATTTAATTATATTAACAGGTTCTCGTTATATAGGTTTTATAAAATTTTTAACACGTTCTCTGATGAACTTGACATTTTAAGTCGAAATGTTTGCATCTTCTAAATACATATGTTTTATTTTGCCTTTCTACAACATTTTAGATTTTTATGCTATTTGATTTTCCGTGTTCTTATGCATTCGATCAGTTTTTTGGCGCCGTGTTTGATTTATTTTTATCTTAAGTGTTGCATTTTTTTAATCTTAAGTGTGTATTTACGTTTTTAAAATTTTAAACTCCTGGTGTGTGTTTTATTAGACTCGGTGTTTGCGTTTTTTGACTTTATGACCCTTGCCTTTTGGAAATGAACTTTAATTTTTTTAAAAAATACGGCTTTTGGTGTCATAGTGTGTCTTAAAGTTTTGTGATTATGTGTTTTCGTTTTTAATTATATATACATTTGCATAAGTTTTATGATTTTATGTATTCTCTGTGTTCTACTTTTTGCTTTCTAAGGCATATATTTTTATTTATTTTTTATTTACTCATTGTGACTTTTGTTCTTTGTGTGTTTGTCAACACTCTGTAAATGGAGTTTTCTCTGTAGTGTGCTTTTCTTTAAATAAATAAATAAATAAAAATAAAATAAGTATCGAACTCCTCTTTAGGTTCCTGAAAACCCTTATTTCCACAGAAATAAAAACTCTAAGAGTGTAGAACACATCTTATTTAATTATTCTGATACATTTTATTTCCCTTGCTGCCAATTACATGCACTGGTGAGCAAAAATGAAGGACTTCCAGAGAAACTAAATAATGAGAGTTTTTGCACAAACTGATATTTTTTAAACTTCGAATGGTTATCAATGAAATGAAATTTAATTTATAAGTATGCGTGGGTATTCAAGATATTAAACTTTCCTAAAATTCAATGTTACTGTTCTTTAATTCAAGCTTCGAAATTATTAATTTGTGGAAAAATCTTCATCACATAGTTTCTCTGACTCACTGAAATTCCAACATCTTTCTGAATTTTAACTGGATTCAACTGACAATTTTATGTAAGTTGCTCTTACATAGCTTTGAAGTTATATAATAAAAATTACTCTACATCTCGCACATGCGCAGTAAGAAATTATTTAGTACAAATACTCATATTTCCTTTGATATCAAATATATGTACTTCAAATTTAAATACTCTTCTGTAGCATATTGGCGAGTTTTCTGTAAGTTTCGTGTGATTTGAATGAAAACTCTGCATGTTATAAGCAAAACACTTGTGAAAAATTTTGGGACTTTTTTAAAGAAACCTTTATATCTTACAGAATATCCATTCTATTTTTATGGAAATGCATGCGAGCAATATGCATAGCATACAAAACCATTAATGAAAGTATCAATTCCTTATCAACTTCCTTTGAGAAAGGGTAAGCCGAAATCCCTTTTCGTCTTCATCAATTTCTGGTTGGTGCCCTAAATTCCTTCGTGACTGAATCTCCAGTGTAAAATGTGTACGATACTCGATTGTATGTTACACGATTCTCCACAAATGATTTCGAGCCATAGTTTCGTACGGTCCTTAATTTTTCCACACCAGTGTACAATAGACACTTTTCAAAATATTAAAAAACAGGTTATATAAAGGAATAAATTGAATTTCATTTTCTTATTCTTCATGACAATCCCTCCGCGAGCACCTCAAATATGGGGATGAGAAGTCGTCGAATAAATAAGCAGGTTATTCAGAGGGTACAGAAAGGCTGTGTGGTAATGTTGATTTCCTCTCAGACGACGGGGCGTACCTCCTACGAAAGGGGTGGCGTGGCGCATGGCCTTAGATGGTCTTGTAACTGACCACAGGACCCGCGTTGTTATTCACAGTAACCTAATCATTCCGATACAGCGGGTGGCTTTGTTCATCATTCTTTACAACACTTCACAATCATTGCAATCTTACATTTTTTGCGAATGCAAACTTGCACGAAAAAATACTCTTCAATAATCATCAAGATTGGTTTGTGGGCATAAGTACCAGTGCAGGTACTTCTGCTCAGTCCCAATTGCTGCTTGAACCAAAACTCTTTAATAATATTCATTCATAACTTAATATGTAATTCATAACTTAATAAAATTACTAGATGTAAATTGATATCTCAGTCGTTAATGTAAACCAACTAATTCATGTGATGCACACAAAGAAACAAATCTTTCTCAATAACTTAATTAGTTTTCATGACATATCAATTAATATGAAATAATATGGCTAAAAAATGGGAAAATATAGAAAGAATTCTTTTACATTCATGTTGAAATTATGGAAGCATCTTTTCCTGGTAAATGAGTAGGATCCAAATAGACTTTGAACTTGATTGAAAAAATTTTGTTTCATTTGAAGAATCGTGAAAAAAATCAACTTAGACTGTTGATGAATCTCGACATTTCAGATGTTCCTGTTTCCGGAAAAGCCATATTTCGTATAATATTAGTTCATATGTATGTGAACACCTTAACTCAAAAACGCGATTATCTAGATGAATGGAATTCGGCGTGTTGTTCTTACTCCAAAATTTTAGATCCATCTCAAATTTTGGACGAAATCCATCAAAGGTAAAGGATACTTTATCAAAGCACTTTGTAAACTGTACGGTGATGCTTAACAAAAGCAGTGCCAAATTTGTAAATGAATTTTAAACATATGCGTTGACATTCACATACATTTCTATGAATATTTTAAGATATTATTATTTTCCTGTACGCTACGTCAACAAATACAGGCACACATTCGTTTTTAATATTATTATGGGGGGAAATCATTAGGTGTAAATTATATGAACGATTACAAAAATGTTACTGATTGATAAGGGAAAATAGTGTTAATGGCGAAACAACTTCAACATCTTTTCATTTAATGTCACTCTATATATTATAAACTAAAAAGAAAGTAAAGAAACAGGTTTCTTAATGTTTTGGCAGGCATGCTATATACAGCTTATGAATGGAACAAGCATGAAAAATTCATAAATTTAAGAGAAACAAATCCCGCCAAGCCAAAACTGATAATCCTTTGTGGCCAGAATGGCGGAGGAATAGGCACGTCTATAAGAAATGCATGAGAGAACATCAGCATTCTTCGAGGAGCCCACCTTATAAAGAGAACCACTCATCGTAAAGAGAAGCTGATAATGATAAAAAAAGGCGGCCTCTCTCATGAGTTGTGTGCCAAATCAGAGCTCATCGAGTGCCCTTCGCTCGCCCCGTGACACGCGGAGATGCGATGGTCGCGAAGGCGTGAATTCCTATTTCGCGTCTTACGGAACGCATCACCGTCACTCTCTTCCAGAGCTGGAGAGAGAGGTTTGAGCTTAAGTGCCCCGTTACAAGCGTTCATTTAAATGAAAACATTAAAGTAACTCTGAGCTCTAACCTAGAAACTCTGATCAAAAATGTAAAGAGAAGTGCATTAAAATATTCATAAAATAAGATTATATTAATAGATAATTTTTTAATATTCAAAAATATCAGTGTCAACTCTTATCACATTTTATATTATTCTAATTAATTTTCAAATTCTATCTGATTATTCTAATTATTTTTCATATTACTCTTATTTTAATGAATTTCTCTTTTCTAATGAATTAATTTCTTATTATCCTTCTCCAAAGTACTTTTCTATTCGCGTATTTAATTTTTATTAATTAGTGATTATTTTTATGCAAATTAATTTTGCATTTTTTAAAATTTCTAAGTGATGTATTTAGTGTCGTTGTAGCAATATTTTTAAATTTAAAAAATTGTCGGTATATAGAAATGCTTTTGGCGATTAATAATGATACTTAATATTGTGTAATGAACTAGAAGTTTCATAATAATCATCTAAATTCTGTGAATTATTTATATTATATAAATATTTTTTTACAAAAGCAATGCAAAAATAAATAAGGAAATGAATAAATAAATAGAATCTTTGCTTCCCACATATCTAAGTAATGGTAAACTATTTCATTGAGAATTTTCCTTTTGTTTTATCTTTGCTTTTTACTCTCCACGAGCGTGTTTAAAGCTTTTAAAATAGTTGGCTTTTTGGTGCGGAACACAATTTGAGGTATCAGTTTTTGGAAAACAGTCATTGCAGGATGTCATTTATAGAATCTTCTATTCCACATAAGTAATATTTAAATAACCCTCAGCGACGGTACTAATTATAGTTAAAACACAAGTATTTATGTAAAATCCTAGGAAATTTCTCTCCCAATTGAATCAACTAAAACATTTTGGAAATCTTCAACCAAGATATGTTTCTTGAATGCAAGTACATTCTTCGTGAGACATATCGCAAAAGCATTGGAAATCAAATAGGTGTTAGTTATCAGTCTTTGGGTAACAACTAAGGAGTCATAACTGGTATTTGGTCTCATGCGAAACAAATATCCCACCGAATACCGGTTAAAGTTAGTAATGACAGCGATTAGCAAAGATGGCAACGAGTGTAGTTTTGCTTTGAAATGAAATTGAAGACAAATACTTACAAAATTAACACACTTAACTTACCACTAAAACTTATCCTCACAAAATTAGGCTTATGCAACCTTTTACTGATTTTATTGAAAAGGCAATGTAGAATTACAGGAAATACTTGGCTCGAGTTCATGTTCTTAAGTACTATAAGAAAGAACATTTAACCTCCTTCAAAATAAGAATTTGTTTAAAATTAGAATATTTTGTAAAAGCACTTTGCATGCTTTTTGGTTACTAGATTGCAATCACAAAAGCAAACGAAATTTAATTTTTCAGAATAATTGATATTGTTCCAATAGATGAGTATAAAACAACTTTTACGATTCAATGTGTAATTCACATTTAATGAAAAAGTTCACTTAAACTTTTAAGTATTTGACAAAATATCTACAGAAATTCTGAAGTTGATAAGAGGATGTAATTGAAAAAGTCAGGACCTACAGACGATGAAAATGCATGTGACAAATAACAGAAAAATGTGATTTTTTAAATTGTTAAGTCAGTTTCTTTCTGTGCTGGCTTTCTCATCTGGCTTAATATGCATGAAAATGTTTGTAATGGGCACTTTTACAGACATCATTACTTTTGAAAATAGCTCTGGAAATTGCCTATTCTAATTTTCTTAATTGTCTTTATCGGAAAGATTAATTAGAATTTGAAAACATGCTTCGGGGATTTGAAAGCATAATTCATTAAAATGGCTCCATGATTCATTTCGAATAGTTCAGGCACTTTAAAATTAAATGTCCAATTTTTCAAATGATATTTCGTTTAATGAGAAATTATTGTTATTATCCCCGAGATAGTTCTGTAAAGCTAATTATTCGGCGTTTAACTTCAGTTCCTAAAGTAGTCACGTATTGCAGTTTTTTTATTGTCTTCTGAAGAAAAGAATGGAAATTAAATAATAATACGAAAAAAACACAATGAACAGTAATAATAATAAAATTATGTGTTAAAGTTTTAGTAGAATCTTTGAATTCTCCGTTAGTTCTTTGTTAAAATGAACGTTCTTAAATCGTTTAAGACACAAATAATTTTAAATAATACTCACTGCTTCGAAGAAAGCTAATTGTCTTTTGAATTGCGCATACTTATAGTAATACAAATATACATGAGAATAAAGAATATTACCATGCCGGAAAAATGGAGGAATATTAAAAGAATTCTTTTTCAGCTTCTTAAATTTCTTTATTTTTCATACCCATTCTTAGACTTTTTTTATTAAATTCATTCATTTCATTACTTCACTTACACACACAAGAATATTATGAGTATGAAAGCCTACTTCACATCTTGTAAGCCAAATTCTATGTGGAAAGAAAGGAGTTCGGAAAAGTTAAACAAATGACTGCGAATTCCTTAAATTTCGATGCGTTTTTATTTCAAGGTCTCCTAGAATGTCAATTTACATTGCCTACATTTAAAATGTCAATACAAAAAGCGAATAGAATTTTTTTTAAATGTGCTTTTGGTGATAATACAAATTGAAAATTTAAATATCTTTTTAAATCAAAAATCTTTTTAATTCCTTATAAATTGCTTCAAATTAAAACGGTGGAAGAAGGGGGAATATTCAAACATGCAAAACATGCTGTTTCACTAGCAATGCTACTTTAAGGTGACAGACGACAGTTAAACCTCGAAAATTTTCGATTACATGAAAAACATATATTATTTCCCAGTTTTTTCTAAACAATTTAACACAATCCGCGTTAAAAAATTCCCATAATTATGAAAGTTATGAAGGAAAACGTATCAACCGTTCAACGTAAACATTGAAAATGGCCATATCTTTAAAGCGCTAGATTTCAAAATGTGTTTTTTTTATATTGCGTGCACAATATCTCAAGAACTATTGAATAGTTTTACATAACATTTTGACTGAATATGTATTGTGCTATGTTCTACAAATTGAACCACAATTTTTGTACATACTTTCTCCAAAGAATTTTTTGGGGGGAGGGAGGGGGGTAAGAAAGCATTTTGTTTAAAATTGGTACATAAAATAGAAATTAAATTTATATGTTAATAAATTGTGGTTGGGTTTCTTAAACAGACTGTTTGGATTACTTCGATACCCAAAATATTGTGTTTAGACTAATATTTTTTCTCCAAATATTCATTACTCTCTCAAATACATACCACTATAAAGGTTTGAAAATGTGTGTGCTATAAGAGAAAGAGCATATATCTTTTTATAGAAAACAAACGTGAGTTTGTGAATTGGATTGTTTCCGAGATATAATGTATGGTATAATGTATTCGACAGACTGGTGAATTTTGAAAGTCTTTTTTGTGAAGAAATTATTTTTTAATTCGAATGTTTAATATCTGAGATTGTGATACAGAAAAGTCGCTTACGCACTGTTGCACCTAATTCAATCTCACGTGATAAGTATAACGACCGCCATGCAGATTAAATTTGATATTTCATCGCGTTGTTGGAAAAAAGACGTGACGTCACGGCACGCAGTAAAGCAATCTGCGGTTACTTTTGTCTGGAGGCTGCGATATCATGGAAATTGACTCCGCTAGCTGGATATGTATTAACCAAACTTCGTTCTTAAATGTTTTCTGAAATGGTACAAAAGAAAAGTAATTCCATAAACTGAGCAATGTGAATAAATATAAATTATCATTCAACTCAACGAAATTTATATGATTTGTCCTGATAGGAAAACGAATCTTTTTGCATTTTTAAAGAATCCGAGAGGAGCTCTGCCTCATTGTTCAAATTCACAATCTCATAAGCCACGCGCCAAGATTAAAGTCGAGTTACAAAAAGAAAGCAATGAAATTATTGATCACTACTTCCGTGCTATACATATATAGATGCATCTAAAACCGACATCATGGAGAGTTTTTTAATCGTTGATAATCTTAATCCAAATGCATCTATAAATAAACCGGAAAACTAATCCGAGTCGAAACAGAATAATAAATCAAATGAAACAAAAGGATGATAGAATGAATCATTCAACTAAAATCATTCGAAAGTAAGCAACCTATTACCACTTAAGGGAAGCAGCTGTATATGGATGCTATTTTTATGTTTTTGTAATTTACAAATTCCAGTTTAATGATCTCAAAACGCAATAAATTTTTAAAATTCCTGCAATATGAAGCAATATCCAGCACATGATGGATAAATTTTGAAAATATTGGTACAGAACACATATGTCTGGGATCTAAAATAAACCTGGTATAAAGCGTTTTATAAAAACTTGACCGATTTAAGCTTTATAGAGAGGAAGAACTTAAAGCGATTCTCTGTAAAAATGTATTCTATGTACCTGGCAAGTTAGTAAATTGTGATGCAAATTCATGATACATATTGGCCCACAAGTTCTTTTTAAAGGTCAATAAATTTAGTCTCTTTGTCTTTTCCTTATTTCATTCTAGCCGCCTTCAGCGACCAGCTTGATCGCCGTAAATAAAATTTCAACTGAATCTTTGAAGCAAAATTTTATATTCATGATTCCCTTAACAAAATAGTTTTAAACTTCAAATTGCTATAGACATTTAATCCGCGTTCTTTTCGTAGCCTTGCACTTGCGCAGTTCCTTGTCTACATTAACGTAAAATACGCATTTGATTTCAACACCAAATTGGCACAGCACATTTTACGTCCAGCATGCTAATTGGCTTAAAACACGATGACAAAAAGAATTAAAACATAGCTAAGATAATCTTTCAGTTTACTGGATTATTTCATTATATACTTACCATCTTGAGGACTTCCTTTACAGATTTCACAGAAAAATTGATCAAATAAAAGAAGAAAGTAAAATCCAGTAAGATATTTTCTAAGCTTTCAAAAATGGAAGAAAAACAAGCACTTAAATATTTGTTTTAACAATGAAAACGGTTTAAAATGCGTTGCAACAATGAAAAGTGTCGTTGCAAATTATACCAAAAAATATTTTTGAAAATTTATTAAAATTAGAGAAAAACTCGAACGCCAACTTTATTGTTATCATTGAAAAGATATTTTTTTAGATTTTCAGAAGGTGCAAAAATGATTTTTGTTTTTAATCTATTCGGAAGTTATGAAGGAAAAACGTCAAAATTTAGTTTAATTTTTAATTAATTCAAATTTTAATTAAAATTTCAAAAAAGGGCTCCGATGTGCACATTCCCACCTTTCAAAGTATGTTTGAGCCAAATCTCGTAGCTCTAGGTCTAGCGGCCTGACTTGCAGAGGACCAAGACACGGACAGACACACATTCTCCTTTATTATTAGTAGAGATAGAAGCTAGACACTTTTGAGATTTACTGCGAACAAGGAATGAGGCTGGTGGAGGCTCATTTTGAAAATGAACGCTCAATTATTTTGATTCAAAGAACGTCCCTTCAGTTCTTTAACGGTTTTGTTTCTCTACAATGTAATTAGTTGACTCCTTCTGTGTGAGGAATATTTTGTCCTATTGATTCCGCTAAGAGTTCCTGAAAACTTGAGATGTTTATGGATCCATGTAATATATGTATCGAATATATATGAATGGCAAGTTTGAAAAGCTATATGTTTGAAAATTACGGGGATTCGAGTCACGTAAGGTAAGATGTGAAATGTATCAGCTAATATGATTATACGTAAATTATATATCCATTTTCGTGAATGGGCTTCCATGGCTGCCTTGCTTGGAACAAGCAGACTACGTTCCAACACTACAGAAGAGAATATTCACCATATGCAAAAAAGTGTAAAATAAGATCTGGCACACGCATAATTAACGTACATAAAAGTAAATGAACCGTTCATTTTCAAAATCCGCTAGTTTGACGCTTTGTACGCAGTAAACCTTCCCGTTTTTTGTTCCTAACCGTAAGAAGATAGGGCGAAAGATTTTTCCTTCAGAATCACTTGCAAATTTGACTGTACAATAAGATGAAATCACATTATAAAGAAGAGTTCTATTGTACTTGAAGTTAATTTTCATCCTATGTATGAAACTAGATCAAATAGCTATGTTTCTTTCTCAAATTTTTCAAAAGTGATATTAGATTCCAATACTACTCTCTTTTGTTACAACCATTGAAAAAGTGGTTCATATGAGTTCATATTTCTCGAACTAATTTCAGGAAAAAATTAGGAGTTCAACAAAAATATTTTTCAGATTATTTTTGTAAATAACCAGTATTACAGTTTCGTATTTTTCATTTTTTTAAAAAAAAATAGGGTTTTCAGAAGAAGATTTGAGGTTGGAATTAATCTTGCCTCTTTGGGAAAAGAATGAAAACATATTAATTGACATTCTTATTTTTACTCCCGGTTTCACTTTTCATTTTTCTTCATCTAGATTTTTTTGAATTAGAAATTTCTTTAATATAATCTTAATCCGATTTATTTTTTTCTCACTCTTATTTTCTTTGTTTTACTATAGCAAAATATTTATGAAGGAAAAAAATGCACAGATATATTTTCTCATTTCAAAATAAGTATATTTTTATTGGTAAAAACGTTGAAAAGAAAGATAAATTAATTATAGCTAAAAACAATAGTCAGCAAGTAATTTCTATTCAAACTTGTTTGTTATTTCGATTATTCCATTTCAAAATAAATTATATTAAAAAGAATTAAAATGGAGAATATTTTTTATGAAAATAAAACTTTGAAGGCTTTTTGGAAGAAAGATTTTTAAAAAATTTTCTGAGGTACCAAACAAAGGATTATGCTTTCATAAAACAAAACTAAGACCTTCGAATATTTATTTGAAAAGGATAAATAATTATAAACGAATAGAATTTGTACTTTTAGTTACTTTTTAAGCAACTTTTTCTGTTGAATAATTGAAACAATTTATACATTTTTAAATTAAGAGGAAGACGTATTAATCAAAGGAAAAAAGTTGTTAATCAATAGAAGATATGGTATTATAAAAAAAAGTATTCGAATTATCTAAGGTTTAAGAAAAAGAATTGAATCATAGCGGATTCATTTAAAGTTCCGTCGATAAAAAAATCCACATCGCAGCAGTTCCAGACTCTTAGCATTCAGACTCGCCCATCTCAGTTTCAATCGCACACTTTTCCTCCAGTTATTTTAATGAATTTTTCATACGCACCTGCGATAGATGTCTAATATTTTAATATACAATATAAATTGCTTATAGTATAGAGTGTTTATCCATATTTAAGAAAGGCATTTCAATTTTGTATTCACAAAATGTAATTGTTTGCTTAAATAATGCGTTTTTAAATTGTTTTTACCAGCCTCCGCGACTCCCTTTTTTATCAGGTGCCAACATAATGCTGCTTTGGCCAGATATTTTAGCAATGAATAGAGATTTTGCTTTTTTCAAACTAGTCGTGCATCTTGGGAAAGTAGTGAGATGCTTTTATTTCTAATTGACTTAATCTGAAATTTAACTTTATATTAATAATATTCTAAAACATCAATTAACACCTTTTGCAAACTCCTTTCATAATTAATAGTTATAACGTTTGCTTTTCGAATACTTGCTTTCTCCAATTAAGTTTTTAACTGAATATAATTAGAAATTTTAATGCTCAGCATTAATATTAGAAACATATTCTTTAAATATGAAACGCATTAGCATTGGACGGACGATGCTTTCTTTGATATTTATTTAAAAATAAAAGCTTGCGAATAGCTTAGTTTGGTTGTTTGGATAGTCATCACGTGATTTGAGATTTCAAATTATAGCGCATTTTTTATTTATCGGACGGCCGTTCAAAATATAACAAATAATATAACTATAAACCATTGTAACGTCAGACGCAGAAATAACCAATTTTTATATCAAAAATAAATATATTAGTTATTAACAAAAATAAATTGTTTTATTGTACAAGCACTTTGACGAACTAACTTTCAAGCTTTTTAAAATAAACAATCACAAACATTTACATTACGTGCAGTCTGTGCCTCGAGAAAAATACATCAAAACACTGGTAAAGCCGTCTTAGCTCACTATTTGAAATATAAGACTGAAGCCTGAAAACAATTCGTTACACCATATATGTATACTTCGCAATTCATTTTGGCATTGTTTGATATTCTCTCTAAATAATTACTCTAAAAACTAAAATAAACTCTTCATTCGTACTCTAAATAAGGAATCTCTAATTTACCGATTGTAAATGCCATTTTTATTACATGAAAGATACAAAGTTAAAAATTTAAACTCAAAATCTAATAAACATTTTTCTACTCAACAAACAAAACATTCCTGAAAAAACAAACTTTTAAAACATAGATAATATAAATAGACAATCAATTACAAAACATGTAATATAAAGAAAATGGTAACAGTAATCAACCGTTTGAGGTTAATGAAATATTATTTGAGTGTTTAGTTATCAAAATGTAAAGGAAAAATATTAAAGTCAAAACATTGTTCAGGCATCTTATAATCCGAAATTTGTTCCGTTTAACTTCTGTTTCACTGTTATGTAAGTTGGAAGGAAATGACACTAGTGTTCTTATTTGTATTAGTTAACTTGATTTTTAAAGTTTCTAAGCTTTCATAATTATGAAGAATCGCCAACTTACAGCTAGAACTCATCTGGGATGAATTGTTAAAGCAACCACAGTGAACGAGATTTTTATCCAACAACGAAAGACAGTAGAACGAAACAGATGCCAAGTTTTAAAAAGAAAGTATTCATTTTATGTTTGTCCTTTTCTTACAAGGTTTCTCTGAAATAAACTTATAATTTTATACACTTATATCTCGACGTAATTAAACTTAAATCCTAATTGTTTGGTCCATATTAGCCTTTACTCTCAGTCAGTGGCAACATCTATTAGATACGCATGCAGTCTGCATCTGCTACCTGTTTTTGAATCACTACAGTTAGAATTTTTCGTACCGAACACTCATTTACGTTCTCATCGGGACTACTTTATTATATCTACATATATGAAAGAGAAAGTCACCAATATCCCAAACAAACGGGACTTGAAATTTGGTAGGTAGTTGCTTCTTGGGTTGCAGGCGCTCACTAAGAAAGGAATTTTCGAGACTTTAATCAGAATTTTAATTAATTAAAGATTACCTTAAATTTTAACTTTTTTCCGCAATAACTTCGGAGCATATTCTCGCACAAAAAGCATTTTAATATCATGATAAAGTCGCAGGCATAATCTAGTTTAGTTATAAAGGAAAATTATTAAAACTGGATGAACATATCATAAAATAACTTTTATATCCACCTGATACATAGCGACCATTTAAGGATTGCGAGTAACAGAAAGCTGAGTTGGATGTCCGTGGTCGATAGAATTAACGCAAAGACCTTCCCACGTATATAATCGTAAACCTTACAACTCTAGGGCTGGAAATAAAAGAATGTGGATTTAGTTCGATTACTCTGGAGGGTTTACAATAGCTCTAATAATCACGTAGCAACGAAAAACTTTTGAAAATTGCGGTTTATTTTGATGAACGACTTTTATTTGTAATGATAATTCAATGGTAAAAGTTTTGTAAGTATAGATTTCCTCTAATATTTTATCGTTTTATTTTGTCCTTTTGCCTTTATATTTTATTTATTTAAGCTATTCTTTTTTTATGTTTATTCAGAAAGGTGATTTCTCGTGCTAGTTGTGTAGTGAAATTAAAATGATACTATGAAATTTTTGAAAAAAGGAATGAAATAATGAATTGTATGAATGAAATGAAGACCCTTTTTTCTATGAACATAGTTGAGAGCATCAGAATTATGTTCGATGCGACAACGTGAAGCACTGTTGCCTTTTGTATATGAATAAAGTCAATTAACCATGAATAAATAATTATTTGAAGCGTCAGATAGGTTTCTTGGTTTGGAAGTTTTAGTTGTGACCCTATCCAACTCACACATTTAAGTTTTGAATCGTAATTTCAATGCAGCTTTTGTTGATTTTATGCTGATAAGCAATTAAAATAAAAGTTCCGATTTTATATTTTCAAAGTGTCTGTTCTACTGCCAGTTTTGGTTAATTCATTAAGCAAAAAAGAATCAAAATACAGTTAGATTTTATATTTTATTTAAAACAAAAAATTACTTATACAATCAATCGAAAAGTTTCCAATTCGTCAGAGTGAAAAGTTACTTCAGTGTTTAGATCATCCAGTCGCTGTTATTGACAGTGTTGCTTCAGTATTTAAATAATTTAGTCATTGTTCTTGTCGGTATAGCAGCAGAGTTACAACGAAAGTTATACGGAAAGTAATTTTTAACTTCATTTGTTGTTTGTTGTTAATGAAGATATGAGACAGAGTGTCTTGGTGATGAAGACATTTCAAATAGGCAGCTCAATTTAAAATATGAATGAATGATATTTTATTCTATAATTTTCAGGAATGTGAAATAAAATAATCGTAAAAAATATTAATTAAAGGCTAAGAAATGTAGAGCAGAATATATGGGTGAAATTTGAGACGTATGCTTGCTAAAAGCTGCTTTGTCTCGATTTTGATAAGAAATGTTCCTATCAACTATATTTTATTAAAAAAACGAATTAAGGTCTAGCAATGAAATATTTTGTGAAATAGGTATGCATTTAATGTCAACATGCAATATAGCGTATGATGCTTCTATTATTTTTATTATGTACATTAGAAAATACATATCATATATGAGAATTTTTATCTGTTCGTTCACGATTTCATTATCTCAAGTGCAGAAATCCATAAACTTTTGAGGGAAAAAAACACAAGCCAAGCTGAATTTTGTCGTTGACAATTCTATTATTATAAATTCGAAATGGCGACAAAAATTGAAGAACACTGAGAACATAAATCGTTTCACAAGAAGATAGTAGTATATAAGTAAATGGTATATTTCCACGTTGTAAAAATTCAAATGTATTAAAACATTTTTATCTCGCAAAATTGTGATTACACAACTGGTTATCATCTCACGGAGTTCAGGAATGATTTATAAAAATGCTTCTAAAGAAAATTATAGTTTGACGAAAATGTTAATATAAGCGTTTCCTTTTTCTGATGCTATAAGAATCCTATTAAATAATTTTTTATCAATAGTTAGTGTTTTTCAAAAACGATTTTTCTTCACTTTCAGAATTAGTTAGGAAGTCCTGGGGCTATGAACACCTTTTGTTGAAAAACTAAAATATGAATTCTTTTAGAAATAAAAATTTTAATGAAGCATTTTTAAACTTATGTAAATGAAGATAGCAAAACCATTTCAATCTTCGTGCAATGTTCTTCAACCAATTAATTCATTAAGAAAAATAAGTTCTTTCAGTCGAAAGGAGAATAAAAAATCTTCAAACCGGAATGGGGTAAAAGAATATCACTGAAAGTAAACTAGAATTCGGTTTCGCAAACAGCAATTTAAGTTTATGCCTGAAACTTTGACTATTTATTCTCTTTTCCACCATTTTTTTTCGTTCTAAGAAAGATTCTACTTGTGATTCGTTGCGAAAATTAAAACGAAAGAAACCACAGTTAACCCTAACATGGCCGCTGGCTAATAAGTTCTAGCACAGGATCAAAAAGTCGTTTGCTTGACAAAATTCGATTCCGTAAACCCGATTCTTTATTCTCTCTTTTCTCCTACAACGTTTTGCATTTTTATGAATATGGGCTCCATCCAAGACACGAATTGTTGTTTCCACAAAAGCAATTTTCTGAATGAATTGAGCCGTTTATTACCCACACTTCGATGACCGGACATAAAGTTAATTTATTTCGTGTTTTCCCTTAAGTCGCAAGACTGCTTTGAGCAAAAAGGTCTCAGGTGTAACAGAGGACATTTTTTCCAGATGATAAAGAGCATTTGCTATAAAACTTTAATGGATGGTCACGGAAGACAATGTGCTTGTTTTTTGAGCAGGTTCGTGATCTCAATTACTTGGTTTCAAAAGCTATATTCATGTTATAATATATCTTTTTACCTGACTTTTTCTTATAAACTGATAAAAGTAATACGAGTTTTCGTTTCTTCGTCTGTATTCATTCGCAGCTTCATGATCACCATTTACCTTAATTGGAAGTGGATTTTATGTTCAGGTTCTTAAACTTTTGATTAGAGGAAATTCAGACAATTATTTGCGATCTTTGAATAAGAAAATTATTAATTTATTAATTCGCTTTCATTATTTATTACTACAAAAGAAGCTAACAACATTGATAATAATGTTCATTTTCGATATCCTTGTATATTAAAGTAGAAACTTGTTTCTATAATAATTTTACAGCCATGAGAATATAAAAAGATTTGAAAATTTTTAATATTTTTAACAATTTTAAAATTGTAAGTTTGAGAAGTTAAATATTTAAAAATTTCAAAATTAATTGCTCATCATGATTACTTTTAAACAGATATCGATAAGAAGTAGTAAAGATTTAAAGCTTAAAAAATTAATTATTAATTATTGCTATTTATTTTCTAGCAGATACTGGTAGGACAACATAACCTTTGTGAAAAAATTTTAAACGTTTGCTATGTTTTCTCATAAAGACCTTTCCATCCATTACATAATATTTTACTATCAAATTCGATTCGAATTAAAAGTAGAAATACATACTGTAATTTCGCTGTTCTGAATTTTCAAAATTATGGGTCTCGCATGAATTTTATTCTTGCTTCATTATTAATTCAAAGCTACATGCATTAATCTGCGTACTCCTGGAAGATAAAATTTACAACACCGGAGATGTTAGGAAAAAAACAACAGTGGTTTGCAGTCATATCTTGTTTAGCAGTGTAGTTACGACGCAGGGGAAAGGAATGGTGGATACCGAGTTTTCTCGAATCGCTGGAATCCCAAACAGCGTAGAAACAGACTTTTTCATTAACTTGAAATGCTAAGTAAAAAGAAAGGGCGTCACACATTTCTCTTCATATGTTAGTTGCTGAGCATTGCACCAGTGATGTTTTGATGGTTGCAATATGAAGACTGATTTCAAGAATATTTTTGAAGAAGAAATATACTGCATATAAATTTCAGTTCGAAAACTAGTGTCTTCGACGTGCAGTAAAAGTAACCAGTTTCGTTACAAACTTATAATATATATTTTAAAAAATATACATGTTTATTTTTGGCATTTATTCAATACCTTAGTATTTATTAATCACTTCAGGGAAGTGGAGATAAGATTATTTGATTGTTTAAAAGAATATTTGATGATTTTAATTTTTAATGAGCTTAACTCCATCTCCTCCATGGAGAAAGTTTACATAACTTGTGAAAGAGAATAAGTTTAAAGCTTCCATTAAATGAAAGGCCTTTCGAAGAGTTTAAAATTTGTTAAAGGTAAGTAATGAAATTTTTAGTGACATATTTACACCATATTTTTTATTACATTTGCAATTACATATTTTTAAAAAATCATTAAGAAAAAAGAACTTCCAATAAACCGTGAAAGGAATATACAACTAGAAAGTAAAACTTATACTTTTGTGGATTTCGGGCTTCTTTTGTTTCAACAGAGGCAGACTACGGAAATGAAATACATAAAACATTATTTACAGTTACAAAATTAAAATTTATTATGCAGCACTATTTCTATTAATTGTTCTATGATATTTTAGGCTGATGTTTGGCAAGATGCATAGAATGCCATTAAAATTTATTGCGTGATTAATTTGATCAACTAGAACTAAGCAATAAAAGATTACAGCTTTCTTTTTGTGAAACACTCTTATAAAATTGCTTTATGAAAAATCATCTTTCATTAAAAAATGAATATAGAGTATTTCACGATTAATATATTTTGGAATTCCAACAATTCACGCAAAAATTTCAACTAGATACGTTTTATGTACATTTCTACACAGAAAACGCTAAATTTTTCATTCCGAAAGGCCTTCTGCTACTTGGATTTATTAATTAAAATTACAGTAAATTATATAATTCAACACTGACGTAGAAAGGTGCTCTTTTTCATTCATTTCTATAAATTTATTGAAACTTATCACAATTTTTGAAAATAAGGCATTGTGTTAAATATTTTCCTTATAACGAATAAAATGATTTTACATGACTAAATGAAGTTCGGTCTCAACTTCCTGCTACGAATTCTTCGATACAATTGTTAGAATATCTTGCATATAGTCTTTTGTAGCTCAAAGGATATATTTCTATTCCACTGGAACTACGTGGACACGACAATTAGCAATATAAAGGTGTTTCGCAACGATTCAGTTCGAGTTGACTGCATGTCATTCATTGCAACCCGTGGTCAAATTTCTCGAAATTCCTCATTTGGCTTCCAGGATAGTGTTCCGATGGATATGAGAAGAATTCATTTCAAAATAGCTTCACATATTTCGGAATTGCGGATTCAATCCAATTGTTGGCATGCTTGCTGCAGAACGGAACTGACAACTGTAGTCGTGAGCTGATATTGATGAATCTCCTATTTGGAAATTTTTATTCTAGTCCTTGATTGTTTGTTTCAAACCGTTTAATAAATAAGGAATTGAATTCACACAACGAGTTTAATGAGCATTATTTAAAAATGAATATTTGAATTGAATGCACAGATACCATTTACTTTTAAAATAATTTAAAATATAGGCTTAGTATTATTATGTTTTTTTTACATTTTTATAAAATACAATAAAAATTTTGAGAGGTTTTCAGTGCATATTTTTGGAACGTCATATTTAATTTTATTTCTAAACACGATGTAAATTTCATCTGAACTTTGAAAAAATTGCTTTATTAAATTTTTTTAGAATAATGTGTGCTCTTCAGTGAATTCTTTAGGAATTGTTTGAATATTTTTATGGAATTATCATTTTAAAGTTTCTTTTGCTATTATTTAGAAGACATTTGAGGTGAAGAACAAGCAATTTCTTGATACACTTTTGAAATAAAAATATTAACATAAAATATATTTTGAGATGTTTTAATGACCAACAAACATTGATTAAAAGGGAGAAGCAACGTTCAATAACTCAATCAAGTTGTCAGTTTGATATTAACGAAGCAGTCGAAATATCAAAAATGATCCTCTGGCAGAAAAGATTGGATAAATTAATCTTTTCTTAAACACAAAAATATTTATCTGTGTATCTAATATATAAAAATTATTTTATGTCTACCTTGTAAATTAGATGTATAAAACTTATTTTATCTTTCCCATATGCGAAATATGATGCGAAAAAGATGAAGTATGGTAACGGTAAAAAAAATGTGATATTTACTTTGATGAACCTCCACATAAGACAACAAATATTTGTAATTTCGTCTGTGAACAAGACATCTCAAAAAACAGCCTAAACAAACTAATATGATATTTTGAATCAAATCTGTCAAATCAAAGTCAGTCTCTCCATCTGCGTGCATCTAAACACAATAATTCAAAAACGCACAATAATTCAAATTTATTGTGCCACGCAGAAAAACTGATAACTGATATGATTTTTCGACTCAATGAAAACTACAAAAATTTTACACACTTGGTGACCAATTCACGATCGACGAAAAATTGGAGTCCTTACGTGGGAGATGCTTATTTATATACAGGGTGTCCCAAAAAGGTGGGGCAAGCGTTTATTTCCTTAAATATTGGTTTTAGACATATACTTCCAATTACAAAGTTTCATCAAATAAGGTAGGAATTTGTGTGAAAACATTTTGGCTTTTGTGGAGGTTGAAAATAAAAAGTTACGAAAATTAAATTTTTATACAGACCCCATAGAGCAAAAGTGTCAATGAGAAAAACGTTCCTCGAAGAAGATCTGCAAAACTTGCAGAGATACATTAATTTTCAAGTTTGAAGGGACTTCTCACAAATTTACATGGAGATGCTTATTGCAAAAATGCAAATTTATACAACATAGAATTACTGTGAAATTCAAATATTTGCCTAGTAGTACATCATCCAATCATCATAGATTGAAAAAATTTGCCAATGTTGCATTCTGTTACTCAGTTTCATTGGCAGATAGTTTCAACTATTGACTTGATAAAGAATGAAAGGACAACCTGAGAAAATAAAATTTAACATAACATAAGACGGGAAAATAGCCTAATATCGGACAAGAATATTAAATTATTTGCTCTCAGCTTTGTGCATGTTATTAGGTTTCATCTAAAAGCAGTGGCGACTCGTCCTTTAGAGCTGCACAGTTGCTCACTAAAATTATTTTTAAGATTCGCATTTTCGATTTTATTCTTATTTGCTCACTTGTCCACTTTAAGAGTTCGATTATGAAAGAAAAAAGATGAAAACGAGAAAAGAACACAGAAAACGAATGAAAAACAAAGACAGACATAGGATGGGGATAAACATCAAATAGTTTCGGAAAACACCAAAATTTGCTCATTGCATACAACTAAGTGACATCATTGGCGAAGGCTAATAGCTATCATTTCTGTCTTTGAACTTAGCCAGAACTTGATTTTCGAATGTACCAGTTTGGCGTTAGGCAAACTAATGTTCTTTTTTTCCCTTCCCAATCTGACCCAAAGTTCGCCTTCGCGCTCCTGTAATTTGCTTCTCTTCGCTTTATCTTTCACTGGCTGTGATTAGGTTTCAGATTCACTTTCATGTTGCCTCAACGGGAACTTGGCTGCTTACTGCGTATTCGTTTTCTGTTATTGAAAGTCATTTACCGAAAAAAGATACGACTGTAATTTTCAAAAATGCAATTTAGATAATTAGAACTACAACTTCGGATTATTTTAAGGTAAAGCTAGTTTTGAAAAATTGCATTTCAATTGTATTCTAGTAATATTTTTTTAGCACTTCTTGTTTATGAGCAGATGAACCGTCGCTGTCTATACATCACCGTGGATATTTTTCGAAAGTTCACATGATGAACTATTTTTGTAAATACTTCATTTAATGTATTATTTGAATATTTTTTTTAATTTAACAAGAGTTAACAAATACGTTGTTGCTTCCCTGAATCCGCCCTTTTAATAACTTATTGAAATATGTATATTATCCCTCAAATGTGCATCGAAAGACTGGATCAAATAGCAAAGAGATGTATGGAAAAGTGGTCTAAGTCAATATCCGTATAAAAATTTAATTTTTGTAACTTTTTATTATCAATCTCCTTGGATATCAAAGTATTTTCATACAAATTCTTACCTTATTTGATGAAACTTTGTAATTGGAGGTATATGTCTAAAATCAATATTTAAGGAAATGAACGCATGTCTCACCTTTTTGGGACACCCTATGCCGAATGCATTCGTTTTCTTTTTCTATTTTATACGTCATTTTTTTCTCCATTTCTCTCTATTATGGTTCTTTTACATATTAAAGTAATAAATTAAGAAAAGTGGGTGGAAATTTGAAGCAGAGGGTAGAAAAAACGACCTGGCGCCCCCCTCCCCAGATTGTACCATACACCAACCCTACTATGAAGGGATAGCGAAGCCTCGTTTTCTAGCCATCAATCGCTTAAAGACGTGCGTTTCTGCATGCGGATATTTTTTCTATTTAAATAGTTTTATCAATATAATATCAGCGGGAAATGACAATGAAATATTTTTATACTTGGCTAGAATTTATAAATCAGTTCCCAATAATGTTTTACGATATAATCTGTTATATATACATTGTTTTCGATTTGCAAAGAAGAAAATTTTCCTTAAAGGTACTTACCCTTCTGAGACCATTTTGCAAAGATGAAGTATGGTAACCGTCAAAAAATGTGACTTTTACTTTTATGAACCTCCACATAAGACAACAAATATTTGTAATTTCGTCTGTCTTCGGTGAACAAGATGTCTCAAAAAATAGAACAACCTAAACAAACTAATTTGATATTTTGAATCAAATCTGTCAAATGAAAGTCAGCCTCTCCTTCCGTGTGATTCCTTATTATTCGCAAGATCTTCAAAATTTCAACACTCTGCTTGAAAATGTTAATTATTGTTTAAATTGGAGTATTTTTTATATTTTGCCTTTAGGATACTTTTAAAATGCTAAATTTCATGTTTCTATTGCTGTATCTTTCAATGTTGACTTAAAATAAGAGCCTCATTTTGTGGAAAGGCTGCCATAATTGTTCGTTATCGCTCTTTTTGACGAAATCTAAGGCATGTTTGGCTCTTAAATTTTTAACGCAACGATTTAGATAATCCCTGGCGGTTAAACAGTGTAAACAGTATCTAAATGTATTTGGCGAGAGCTTAAATCGGAGTGTTACGGGAAAACGGAAGCGTATCGTGGAACCCAAAGTAAACAAAACAGAAAACTCGTCCTTGCAAACAAGAAGTACCATTCAAAGGGAGATAACGTCCTCTGAAAGCATTTATGTTTAAAAATTTCAAAAGGGAATTTCTGCAAATAAAATTGTACACTAACTCAAAACTTTGCAATGGCTACTGTCATTCTTGATGATATAATTTGTATATAGATAAATGAAATCATTTTTTGTAATTCTGAAGCAATGTCAGACTTTTATTATGACCTTCACCACGCCTCTTCGTTTGAGAGAGCGCGTCTTGCATCCACTACCGCGAACAAACTTTAATATTTACACCAACTCCATGGCAGCTGCTTCAATGGAAAGTAGATGTCGGTTCTTCTTTTCTGTGATATCGCGACTCTTCAACGAGAGCGCTGTTTTAAATGAATTTTTGTATCGAATTCACGCTTATTTCTGTTTATGTAGATTTTAAATGTTATTTCCACACTTCATTAGTGCTCTGAACGTTCAAAAACAATAAAAATGAAAAGTAATTTTATGCAATGAGATGTGTAGTGTTTCTTATAGAACGTTTTCTAAAAGAATATTCTTCAATTGATTAGAATAATTATTATTTAAAACATGAAGCATTGCTGAATGCAAGAAGCATTTTCTTCTAGATTTACAGTACAGTAATTTGTGTCTAATTTTTGCAAATGAAAAACACCGGTTTTGAGTAATATTAATTTACTACGAACTAAAATTTTAAACAAAATACCCCTTTCACTACATACTAATCAAGAAAGAAATACTTAACAATGTTAATGTTTAATCAATTAGCGTTCTGTCTTATACTTTCTAAAAAAGAAAATATATTCAACTTTTATCAGAATTGCCATCTCTCCTCAGTACCGGGATAAGTAAATTCTTTTGCTTTATATTTTTTAAATGGCAAAATAACTTTAATTATATTGAAATAAAAATTTATCCATTTAGGTACAACATAATAAAAGGCCAATTTCATAATACATGCAAAAAAAAGAAATTGCTACATAATCTGAATTTATTAAAAATTGTTAACTCTTAACACCATCAACTTGCGCTGCATGGAAGAATTGTTATCCACTTTAAAAAAATTAGAAACAAATGCAATTACGAATATAAATTCTATATTCATTTCTGTTAAATGAATGATGTTTCATCTTCACCTAAAACGTTTCACCTGATTTTCAAGTGTGGTAAGTTAAGATGAAGTTCTTAAATAAAGAATGTCTTTGAGTTCAATGGCATACTTGAGTGAGGGCACCATTACAAATATTTATTGAAACACGCACAGACATACACACACAAACAATGTATTTGAATTCTGTACTTAGAAAAAGCAAATAAATTAGTATGCTTGAAATTCTAAATTAATTCATTTACCATTGATAATGAAGTACTCGTTTCACGAATAGACTACATTTTTTTCCCGAAAATAAAAACGCTTTTTATTTTCTAAAACAAGATTAATAAAAGGATTGTTCTAATTACTTAATTGAACTTCACTTATTCAATATACTTCTTTTCTTAATTAACGAATTATATTCTTACAATTAACAAACCAATATGAAAAAAGGAAGTAGCTTTGTCCTAATTCCATTCCATTTGGTATATCTTATTCTGGTTTTCGTTCTTTCTGCTTATTTATGTGTATCATTATTAATTACATCTCTTAATTTCAGCTCACAAGCACTTAAATATATTTGCACAGTTACTTTTTGAATAAAAATATTAATAATTTCGTTAGTATCTGCAATCTTACATAGCAGAATAATTAGATTTAAAAACCCGTAAAGAAAATTCTAAAGAAAGTTATTGGATTCTAAAGAAGGACTACTCAGATAAAAGCGAATGTTAAAGTGCTTTAGGAACGTAATTCGAATGTATTCAATTTTTCTAAAATCTTTACAAGTAGCTACTTTAAATGTTTTTTATCCTTAACTAGAAAGACATCAAATTTATTTTGGATTGATAGAATTTTGCTCGAAACTGGAATAGTTTTGGTGAGTGTAAAATAAAGCAATGTATAAAAGTATAATGCAATTATTCTATATCGTCTGAAAATTGTAATTTACTCGTTATAAATAATAGTAGAGTATGATGCAACTATTCTATA
>BGPR01000724.1:49155-197891 GCA_013235015.1 Araneus ventricosus | reverse complement strand
CGTCTGAAAATTGTTATTTACTCGTTATAAATAATAGTAGAGTATGAAAAACCACGGCACTTTTAACAATGCAAAATTTTTTATTGGGTAGTTTTAAATAGAAAATGTATTGATATCTGATTTATTGAAATAGAATGAAAATGTTTAATATCTACACTGAAAATGATATTTAAATACTTTCGAACTATAATTGTTTTCCGAAAAAAAATGGAGTTGGCTAAAATGCATGCTAACTTATAGCTTAAATTACAGTTCTAATTATTTATAAATAGTGGCGTAAATTTATTATGGTTGTAATAACACCCATTCAGCGCATATTAGCCGTAATTATAGTCTATGATACTGACATATAGTCTGATCTTGTTTATATTGCATGTATATAAAATGAAGTATACATATATACTGAAGAGAAAGGAAAATTTTGGGCAAATTTTTTTAAAAATGACTCTATTTACAGGTATCTTTGCCATTTGCAGTCCTTTGATGTATTGTTGAACGTCAAATGCACGTAATGTTTACAACAGGAAACAAAAAAATATGAAAATTATTCATTTGAAGAGTTATTAATTGTAACAATTAAAAATAGTAAATTTCCACGAGATTAGCAACTGCAAAACAAAATCATTCAAAATACAGGGTGGTGATAAATTATTGGACCCATTTCAAAAATTATTTTTTAAAAAACTAGTAATGTTACAACTGCGGGGTTTTTTAAAAATGAGAGCGCATTTTAAAAAGTTTTTTTTTTCAGATAGGTAATTACGGCGGTCTATGTGGTCGTAAATTATTGGACATCTCCCATTTTTGAGATAGCCAATATTAAAGCTAAAAGAAAAATAAAGCATGTATTTGTAGGGAATTTTACGTTCTTTAATTTGCTAAATCAATTGTAATTTGAAAACTTAATACTTTTCGAGATATTCAAGAAAAACTGAAAAAAGAAAATCAGAAAACGCGCATCGGCTTCTAGTAATCGGTAGCCATTGCGTATAGAAATCCTCTCGCTATCGCAAATTTAGAACGCCGTAATGATACGCTACCTTTCTGAAAAAAAAACATCTTTATCTGCTCTCTCTCTCATTAAAAAAAATTGCAGTTGTAAAATAATTTTTCTATTAATTTTTGAAATGGGTCCAATAATTTATGACCACCCAGAAAGCAAGATAAATGAAATGACCCAATAACAAATTTTGCACCCAATCCATCGAAGGAAAGAGAGCCAAAGTGCATCTCTGTTCTCCTCCGTATTAATGTATGCATTTAAGAGAAGAGAATAACTACTCCTAACTGTTCACTCGACAGTAACATCGTCACTGTTGCATCAGAATGTCATATGTTCAATTTATCAAGACATTTTCGAATGATGCTAAACACTTGTATAGGTTATCTAAATCTGCTCGAAAATTGTTGTATGTGATATGAGATTGTATGGTGCCTTAAAATACTATATGTCGCTAGTGGTTCCAACAGTTACATCAAAATTTCATGTTTTACTTATTTGTGGTTTTTAACATAGGATATTTTGATATACATCGACTATATAGGAACCTTTGCTGACGACGCACAGTGTGTAATTTAGGCAATCTAGGTGGAAAAAATTAAAATTTCGACCTCTTTAGAAATTATTAATCGCTATATATTTTGATAGCAAAATATCCGTTGCATATGAAAATGGGTTTAGTTTTTCAGAATATCGCCAGGGGCGCTATTATACTCGTCCCAATAGGCGCGATCTTGCACCTGCCGCGCTGAGTCCTAACTGCTAGTCCTCTGAGCAGAGAATTCGTTGACGTTGCGTTCGAGAACTACTGTTTCTAAATATTTTTTTATTTTCACACCTACATTTCTACAGTATTTTCTATCCATCAGTGTCTTTTTTGTTTGAAGAACAGAGTTTATTGCCGTAACACAGGCTCTAAAAGTGGCTAGTCATTTTTTTGCAATGCGAAAGTGAAGTCATAAGTTTATGTAAAGTTTTAGTTTAGAGTACCACTTTGCGGTTGCGTAGTCATCAAAGATAGATTTATAAGTCTACATATTAAAAAATATCTTGCGAAAACTTGAGATTTATTATTTTTTTTATCCTTTTCTGCAAAATGGCAAATTCAATTTCTCGGAGACAGCTTTTCGAAGTATGGATGAAAAACCCGAAATGTTCAAAAGTAGATGCATTGATTGCGTTTATTATGCAAGAACTTGGAACTCTTTCGAATTCGGAAAGTGCTGTGATAAGCTTGAAGAACAAGTGCTTGTGTTAATGGTAGATAATGGTTTGTCCACTCGTCAATACCAACGAATACTTGAGCATGCTGAAAATCTATATTGCAAATTGTATCCTTCCTATCATAAAGTTAAAGAAGCCAAGCAGGTATGTTGTCCGCACAGTATTAGTATGACAGAAACATCAGCAGAAATAACTTTGCAGACACTCGTTGACCACACTTTTTCACGTATTTGTCACATCGAATTTGTTACTGAAAAATTACGTTTGTCCACAAATAAAGCTTTTGAAGCTATTATGAAATGAGGATGTGATAGATCCGAACAAAATCGATATAAACAAAAGTTTTCTGAGGAAAATTTCAGTGACGAAAGCCTTTTCAGCATTTGTGTAGTTCCACTTCAAATTCATAGACGGTAGGTAAAAACGATTCCAAAAGTGTAATTTGGAAAAACCCAGTTCCGTCTTCGACTAAGTACTATCGACCTATTAAATTTATTTTTGCCAAAGAATCAACAGATTTGATTACTACAAAAGTTGAAGAAATAAAACACCAAATAAAAGAACTCGAACCGACAAAAATTTTCTTTGATTTGGAAATTTCTGTAACGCCAACTCTGATATTTCGCATAGTCGTCGGAAAAGTTTGTAATGCTGTATCATCGTGTCCATCCACCCAAGCACGTTACTTGTGTGGGCGAACCCCAATGAAATGAAGAAATTACGCGTCGCCCCCAAAAAAGAAATGAGTGAAGAATTTCTGCCGCTTGTCATATCACCCCTCCACTCTTGGATAAGGCTAATGGAGTGCGTTCTGCATATTTCATATAGGGTAAAAATTAAAACCTCCAAAACTACAGTTGGTATCCAATGCCTATAAGTCTACATAAAATTTTATTTAACGGGAGAGACATAATTGAAGCGTGTATTCTTCCGATTGGATCATACTCTGAAGAAGCCCAGGAGGCAAGAAATAAACACAATAGGCAATATAGGGAACTGTTCACAAGGAAGTCATCCAGGATAAACACACACAAAAAAATTTACTACATAGATTGCTCATCATATCCGATCGCTATATAGCAAGTTTACGGGCAGCTCCAAAATCCAAAAAACGGAAAATGGATCGAGAAATGAAAAAAATTGTTTGAATTATGCTTATCAGATGAGGAAGATTCCGTCATCGTGTCTGAGGACTCATCAGAAGAGAGCAGTACCTCAGAATGAAAACATACTTATCTATTATTCCAACGTGCGTGAAACACTTTTGTACGAGTGTTTTCACTCAAAATCAATTTTCAATTTTTTTCCACTTTTCTGCTTATATTTTTAGCTCGATTTTTCTCAAATATTGACTATTACATATTTAGAAAATATAATATTTTATCTGAGAAAATACGTTTACTTTTTATTTTTTTCTATTTCTAGAACACCAGTGTTTCTCATATAACATGTATACAGTATCTCTTCCATGTAATGGAGCTAATATTTGTTATTGTAAAAACGTTTTTAAAATTTCTCATATATTAAAATAAGTTGTTCAGTTAAGCAGATTTATCCCAAAAACAGAACAATCAACTTTTTTTTTGAAATATTAATTTTTCCACCTAGATTGTCGAAATTACACACTGTGCGACAGCTGGAGTTATTTCAATGAATTTCAGCGCGCATGTTTCGCACTGTTCATCTAAAAATGACGATATTCACTTCCTTCTAGGTTAGAGGAATGCGAGTCTTTGATATTCACACAGCAAATGGGCCGAGTAGAATGACAATATTATGCCCAAGATGCTTTAAAAGAAGATGCCCCAGAATGGGCCTAACAGTGAATTAAAAATGCAGTCTAATGTTTAATCAAACGAAAGAAAAATAGTATACATTTAATTTGTGAATTTCTTTTATTAGAATTTCAGCAGCATCCCTTTAATGTCTCGTATTAGGTTTCGATAAGAAAAGGACCGAGTAACGAGGGGTATTCTTTTAGTTTTAAATAAAGAAGGATTTGGGATGGTTCGATCACTTCATATTTCAACTGAAACAAAAATCAATAAATTGTGATTAATAAGTTTTTATACTGTGCGTTTTTTCTAATCAAGCTAATCATTAATGTCACGCATTATCAACTTTCTTTTCGACGTTTCGAGTAAAAAATATTATTTCTTTGAACAACAGTAAATGGACTTGATAACTCCCTAATCGAATATATTTTAATACTTTCTTTTGAAGATATACCAAGAAATTCTTGCGAAAGAAAAATTTCCAGCCAATAAAACTAATTCGACGGTGATATGAATTTTGACTGCCGCCAAGAAAAATGGCCGCTAATAGAAAGCAGGAAATATCAAAAGAAAGTAGCAGCAGCCACTTATCAAATCAGTATAATTCAAGCTGATTAATGTTTATCGAATTAAGACAAGCAAAGGAGTAGGAAGTCTTCAGAGTCCCGATAATTCTTTTAATTTCATTCTGGTGTAGAAAGCGAAGGTGTGTCAATTAGGGAGGCGGAAAAATTGCATTAGTTGCTCTGATAAAAATTACACATTAAGTGAAATCAGAGAAAAGCTTTCAAACGCCTTAAAATTTTACAAAGTTGTGAAAGCTATGTTCAGAGTGCCAGGGAGTGCTTACGTTTTCAAAATTGTAATTAAATTGAAACTCATTAAAAGTCACACGCAGAGTTTTGATTTCCTGGAATTGTTTATGTCTGTTAGACTTCAGCTTAAAGTTGAGTGGGTAGTTTTTCTTTTCTTAAAGCTAACTCTGCTGCTGATCTGAATGTTTTTTCAATTGCAGATTCAGGATCTGTCTAATAAAATTATTCCGTTGGCCAAAAAAGAAGAAATTGGTTCATTTTCCGATTAGTTTTAATAAACTAACTTCCTCTTTTAAAACTACTCAAATGCCGCTGGAGGTGGAGCTGATGGCTTTTGAAATGTAGTCAAAGGGTGAGAACCATACATGAACTGCAAATGCACTCTTCTGATTTTACTTCAACGCATTATTGTCTGGAAGAGCCAAAGAAATCAACTAAGAAACTCTGCTTCGAAACAAATTGGAGGGACACCTCCACACGCCTTACATGCATTTTTAAATGCATTTCAGTTTTCAAGTGCATCTATACTTATAAAAAGCAATGCTTGTGTGCGTGCGTGCGATGTCCAGACGAATCTATCGCACTTACAGCCTTGAAGTTTGGCACACAGGTAGTCTTAATGGTGACTCAATGCACTTCAAAGCCGGAATTTTAAAATTTAATCTAGAAATTTTTTTATTTAATGTTTTGTGTGGTTTTAGGGCATTTTTGGAACGTTTGCGGTTGTAGTACCTTTTTTAATGATCGTAGAAAAACAATCAATGCACCATCGGATAGAACAAACAATTTTTGTTCTAATTAAGTTCGTTTTGAATTTTTAACATAATTTACTGAATTTTGAGAAATTTTTAAATAATAGTCGCTTCTCATTTATATTTTTAACTTTCAATTCTTATTTTCTTGCATCCGACGTTCTAATAACGCTATCATTTTCAATTTTTTTTAGGTATAAACCGGATAATATTTATCCCTGTGATAAAACAAGAATGGTTAAAATATCTTTTTTCTCCGACTTTCTATGAATTTTTTTATTGATAAGTTCAAAGCATTTTCTCTCGCATATCCGAATCGACGAAGCTTCTGTCCGAACCAAGGTTACTCTGAGTTCCCAGAATGCATTTCAACTATCCGATTGGCTGGCGGTATCAAGCGAAAGTCACGTCATACTCTCCATCATTTTATTGCGTCAGCTAATCTTAATTACGTCATTTTACTGATCCAAGAATCATTTGATTTATTTGTTTTATACGTTTGATAGTCGCGCATATGTGCTGACATCTTTAGTTAAAAGAAAGTTCCTGCGTGTGCTTTCGAAATCAATCGAGTAAAAATCGAGGGCGAAATCAATAATATTATATATACATGTTTTTATTTCGTTTTCAAAACTTTGGGCTTTTTTTTATCTTGTTGAATTCATTATGCCACGGGCAACGCCGTGCTCGTACTGCTAGTATATAATAAATAAACTTACTAGCTGAAGAGAATTTTCTTTTACATATATTTTATATGAATGTTTTGTGTTTACATTTGTGTTAATTACATACTGTATTCATTCTAAATTAATGAAATTTATGTTTTGTTCTTAATTCTATTCTATGTTATTTTAAATTTTATTCTATATTCTATTCTAAGTTGTTCTACATTCTAATCTATTTTCTATTCTAAGTTCTACTCTATACAATTTTAAATTCTCCCCTTAGTTATTTTTAATTATGCAATAGTAAATCCTATTCTGTATTGTTCTAAATTATGATCTAAACTCTCTTGTATGTCAGTTTAAATTCTTTTCTAAATTCTATTCCATATTATTTTAAATTCTGTTCTAAATTCTATCCTATGGAATTCTAAATTCTTTTATATGCCATCCAAAATTATGTTCCTCTTTTTGACTCATATTGATCTAAACTCTTCTCTAAATTCTATTCTATATTTTATGTTTCTATCTCGTATTCACTTGGGTTTTCGGACTATGAGAAACTGTTTTTGACGAAAGTCGAGATTCTTACAGAAAAATATCCCAAGTTTTTCTAATCCATTTCGAATTAAAAGCCCCTGAAGAAGTAGGCTGAATGTATTCCTTGTTTGTTTACTTCAGCTTTATGGGATTTATTTTCTTCGTCTTTTTACTTCCTTTGAATGTTTTTTTGTCCTCCTTTGTTTTTTGTATGCAGCGGCATATTGCTCACTACTAAAACATTGCATAATTTTAAAACATTGTATTAATTTGTAACATATTTTTAATTTTTTTTTGTTAATCACGTTTTGCTTTATTTTAATTGATTCTCTACGTATACGTCTGATTTAACGTGCACTAGACGGATGCATACGGTAGGTCAGTGGGATCCAGTTTCAGCTCACACAAGCCGAGGTGAATATTGCTTCTGTATCACCTAGTTATGATAATTTTACTAAGCCTTTAGTTGATAAGTATTGTTATATGGAATATATTTTTAAACTTTGCGTTAGCATTTCTGAAGAATTCCATAATTTTTACTTCAATTCAATACATATAAATGGATCAGTTTGATTTGTCCCGTTCTGAACCTACATATGTGCGCCTGAGGAAGAATCTTATAACTGCGAACAATAATAGTATGAAGAGGACGACACTTAGGCCGTGATCGAAAATTCAACTTTACACCACCGTTAGTTATTTCCAGTAGTTGAGATGTAGGCAAGGCGGAATTTCAGTGGAAAGAGGTTTCAAACCTACCTCAAAGCTGAGATTTTACCGAATTGCTGATGTATCCCTTATTATGAAACGATATTTTCATTCATTATTAATAAAAAGAATTTTATGATCAAAATTAAATTATTTACCTTTTATTTATAAAACTCTGAAATTCCAAATTGTTAGGAAAAAGATAAATTAATCATAATATGTTGTATTGACCTTTTCTCGGTTTTTCCTGACCTAAAGTTTTCAAATGTACGCGATGAACGCCTACATAAACAAAAGCGTTGTTCGCTTCTGTTCATTCCCGAGAAATTGTTTTTATTAATCATTAAACACATTTCTCTTAATCTATAAACATATCAGTATTATAAATAATAAATTAAAGTTCATAATCTCGTGCTGTATTAGTTTTGTGCAAGATTAAATTATTTTTAGATGCGATCATCTAATTAGCATAAGATTCCGATATTTATGTTTCCGAGTCGTAACTGCCACATTGTATGCAAATGATTATGCAAATCTTTCTCACGTGATCGCCAGAAGATTGTATAAAAGCGGTTGCAAGCATTTTGTTTTCTTTTTATCCTCTTTGCTTTCGCTCGCTGGCTGATTCACGCTACTGTTGTTCAAATGAGCATGTAAATATTTTTCTATTTTTAAAGTTGTAATAGTCACTTTGTGCTTTTATATTTTTTGTTGCACTTAAAGGAATAAATGCCGTTGGCCGTAAATATTGTTGATTCTGATTTTAATCAACTAAAAGTTGTTGCATTAAAAGTCATATTAGTATTCGATTAGATTTAAAGGCCACTGCGTAATTATAGAAGTAAAAATTCAGCCAAAGTTTTACGTAATATTTTTCAAAGTGATAGAAATCTCATTACAAATAAATACTCAGACTAAAATTATTCTTGTGATGCATAACTGTGGCAAAAGATAAAAACAATTAATTTCTTTTATATTCTAAACGTTTTTTTGCTTTTTTGAAATATTCTTTGTTTCTTTGCTAAAAAAACGCAATTTTATTAGTTTTAATGAAACTGATAACTGTAATTATTTACAGAATAAGTTATTTTTCAGCTTTCAATAACTATGGTCATAATGCAGAAATGAACATTTATTAACGAAATTCCATATCATAGATGATTTTTCAACCTATTTTTCACTCAGACGAGCGGCAAGCAAAAAAATGTCGGATGTTATCGGCAGTTATTTTAAAAACAAGAATTTTAAATGAAATAAAAGGGTTCATAATGAGCGCACGAGTGGAAGCAAAAAGTTGGCACACGCAGATTTAAGTGAACACTCTCAAAACGCCAAATTTTTTATTGATTATGACGAGAGAATTCGCAACAAGATGAGAGAAATCTACAATCTTTACTCTACTGGTCACTCGTAAATATTTCACATTTTAAAGCGAAGAAGCATGTCAGAAATCCTTTCTTCTTCGGCGATGTCTATTGTTCAAGTCCAAGGAGCGTTAAAAGTAGTATACAAATTACGAGAGATTCGATACTTTGGCACATTCTATAAGAAAAAAGTTAACTTCTTTGTTTTAGAAATTGCCTCGACACTCGTTTTGCTCAATGTGCACTTTTTAGCAGAAAGTTTTAACATTTTACGACTTTAAAAGAATAGTTCGCAGACAACTCGATTTAAGAGATTCTTTTAAGATGCGAATGGACGCAGTTCTGACGCCGGAAGTCAGCCAGCAGGTTAAAGCTTTCGGGTTGACTATTGCAAACCGTACCGAAGCGTGGGTAATTTCCTATTTAAAAATGTCCCGTTCTTTGAGCAGCAAACTGGACAAAATGTTGTGATCAACCTGGAAACAATATGGCAACCGAATTTCTTTTTAATTGGCTTTTGGAATTGAATTTTGCCTATTTTGGAACCTTTCCATCGTCAAGCGCCTACAATTTTCTAACTAAAATGACTTCCATCAACTTTATTGCAGAATACTCATTATATTGGCTGCTTTTGATTTTGAGATTATTGTAATTTTAGTTATTTTTAGCTTATTTTTGTTTGTTTGTGTGTTCAATTTATGTCGAGTTATGCTGTAACTAATAAATAAGGAATTTTATTTTGATTCTATGAGCTGAATATATTGATATTTAAATAAACGTGTTCTCTACACCAGCCTTTCATGTTCTCTACACCAGCCAGGAATTTTTTGAGTTAAATTTTGAAAAAGTGAAGTTTGAAAATGTTTATTTTGAAGTTATTCCCCATTAGTACAATTATAATAAACACAAAAATTAAAAACCAATTTTTTAAAAACATTCTGAAGACCTGAGAAAACTAGCGCACTGACAATTTAGCAATTTAGCTTAGTTTAATAGGATTAGCGTCTCGTTTTTAAGCTGCACGAGAACTATTTTTGGACGCACCTCATAATTTTGAACCGTGGTCAAATGATGGATCGGTAATCAAACAATCGGATTTGAGAAGATGTTTTAAAAAATTTTTTACACGGCGTTTTTTTTTCCTTCGGATAATTGTTTCGGAAATTATTGACAGGAAACATCGAAATTACAAAAGGAAAAAGCATCAGTAACGAACTTGAATGAAAAGATAATTTTTAAAAATATTTTTAAAAGACCAAGTTGTTGCCAATCGAAATCCGCAGCTTATAAATAAACATTTATAAATAATGGAAGGACAAATAGGAAACAATCTTCAATATAATGCGAAAAACTTTTTAAATAAATCTTACCATTCGATTTACAGTTAAATACAAAATATTTAAATTTTTCTGCTAGTTTTATATAATGTACACACGTGTCTTCATAAAATTATACATTCTTAATAAAATGATTAAAACACATCCTGCATAAAAGTTTAACAGCTTCCTTTTCACATTTGTGAAAAAGTGCTAACTTCGCGTAAAAATGTTCGGAAATTTTTTCGCTGATTTAGTAATGATTAACTGTGTTCGATATTCTTATAGACACAGCGGAAGTACGAAGGGGAAAGAACTCGTTTGTGCAGGCGATACCTTGACAATTAATTCTCTGTCTATACAATGGCACCCGTTCTTTTTTTCTTTGTTTTTTCTACATCCCATTGTTCGCTGAGATTTTTTATGCTTTATCTTATAAGTTATTTCCAATGTTCAACTTTCTGTTTCACGTTTTTGCTTTTTATTGTCAAACAGCTGTATCCTGGTTTGCATTTGTACTGGCCTCTTTATAGCTACATCTCAAAAGTTATTACGTAAGTTATCAACTTAAATTTATATTTTATCTATCGTTTTGTTACAGCTCTCACACAATCAAAATTTACTGACTGAATGGTAAGGGTTTATAAATGTTTCAAATGCAAAGTTTATGTGTACAGAATATTGAAAACACGTATTTGAAATAAATTCATACCGTCGAGCCTTTCTAACACAAAACCGATAATCGCGAAATCTTGCTTACAATAAAATATGTCCTTAATCCTTTTAGATAACCAACGAGAAAGCTCACCCTTCGACTTTTTTGTATGTTTCCAAAATAAAGATAATTTTATGTTTGCCGTATAATGAAGAGAATCTAATGTGACCTCTTTTCATTGACCGATTTGCTCTAAAATTTGACGCAGATCTTCAATTTTGGTGGCTTGACATCGTGCCAATTTTCTTTACTTGGCCTGCTGCATCTTTGAGTCGTCGCGATGACAAACATGCAAAAATACAGATTAAGAGGCAGTCAACCCATTGATGGATTTGATCCAACATGTGAAACACATCTAGGATTCTAGTAATGACACCAAACGCCGAATTTCATCCGCATAAGCTCTTAGCGTTCCTTAGTTATCGTGCTCGTATGCACACGATCGGAAAGACAGACAGACTTGCCTCTGATAGATTTCATCGGGAATGTGACAGACATCTACAATTTGGGTGTCAAGACCATATACCAAATTTCACCCGTCTAGCTCTTTTCGTCTCTAAGTTATTGTGCTAACAGGCAAGCAGACATAATTCCCAAAATGTGATTTGCTGGACTCAGAGAGGTGTAAAACGTGTAGATTAATCAAAATCACGAAGTCGATATTATTTTGGCGATAACAATACTTTCTTTAGGTACATATATACTTCGTATAAGAGAAAATAAATTCACAGAATTTTCTTCCGAAGTAAAACAAAAGTTTACAGATTAGATTTCGCGTTATAGAAGCTTGCTACAAAAACATCTCGCAGTGAATAAATTAGTGGTGTTAAGCAATAAAATAATGTTATATTTAACTAGTGAATCATCGCATTTCTTTTTGTGCAGAAAATTTTTAATAATAATGCCGTCAAAAGGAAAAACTAGCACAATTATTTAACAGCTAAATAGATTTAAAATGTTATTTTAACATCAAAATGGATAATTGATAAATTTTTGCCATAAAAGTTTTAAAGTTTATTCGGGAGAATTTCAATTAATTCATTACTTAAAAATAATACTTTTACAAATTATATTTTGGAACGAAATTAAGATGTAGTTTTATCATTATGAAACTGAAATGTAAACTTCAAAAAAAAAATGAATACATTAAACAATAACATTGTAAAAATCTTTTGTTTCTTATGAATTTTTCGGGAAAAATAAACCTTGCTTCAACTGTCATATTTTATTCTTATCTATCTCTCACTTTATTTGCTTTAATCTGTAAAACGCTTGTAAGGTTATTGAGTTTTCAAATCTTCTTAAGAAATGAGTAATAGAAAAGAAATAAAACCAAATAAGAATTTTGGCGATAAAATCATGAAATTGTAATTCAGATTTTTTAAAAAATATAAAACCTACATTATATTTAACACCCTGAGGTGTTGTTCCAAAATTCAGTATAGCCAACGGAATATGTTTTTAAAAAATGTTTTAATACAATTTTCAGAGAGTAATTTTAAAGAAACTGAGTTGCACTGCATTTATGAAAAATGAAATCTCAACATAAAAATAGTTTGATTGAATTTGCGGTGACTTTCAAGATTTATATTCCGTTTCATAAAAATTTCAAAATTTTGGTTATTTTTTAGATAAAAGTACTTTATATGAAATTCGCCAATTTTCTTTCAGCAATAAAATTCCAATTTCATAAAAAAATATTTTATAAGAAAAATTCACTTTTTACTGAAGTTCAAATGCACTGTATCTGAATGGCTTGGTGGTATGAATTCACTGAAAGTGATAAATTCACTCAGTAGGAGTTCGTCTGAAACCCGTAAAAGAATCCACTATAACTGATAATTTGCTGTAAGAGGGCTTCACTACAGCGGTGTTTGAAAACTTTGTTGCAACCATCATCAGTTTATTTATTCGTAGACGATCACACCTAAGCACACCAAGCCCTCGATTTGTATGAATTCGGAGTTCGAATTAACAAGTTTGTATCCATGAGGTAGAATTTCCATTTAAACGGAACTTAAATTTCAATTTCATTCATCATCTCCTCGATTTACATGACTTTCGAATTGCCTGAGTTCGGAGTTCGCAAAGAATGCATGCGATTATTGTAATTTCCATTTAGCAAATTTAAGTTCACTTTCAGTCTGAATTGCATAAGACAGGAGTTCGCATTGAACGCATGCGGTAGATTTCTAATTAGAGAGGATTTAAATTTCTGTTTAATTCATCAGATGTATTCAGTCATGAGCGTGTATGCAAAATTTTGTAGAAAAATATGCAAAATTCTTATACAAAAAAATATATTTCCACTTCTCCCGAAGTGGAAATTTATTTTTGTTTCCGATCTCACCAATTTCGGTACATTTTAAGGTTTTTATTTCCCAAAGAGATATGTTGATAAGAAACAGCACAATTTCAACTTAACATAACAGTTTCGGCGAACTAGTCTACCGTGTAAACGAGAAATGGGTGTGTTCCGTCGAATTCTCTCTCATTTTGCGAATATAAGTATCAACCAAATTCTGTCTTGTTAATACTGTATCTCCAGTAACGCGGAATGGATAAAGTTTTCAAATTTTTTTAAGGAAAGCTTAAAGCTTGGTTCGATATTTTTTTTCTCAAAAAATGGAAATTTTTGAAATGTTTCACATTCTAAGTTTGAGCTTGAAAATAAGTGGATTTCATTACATTGAAATTCAATTCCTTAAAATACTCTATGCATTTATAAAGTATTCAATTGCTTACTATGAAATAGACAAATTAAAATGCTTTCTTGAAAGCTGATATTTAAAAGGAGAATCGTACAGATTCCACTTTTCTGCCTGTTCAATTATAAATAAGTCCCTTGTGTTTATTTTCCTATTTCTTCAAAAAACACGACTTTGAGATAACTGACTTGAGAAATGGTTACTTAATTATTTGTTAGTTGGTTTTCACGCCATATGTTTCTTTAGAAGTAAGCAATTTTATGTATCACAAAAAATCATGTCTTTTCATTGCATTAATTTTTTTTGCTCAAAAAGTTGCAATTACATGAATAGAAAAGGTTTAACAAGCCATACAAAAAAGAGCCTTTGCCTAGTTTTTATCAGTCTCAAATGGTAAAAATATTTATTTTTTTAAATATTTAGTTAGGAAATACTTTCTTCACCTTTTTGTAAGAAAAAAAGTTGCCTTTGCCAGGTTTGCTGTTTTTAGCGCTAAGTATTTTAAGTCGTCAGCTTTCTCGAAAACAAAAATACATATTATGAATAATTTACTTCCAAATGAATGACGACGACTAAATGCCTGAAGCCTTTTCACAGAAAGAAAATGGTGGAAAACTCTCGTGTCATTAGTAGTGTTAATCAGAATTTTTTAATTCTCAGCACTGTTCATTTGCATCTAGATCCTGTTGTTCATGAATAGGTGATTGGATTGAAGCGCGAAATCAACTCATCGCCATAATTCCTTTTATTGTTTTTTGTCAAGCAAAAAGCTCAAAGATATTTATATCTTAAAGAAGGACATTTTTTTATTCAGTAAGTCTTATTGGAGATGGTTAATTAAAAATCATAAAGCCTTGCGATCGAATCTAGCACTTAATTCAGATATCAAATGAGACATAATTTGGATTCAGTGGTAAAAGTGGATTTGTGCCCCGAGATACGCAACGTGCATCGAGTCGCTCTTCCTTGCACAACTTCCACGAAAGAAATGATTCCTAAAAATTAATGATACTCCGTCAGTGTTTTACTTTTATTCAAGTGAATCTTTTTGCTGGTTTTCGCAGCCACTTTCTCAATTTTTTGATGTTAGATTTCAATTAACCGTTATTAATGTTAATGAGATTTGGTGCGGATTCGTTCGAAAGGTGACTGGTTAATTAGCTTTGAGTGAGGTAAAAAAGCAAGTAGTTTAGTGAGAAGTGATAGTTCAAAAGGAAAGGTTTTATTATTAATAAAACATATCTGCATTTTAGCCGTTTTTTTAAATCGTGCTGATTTTCGTTATATTACTATCAACTACTAGAATAAATGAATAAGAAATTTCTTTGGAATGGAAAAAATTACCTTACAGTAATTAATTCCTCTTCCATGACATAAAAAACTATGTTGTGGAACAATATTGGTTTTAATCAGTAATAAAATTACTCTGAATGCATTTACCATTGAGCTTATAATTAAGGGCCTTACACATATAATATTGTGATGATGGTGGTGTTTCTCATCTCACTCGGGTTAGCATATCTAACCAAAGTCTACGAATCGAGGACTCGTGACAATGGAGAAATGATGGCAACTTTTGCTGCCCAAAGTGACCTCGGATAACCTAGGCACAAGTCTGAATAAATGAGTTCAACTAAGTGGAGATCGGTTGTCTTCCTGGAAAAGAACGGATGTTGCCCGAAATGAGGTTTTTCCTTTGGTATCGACGTCGTGCTCCAAAAATATAACATTTTCTTTCCCCTTGTGGGAAGCTTTAGTTACATTGTTGGTAGTTTCTCCCCTCTGTCATACTGCATGATCGTCTTCGTTATCATTAAATTTCTTGAAAATGCGGGGTGAAATAAAAGGTGGACTTCATTCCTTACTTTGATCTGAAAAGGGCGCTCTACGGTGTTCAGTGTCAGAATTCCACATTTAGAGTAATTCCTTATTAGTTATATTTAGCTGTAATTCAAAGGGGAAATATTTCTCGTTTTTATTTTGTTATTATTTTTATGCTAGAATTCTTTTTTAGTTATTTTAACACTTACGCAAATACTTTTCATTCCTGCTTTCGATGCTATTATTAATTTTGAATGTAACAACTCTTTTCCGCTGCTTATGAATAATTATTTTACACTTGAATGCACCATTTAATCTTCAGTTTGCCACTCAGAGCATGATGCTTTTTTAAAATGAAATCATTTTTCAAATTATATTAATAACCTCTCAGACAGTTCTTAATCTTATTTGATTATAAGACGTAGATATGCTTCGAAAGTAGACGAAAGCATCTGAAATAAACAAAGGGTTGTCCTCTTCTCGACGTTCTTGCATGCTTACTCAAATTGGGGCGTTTTATGTTTAGCTTCGTATTAGTATAGTGAAACCTATCAACTGTGCATTTTATACCTCCTCCCTTCAATGATTAGATCTTGTGCACATTTACAATTTTTGTGTCAAGACCACATACTAAATTTCAGCAGAGCAAGTTGTTGCGTTACAGCTTTGACATGCGCACCGACAGACTGATTCAACGCATTTAGCTCAAAACTCAATACACATCTACAGTTCTTTTAATAAGCAATATGCCAAATTTCATTAATCTAGCTAGCTGCATCTTTGTGAGCGCAGGTCATGTTAATATGCACACAGATTTCCTTTTGGCAGATTTTGTTCAAAATTTGATACACAACTGCAATTTTGGTTTCAGGACGAAATACCAAATTTCATTTGTTCACCTCGTTTCCTTTTAGAATTATCACGTTTGAAAACCGACAGGCGTAATTCCAAGTAGTTGTGATTTGAGCTCGAGTTGGTTTGGTTCAGTTTAGTTGTATTAACGTCCCGTTTTGAAGCGACACGAGGGCTATTTTGGGAAGGACCTCGTCATTTTGAACCTCGGACAAATGACGAGGACGACACCCACTGGCACCCACATCTCCAAATTTCCGCACCACACCAACGGGAGGACGTTTGGGTCCCCTACGTGTGATTTAACGTGCAATACACGACGGACCTTCAGTGGAATCGGGTTTCGAACCAGCAGCCCCCCGAAGCCGACATCTTGTAACTAGGCCACCGCGGTCCCTGAGCTCGGGTTAATATAGAATGTGGAAACGTCAAAATCTCAAAGTTACTTTTACTTTGACCACAATGCTTCGTACACGAGTAGATAAAAAGACGTAAGCGTAGCTTAGGAACGTGACACTATAGTCACTGAGAAACACGACCTCTCATTTTGAACTTTGATGGTATGAGTCTTATCCTTGATGACCCTTCTTCCACACCACCTCAACTTTGAGGCTATCGCCGGGTGCATGTGAATGGTCCTGGGCACATTCTTATCTCATAAATGAAAGCAGACCCATCTACCAAGATATCACCCAAACGAAGAAATAGGCGTAAAACCGTTAAAGCCCTTTTTTTAGGTCATTTCATCAATGAAACTGAATTGTGTAGACGGGAAAAAAGTTGGCATTTACATTTAAAAATAAACCAGATACAAATATGCACTTAAAAGTGAATTTTTCTTCATCACTCATTTCATTTTCATTTATTCATTTCATTCAAAGAAATGCAGATTAGTTATCTAGCGAGCAATAAAGAGAATAAATAATTCTTAATATTTATTCCCCTTAATTTCATATAACATCGCTTAAAGAGCGTTCAATGTGTATTATTTAACAATTAACACGTTTCATTATGCATATATTTTAAGCAGCTCCTTGGAACCTCTAACGGTGACCAATGGATAATCTTCCGTAAATTCTTTCGGGTTCGATGATTTGTTGTGTGCCTATATTTGGACAATATAGACATTAACCTTTAACAATTAAAAAGGATAATGGTACGCAAATTTATTTGAAATAAAAAGAGATGAAGCAATGAAAGTATGCTTGCGTAAGTATTTCAAAAATATCCTCTCAATAGACGTAGGCAAATACGAAATCACTTAAATAATTCTTATAATATGGTAACTCTAAGTTAAGCTTCGAAAAATAATATGTTAAATATTGATTTCAGATTTTAATCATAAACATTGCATCACGTGGTCACCGATTTATCATTGAAATAGAATGATTTGAGATTAATTAAAAACATTTTTGAAATAAATTTTTGGCATTGCAGACTCAATTCAATTTACATTTAGGTTCATTTCATATGCATTTATACAAGCAACTACAAAACTTTGCATAAATTCTACAGCTTAATCAAAGATTTTTCCTACAATATTTTAACTAAAGGAACCAGATGTTCCGGATTTGCGGGACATTCTTAATTTCGTGGATTTCCAATTATTTTTCTAATTTTGATTAAATGTCCCAAAATATTATTATTATTTTATACTTTAAAGTACATAGTTGGCACTTCAAATATTTGCAAAAAGATGAATTTGAAAATTTTTTAAAGAAGCTTCTAAAGAATTTTCCGATGCATAGAATGTACTTACACTATTATAGATAATAATTCCAGTTTCATATCGTAGCTACATTGAATAATACTAAATTTCAATGTGTAGGCTTATGTTATCTTTATTATGAATGGTTAAATGACCAGACATTTCAAATTAGCGGTGAAAGTAAGGAATCGACCAATTCCATCCCTCCCCCCCTCCATAATATCTATAGCGTCTCGATTTAAAGTTTAGAAAATCTATTCACTTAACTCATTAAGTTGTTAGAAAATAAATTAGAATCGTCTTTTCTCTGATTATCCGAAATGAAGATGATTTAGATAATGCAATTAACGCGCCTGCCTCCTCAAAGTACTCGTAAATTCAAGCTTCGATGTCAAAAAATGAATTTAAACTTCCTTAAGTTGATTAATTTTCTAAAAGCGGCAAAACTTTTAGCCATAAAAAGTGGTTTCAAGCATTTATAACCGAGCGGGCCAGGAGATAAAAACCCGCTTCTGTGTTACTTTTCTGATTACACAGGTTTTATCACAAGCAGAAATGCCACTGGCTGCAAAAGACGAAGTTTAGATGAAAAAATTTTATTTCATTTTATAGAAAAAAAGCTTTAAAGATTTTTACTGTTACCGAATTTTTGATTAATTCTATCATGCAAATAGTGCTGTCGAATTTCATAACAGAAATTTTCTCTGTAATATAAAAAAATATTGCTTAAAACTGAAATACTTCTCGTCTTGTCTGACAACAGCTTCTCATGAAACTTACCAACTTTTCAAATATTTGCAGTTTTAAAAGTTATCAATGCATAATTATTAATTATCGACTTTCTTAGGCATAAAGTTACCTTTCAAGCGTTATTTGGTATTTAGGCAAACACACAAATATTTCATACTTCTCATAATAAATTATTTCTAATGCCGTACCGGTTAGAAATATACTGCAAAGTTTATTTCTTCATTCTTTCAAGTACACTATATTTTGCCCAAAACCAGAAGGAGAACTGCATTACTTACACAGTATCGAGCACACTTACATGCCTCTTTCCTGCCAACGATCAGATCTGAGATTTGATACATATCAAGAATTTTTGCGACAAGCCCGCACATCAAATTTCATTTATCTAGAGTATTGTGTTTTAAAATTATCGTGTTCGTACGCACTCGGACAGACAAGCAAACAGTCTACCTTCAGAGGAATTCAGTCTAAAATTAGACACTAATCTACATTTAGTATGGAGATCATGTACAAAAATCCTTATCTAGCTCGTTGAGTTTTTGAGTTATCATGTTCGAATAACTATGCACGAATAAACAGATGACCACGCAGTCCCTATGAGGGTCCAAAATTTGCTGAAAATCTATAATTCTAGTAATTAAAACATGCGCTTAATTTCATCTTTCTAGCTCATTCACACGTTCAGGTACGGACATATAGGCGTAGACAGATACCCATGGACAGATTACTCCAAAATGTGATGGAGATCTGCAGTATCTACCAAATAAGTCGCTGTATTTTCGAGTTATCGTGTTCCACAGACAGACATAGTTCCAGAATCAAATAATTTCTTGACGATAACAATACCTTCTCTTTGCAAGAGAGTAAAAACCTTAGAGTCAGAAAGATCTAAAGTAAAATATTATACAAAATATGCCACCAGACATGCAAAAAAATAAGCATCCATTCTGCAGGATACAATTAAGTTAGCCAGTTCGACTCGCTTCGTTCCTTAATTTCTTTCTACACATTTCAGAATTCCATTCCACGATCCGGATCCAAAATAGTTTCTCATGACAAACAAAGAAACGCGAATAAACCATCCAAACAAAATATCCCCAAATACGTCTATAATCATTACAAATGTATTCCCCTTGGTATCTCTGCATCTTAGCAATAAATGGAACAAATGTTATTTTGGCTTCATCTCTTCGTTGAAGGACAAATGCTCCAGAGGATAGATACCCTTACTCTCCGGGAATGTGTTGGCTGGGGTCAAATATTTGAGGACCGGAACATCAGCTGAGCAACAAGGTTTGCGTTTATGTTTGCGGTCTGAAAATTCTATTGGCTGATTATTCTGACGTCATACGACTCGGATCAATCTGAATTATAATGGAATCTGAAATTAAAGTTAGTTTTTTACATTTACTGCTGAATTTGATTCTAACCATTTACATTATTAAAGTCGATTCTATTTAAGGTTCCATTCAATTTATTAAGTGAGCACAAATTCTTAGTTTAATGCACATTTTAATTGAATTAGTTCACTTGAAAGTACTTTCGAAAGAAAATGCTCAAGTGCAGGAGTCGGTAACCTGTGGCATCGTGCTCTATTAATGCATATAATTGCGGTTCTTTTTAGGTTAGTAAGTAACATATGTATAACAATATAAAATATTAAATTTCAGTAAAATAAAAAGATCCTTTATGAAAATAGTTTGCACATTTTCCCACACATGTGCTTTCGAATGTGAATTGTATTAAAAATCAGCTGAAAAACGCGTCTTGTTTGAAAAGTAAAGTATGCATCGAAAAATTCAGCAACAGAAGTACCATTAGAAACTATACTTTGTTCTTATTTTTTATGAAGTTTATGTTTTAATTTTATTATTCATCCAAATTAAATGTATTAGAAAAATTTGAAGCCACATCATTGTTTGACGAAGGAAAAATGATAGTTTATAAGTCAGAATGTTTAAAATCCCTTGTTTTTACTTTAATAAATATATTTTATAAGTAATATACTACTACTACATACTATTGGGGTAACACTGATAATAAATAATTGAACTGAAGTGTATTTCACAACAGATCCTTTAATCAAAGCAAAAATATGCTCACTTAAACTTAGAAACCTTATTTTAGCCTAAATTTTCAAAAGTATATATTTGAGGGCTAAAAGTCGCCAAAAGCGTAAAGGTTGGGAAATCGAAAAAGAAAAAAAACCAGTCAGTCAACCCGTAATGGATCTGGTCGAAAACTGAATACAGATTTACAATTCTGGTCATAAAACTACGTGTTTCATTTATCTAGCTTATTTGAACAATTTTTGTTTCATTTATTACGCAATTTACAACAACAGTATACCACCCTAAAAACATCATGTTAAAAGATTTTGAAGAGCAGCCTTCTATCAGTGCACCAAAATGTAGGGAATAATTTCTTTTATCAAAATTCTGCGCTCAAAAAAATAGCAGATTGTGAGCACGAGACAATATAACTAAATCTTGAATTGGAATTTTTTTTTAGAGTTTAAGAATTTTCTTTCTTTTGATATTAATTATCGTTTAATTTCTTTACATGTTTTCAAATCCTTTTTGCTTGGACCTCCAGATTTCTTACAAAGAAAAAAGTTGTAGAACACTTATAAAAGCAGATTTTTAAAAGCTTTATTATTTTGATTCTTTTTTGCATTTTAGTTCTTAATATATTTCTCAAATTATTATTACAAATATTAAGGAATCTTGTAATATTTTTTTTGCTCAATTCACTGTCATACGGCGCCTCTTATAAGGAATTAAAAATTTAATTAAAATTTATCTATTAGTTGCTATGTAAGTTCTGAAGATATTTAAAAATTTATCGTCAACGGAAACACGCAACTTTAAAGTATATGATAATTCTTGTCCTTCAGGGAATGAGCGAAAAATCAATCAAGAATTCGATGTTTATAAACATGAAAGAAGTCAAGTCAAACAAAATATGATTTTGAGGTAAAGAAATTATAGAAAATTAGACTCAGAAACTATATAAAAATAATCAAATGAAAAAATGGCGTTTTAATAGATTACTGGAATAATTTACGTCAATGGTTGAGCTGATCAAGTAAAACGAAAGTCTTTTTTCAAGTACCAGATAGAAATCCAGAAAAAGTTGTGTTAAAAAGTGATACGAAATTTATTTTAATTCCGTTCTGCTATTAGAGTAAAGTGTTGTTTTCTCCGCAGAATTCTACAGATGCTTTCAAGAGCATACGGTAAATTTATTCATTTAAAGAGCGAACGAAGTTAATTTCACTTTTTTATTCATTTCTCCACTTCATCCAATTTTCTTTTCTTTCTTTTTTTTCTTTCAAACTTTTTTTCCAAGCGAAAAAAATGATTCATCCAGAAAGCGCGAAAACAAGGAAAAAAAAGTTCTACTTACGAAATATATGGTGTATCTATCTTTCACGTATCTATTTTGTTTATGAAGCATCCGCGAATCTTTAGTAAACTAGAAAAAAAATTGTTTTCTTCACTATAGTAACATCAAAGATAGAGTTAATTTTAATGAGTATTTCGGTGCAAGTCTTTCTTTTTATATACATACGTCTGCACTTCTTGATTGAAGGGGAAAAATTCAACATAGCAGCGCAGATTTAATACAGCAGAAAAATCGTTACGTCATGCGTCGTATTCAAAATTCTAATAATTGTATTTTTCTCCGCAAAGTATTAGAATGATCGTAGTGAGAAATATCTTTTTGCAGCAATATTTCTACACTTGCTACTCTTCAACAAGAGCACTGATTTCATTTGCAAAAAGACCGCAACAATGAATATTTTTAAAAACAATACACTGTTATTGTAGAAATATTCTTTAAATTTGTTAGCATTAGTAAACTTTTATGACTGACTTTATTTTTAACAGGAAAGACACTCGGACAAATTCTGCTATTGTTATATTCTATTCGCTCTTTTTTCATTCGAGGTCTTTTTGAAAAATCCAGTTTTCACTCTTTAGCTAAATTATTAGTTGAGTTTTTAAATGCGAATTTGAAAATAGGAAAAATTAAAAGGATTTTTATGTCTAGGCGTAAAATTTTGAAATAACTTGTAAAGAAGTTTCATTAAAGGAGACATTATAACACACTCAGTAAATTGGGTTTCAAAATGGTTAAAGTGGGTTAAATTAACTTATTTAGTTTAAAGTGGGTTAACCCTTATCTTTAGTTAAGTTAAGAAAGTTAGTTAGTATTAAAGTAAACTCAAATTATTCGAATTACACGTGATTGAGCAGATTCGGTTATGCAGAAATCCAGATTATTGAATAAAGCTCAGAAATTAAATAACAAAAGTTAAATATAGAAAGCTTTAACAATATAAGAACAGTAAATACTGTAAGATTCACATAAATAAAGGAGCTACAATTTAAATTGTTTATAATCTATTACATACATATGTAGTAAAATTCCAAATTATGTACAAAATTATAGAAATTACAAAATCGGATATTTGGAGGTTTGGATAATTGGAGTTCTACTGTAGTTATATTGACATCCCGTTTCAGAACAAAACGAATATTATTTAGGTATGGGCCTCGTAATTTTGAATCGCTGTTGAAGATGAGGACGATATGTTAGTCACTGTCCCGATTTCCAATTTTCCACATCGCACCAATGGGAGGACGTTTGGCCTGCACTGGCAGATTTAAGCTGCGACAGACCAATGAAGTGAGAAATCGGGGAATGTAAAAAATATCAGGCACCTTATTATAATTCTCAACATTTGAATGGTGTCTAAAAAATGTTATTCGATGATCACTTTTTCGATGGTGATTGATTCGACAATTTGTTTCAGATACATTATTGTTACTCGAATAAAAATGTATCAATAAAAAACAACATATTTAAGAAAACTTGAATAAGTTGCAACCAAGACAAACCTGCACCTTTTGCCAGCCATTAATAGACACGTCTTCAATCGCAGATATCCTCGATCTTCCATCATTATACATTAAGATTTTTCTTAAGTTAACGCATATTTCTCTTCTGCTAATATAATTCTTGCGTCAAGGTTCTAAGCAGATAATTTTCGGTTTGTATTATCACTCGTATAATTCATTCAAGCGCCTTCTGTGAAAAGGGCGGTCCTGTGCCTAGTTGGGTATTTTAACCCGCATTTAAGTGATGCAATTAGAGTTCCCGTCTTAGCCGAAGCCATCCGGCTTCTGATGGGGCGGCGCGAAGTCAGCACTTGGCGGGAGATGAATTCGCTCATCCGACGTGTCACCAGACTCCTCAGATGCAAGCGCAATTATACAATGACAACTCTTTGTAGACCATTTAAACAAAAATGAAAACACACCACGCACCAATCAGTCCGTCCAATTCGCCAAGCGAGAATCGAATAAAGATTTGACTATATTGACTGCGTATGTCTTAAATCCTGGTAAATGCTCAAGTTCATCAATCTCTTTTACTAACCAACTTTTTGGCAGTTTGTCTCGTTGTTGACCCCAAACTGGACATTCCATTAGCACATGTTTAATAGTTTCGTCTTCTCTACGTTGGCATTTACAATCTTTACCAAACATTCGATTTCGGAAAGCACCAAATATCCCATGCCCCGTTATAATCTGATTGCGATAGAAGTCGGCACTGAGTCGAGTCATATTAATTTCTGGGTAAATTAACCTCGTCCATTTTTAGATTGCATCCATCTGCACTGTCAATTTTCTGTTATTTTTTTATTGTTAATATTTCCTTATTTGTACTCTTGAATAGGTGAACTGTACGTCTATCAAATCTCTATTGTATGCTTCCTTAGCAAGCAAATCTGCTCTCTCATTCCCCATTTCCCCTATGTGGGCCCTCACCCACATTAATTTAATGTCCTCTCTATCTTTCAGCCTTTTCTTTATATGCCATTCTGTGTTGTCGCTTAGGGATTCTATTGTCATTAATGCTAATCTTGAATCAGACACGATATATATATATATATATACCCGGAAAGTGTGTTATTTCTTTTCTGTGTTTGAACATGTATTTAGTCTTTGTTTCACTGAAAGTTCAGTTATAGTTTTCTGACCATTTTTCCAGATTATTAATTGCCCTCTAACTCATTTCTTTCAATACACACGATGCTGTGGCTCTCCGCAAGATGACCAAATCATCCGCATATGTCTGTATATATGGCTCTTGTTTAATATCTGTCATGTTTAGTACTTCATTGACCACCAACAGCCAAAGACTGGAGCTTTGTGTTACTCCTACATTGTAGTTCCATGGTTCATCTCTAGACAATAAAATAACGAGTTCAGAGAGGAAAGCATTTATAAGTCCAGCTATTCTATATGGTACTTTATATCTAAATAGCAATTTTTTAATGTGGTTCCATTTTATGGAATTTAAAGCATTTTGGATATCAAAAGAAATCATACATACCACCTCCCCTTTCTCCCTGGCTTTACTGATAAACTCTGTAATCTTATTTAACGCTGTGGTGGTACCTCTACCTTTATGGAAGCCATGCTGACACTCATTCAACAAGCAGTTTTACTCCAAATATGTCACCAGTCTATTTGTGATCAATTTGTCCAATATTTTTCCCCATATCGGCAGCAGGCATATGGGTCTGTAGGATTCAAACCGACTCAAGTCTTTCCCTTCCTTAGGAATCAGCAATACCCTAGATAACTCCCATCTCCTTGGAAATACATTATGGTGTAAGCAGAAATTAAGGATAGATTAAAACCATTCTTCACCTGCGTCAAATATCTCCGTTATTATCTCAAGTGTCCAGTCATCCCATCCTGGTGCTCCTTTTTTCTTCATTGTTACCAGACACGCTTCTATTTCATCCAAGCTAAAGTCTACCGTTGCTTCATCCGTGACATACCCTAGAGTTATATCGACTTCCCCATCCAAACATGGAAAATGTTTCTTTCAATACATAATCTGTGCTTTCCACAAAAGTTTGAGTATAGTTTCCATCTTCTGTCTCTATTTGTGAAATCCTAACTTCAAGTTTTTTATCCTTTATTATCTGTTTAACCATTCCCTGAGAGTTCCTCTGTACTATTTTGTCGAGAAATTCTTTGACGCAATCTATTTTTGCTTGTTTCATCATAAGCTTATATTCTACTTGTTCTTTTTTGAATATAATTTGTCGTCTGATTCTCTCATATGGGTCTCTTTGTGATTGAAAATGTCTCCTAAGCGCACGTACACGACTTCTCTTAATCTCCAGCCATGGATTCCACCATATTGCATCAGGTTTCCTTTTCTGTTTTTGGTGTTCTTATTCTTTTCACATATCCATCTTAATTCCTCGTTAAACTGTTCAAGCAAATCGTCAATATTATGTCTATTAATTTCGATTTCTCTAAAGTATTCTATTACGGTTTTTAAGTCTTTCCTAAAGTCCATAAAGAAAATTTCCTCAATTTTCCAAACATTTTTTCTTGATGTTTCCGATTTATTGTTTATTAAAAAAAAGGTGATAAGATTATGATCATTCATACTTATCTCTTGATTAACTATCCAATTAGTGATCATGTCTCTCTTGATATTTTTTGTTCGAGTCAAATCGATCCAACTTTTCCCTCTGGGGGAATCAAAAGTCGGAGGGGAATCTGGGTCACTTTGTATGATATCTAGTCTATAGATAAATTCTAAAAGAGTTTTTCCCCTCTTATCTTGTTCTACTGGGCTCCATGCTGGACTTTTTGCGTTAAAATCACCATTAATCACTATTATTTTATCTTTAAATTGTTCCAAAAGTTTCCCAGTTCAAGACAACACAGCGATGGCATGGTTTAAGTTAACAAATCCACAATTAAAACCTTTTATTAAATTATTGAACGCTAACCCTAGAACTGACGTAGTCAATACGTTTTTTCAAAAACTCCAGCTCATCATGATATGTGCCTCGCATGCCCGGGCTTTCACATCGTGCTTAGTGTCATAAGAATTTTTTAAACGGGTGTTCAATGTCGCACAGTTTATGCAATTTATTGTGTTCTGACAGTTAACCATCTTATGGCCTTCTCGTCCATACTTCAAACACACTGTGATTGCTTGTTTGGTGCAATTTGTACCTGTGTGCCCATAACGATAACAGTTAAAGCATTGTTTCGGACGCAAGTATTCTCTTACTCTCAATCTGAACCAGCCAACGTTTATCTTTTCCACTATAATCACTTTATGAAAGGAGTCAGGGTCTAAGGATATAATCCAATGAGTGCCTCTATTCGTTTTCATGAGAAATTCATGTTTCAGTTCATTTTACGTTAGTTCTTCATATTGTTATCTCAAAGTATTCAATCCCGCTTCCTTATTAAGATCATCTTCTACTCCATATATAATTATTTTTGGCTTTACTTTGACTAGAGACCCGAATTCGACTTGGTCTTTGAAATTCGGATTTATCGCCACTTCCTCCTTCCATTTGTTTATTTCCTCTTCAGTTCCACACTCAATAAGGACTCCTCATTTATGTACTTTTCTCAAGCTCATTATACCCACTTTTAATCGTAGGGTCAATTGATTCCTGTATTTTTTTTCTTAAATTTGTTTCTTCTTTCAGATAGAATTAGGTCTCTTTTCCCTCTTCTCGCTTTCTACTCCTTGATCTTCTCCTTTGTGAACTCAAAACTTCTGCAAAAATAGGACCTATCCTTTCCGGTTTTGTAGCCGTTAATCTTAACAATTTGTCATTCAATAACTCGTCTTTTCAAGCAACTTCCCCATAATTAATCGTAAAACAGCCTGTTGGCGAGCCACCAAAGACACGAACTTAATCATATATTCTCTAATTGAGATCATATTTTCCTTAGAAAAAGTTTTTGACGGAATTCCATCGATAAATTTTAAGGCGTCTGCTTGTATCGTAATTCCAGTCTTAATAAAATCCTCCGCTCCAGTTTCCCTCATTGTTTCAACTGCCTCTTTCACTGGCGCTGGATTCTGTGTCAGTGCTGAGGAGTCACTCTCCGTCGTATTTAAATCTCTTGACTTACTATTTCAATATTTTATATTTAGGAATTTAACGATGTGTTAAGATAAGTTGTCGACGAAGCTGCCGATATTACGTCAAATAATATTCTTCCTCAATATTTTGAAATTTATCATTATTTACATTCAGACAACACTCTGGGCAGTAATTAATTTAAATTAGCAAAACTGGGCGATTAGTAAATTTCAAAAAGTTCTATTACAATTATGTTTTCCATTTTTACTCTTGAAATCAATAGGAACTAGGAAACTAAATGCACTTCAATCAGTGAATAAACAAGAAATGACACAGCCTTGTGTCGACGTTCAGCTTGAACTAATATTAAATCCAGAAGAGAACACAAAAAAACTGAACATTGGCTCAAAGTATCCGGTTACAAAGACTCGTTCAGTTCTGACATGTGCCACTCTGTCAGGAAGAAAGCAAACATGCAGGTCTTCTCAGCAAGAGGGGCGTAGCCTACAAGGTTTAAATGCTTAAGATCTTCACTAACGAGAAGTATTTTCTTACCAGATCCAGTAGGCAACCGCCACGTAAGTCCAACGAAAAATCGTATGGCAAATTTTCCCAAAACAGCAAATAATTACTCATAAATATCGCAATATTACGGGAGCTTGATGTAAACAACGTTCACTTCTCGAAGACTTGAATGAAGTTCTCCCGCATTTAAGTAATAAAAAAATGAAACATCCACAGAAAAAAATATAGTATGGCAATCTTATAAAAATGAATGAAAAATAGAATAATGCAAATCGTTTACAACAAAAGAATGAAAATAATAATAAGTTGAAAAATCTAATATTTGTTTTTGTTTAGTCGTACGAAAGCTAATATCTTATATAAATTGTTGAAATTCTTGCTTATATCTTGCCTGTGGCAATATTGTTTGTGTGAATAAAAAAGAAAGGGGTACAAGCCATTTCGAAATGCGTATGGGGCGCATTCCTCACTGCTTCTTTCTTGCGTAGAGTGTTAGTTTTATACGTAAATAATGATTATTCACTTCAAAATTATTATTCATTTGGGCTTGTTCGCAATCTGATACCTTCAGAAATAGGTAAATTCTACTATTATCTGGTTTTGAAATGCATATGTCGCATACAGAATGCGCAAAGTTAGTATGGCATTTAATTTACGAAAACTGCATGCAGAGCATCCATTCCGTATGAAATTGGAATTTTCCTTCTGTGTTCCGTACTTCTTAACTTTGGCACCTGTTGTTTCAACCCACCCAATTTAAATGTGAGTACGTTACTCGGCGTTTTCTTTTCAATTCCTAATCACATAGTGCTTTCTTAATAATCTAAAAGAATGCAACATTCCTGGAAGAGTGGCTTCAGTTTATCGATTTTTCGCTTTTTTTTTTATTTTTGTCTTCTCTGTATTTGTTATTTGCTCTTCTGCAACTGTCTTTATAAAATATGATCTCACATTACTTGAAGATGATCATTAGATGTGGTTATTGCAATTATCATTAATAATAATTCACCAGGATAGAACTGAACAGTTAATGTTTAAGGTTAAATGTCGTTGTTGTGAGACCCTCTAGGCATAAAAAAGTTAAAGAAAAAGGAAAAGATAAGTATAAAATATATATATAGGTACAATGTTGCCATTACCAACAGCGAAAACTATAGGGGCTAATGGTTCGGAATATTGGCATGTCTAGTCTAAGATAGTGACATGGCTCTTTCATTTTGGAGGTGATTTTATGGTGATTACATTCATCATCGTCCTTTGTGATATTTCGCAACAGCTCTATAGATTTTGAACTCTGGGCTTAGCGATGTCCTAATGTGGAAGAATTAGCCTGAAAAAAATAATAAGAGTAGTGGCAAAATCTGTTATTTATGCCTCCCTGCGTTTTACTGAGGGGAAAATTGAACAATTAAATATTTTATAGTTCCTGAGATTTTATTTATTCGTTTATTTACAGTATTTTTGATATTATCAAGCAGTTCCCCCCCCCCCCCCCACCAGCGTACAGGGCAGAGAGTTCGTATTCTAAATCCTCTCGAATTAAAGCGCAGAAAATCAAATCACTAAAAGCTATGCATATTGGTTGTAATCTGTGTTAAGAATTTTATTAAAAAATCTCAGATATTTATACAAGTAAGCATGAAGCCTTTACTTTGCTAAAAATGTATTGCTTTAAAACCATTATTATGAGACATATGCTTATGTTTGCGAATTGTAAATACTGTGATGGATTTTATAATAAAACTGTTTAATTCCTTAATAAATTTCAATGCGTTTAGTCTTTGCTTCTCGGAGGATATTATGGTGGTTTGTTATTTCTCGCCAAGTGTTGTGCACCATCTTCTTCCCTGCGATATGAGACATAGCATCTGTTATCCTAACTTTCAATGTTCATCTCTTTTCTTGATATAAAAAAACACTGGTCAACCAAACTCGAGGTAAGTGAAATCCGGGTCATCTGAAGTGAAAGTAAAATCGCAAATCCAAACCAGCGGGAGTGGTCTCCCCTAAACTTTCTCGTATACTTCCAAAAAAGGTGTCATTTTCCCTCTAACTAGGGTTGCCATACGTCCCGTATACTATTTTTCCCGTTTTCTTCCCAAACTCTGAGTCATTATAATTTTAAAATGGCCTGCGCCCATTTTTATGATTATGTGTAAAAGGAAAATGATAAAAATTAAAAAATTGCGTAAGTTCTCAATTTTTAAGCGCGCTAAGGTACCACAACTTTACATAAAGTTTTTGGAACGAAATCTTACTACAAATATCATGCAAGATTTCACCATACCTTCCATCTGGAGAATGTCAGAACGAAATTTCGGATTCAGGGGGTTGCCATAATTTCCAAAGCGCGTCCGAAGCTGCAATACTTCGTAGACCGCCAAGGTCAAAAGCCAATTATACTAACTTGAGAAAAAAAAGCGAAACGCTCTCCAACACACAGTCGCAATGTGCTTTTTGAACCAAATATGCAATTCGAACATATTTTTTTCAATGGAGCACAGATCTATAATTAATATTAGCAAACGTCATACCAATTTTAATTTATCTAAGCCAAAGGGTTTAGGAGATATAATTTTTACAAGTGTGCGATTATACAGACCGACAGACAGTCAACCCTTCGACGGATTTGGCCCAAAATTTTGTACAGACCTACATTCATGATGATAAAACTGTGTACCAAATTTTATTCATCTAGCTATTCAAGTTTTTGAGTTATAGTGTTCACGTGACCGTGGACAGACAGACAGACTTCCCGTGGACGGATTTCAAAGTTGTGTTTTTCGGACTCAAGGAGGTCTAAAACGTGGAGATTCGTCAAAATCTCGAGTTCGAATTTTTTGACGATTGCAATACTTTCTCTTTGTATACTTCGTATACGAGAAAGTAAAAATACGTACTGTACTGTACGGAAATAAACACGAAGGCGAGACTATTTTTGCAGCGATATTCCTCACTTTTTTCTTTTAAGTCCCTCCAAGAAGGTCAGTGATTAATTTTAGAACGCTAAAATTAAAATTAATGGATATTAAAAATAATAATTACGATACTGTTCACCTGTGCCTGTCAGGCGCATTGCGCCCGAAATAATGCCCTCGACGGAGTGTTAACTTTAATAAAGGACATAAGTGTAGCCTATAAAGAGAGTTTTGAATTCGTTTTACGCTCCACACATTTCGGAATTACATACTGTAGCGATTACAATTCACTGTCTTCTCCTTTTTGTGGTAGGTGGCGCTACTAGAGCCATCCGGGTTTTTCCCATGATGCCTCTCTCTCTCTTCTTTTCTGTGTACTTGTCTTGTGTTGTTGTTCTCTGTCTTGCACCTTTTAATGTACTGGGTAGTGGAACTCAGCCATCTAATAAAAATGGTTCCTGAAATTGAATTGATTCTTCAACAGCGGCATTCCATGACTCATCCCTCTACAATACTGTAATTAGACAAATAATGATAGACGTCCATGGCTTAGCTGAAAAAAATGCATATTTCCCTCCTGTGGTTAGGTTAACCGGGTTCGTACTGTGCGTACACAATCCCAAAAGAAGAAATTGAAAGGATCGATATCCGGGGAGCGAGCGGTTCGCGATGCCATCCAATCCATCCACCACGGAATGTTTCGCCCAGGAACCGACGAACCAATGAGAGGGTGCGTTCTGCTTTTTCCCTCATTGACGTCATTTGTCAAAAATTTGCTTCTGATACCAGACCTACGTTTATGGACGATAAAAGAAATTGCATATTTTACATTACCACTTCCAATTATTACTATGTAGTAATGTTTAGTAATCAAGAGAAGATTTAGTGCTTACCCTGTTTACCCTGTCTGTGTATCGTTGTGTGTAGTGTATCGTTGTAATTAACGATACACTTTTCTTGGTATAGTATCATACTCTTGTCAAGATATGGGTCTTAGGAAAGTGTAATCATACTTTTCGAAACATCTGTTAAGTGTGCTGTTATTGATAAATCTTTATGAAAAGCTTTTCTCATCAGAAAAATTAATTTTTTGACTGTATAATTAAAAAATTAAAGCAGTTAAAAAAACACGAACTTTTTATAACACTTAATATCTAAAAGTTACAAAAGTGAAATTTAAAAAATTCTGCTAACAAAGAATTTTAATTAATAGCTACTGAAACTTTAAAAATAATATACTTTAATTATTAAAAAGAATATTAATCATATAAAATGATACAATCGCTAAAAAAATAGAAACTTCCCCGATGATTAAACGCTTTATTAACAGAATGATGCTTGCGACTCCAGTCCATTGTTAATAAGGAGTTATCAAACACGATTAATTGAGTAATTAAACATTTAATAAAGAATACCTAAATGATCATCGATTCTGGAGCTTCTAGGTGTAAAAATAAACCGGCTTATTCTTTTTTAAAATCTGCTCGATAAAAATTGCTTATTAAACTGTGGAAACATTCATCTCGTTCCGAAGAAGCTCACAGATTTTGGTATATATTTTTTTTTTCAGATTGAAGAAAAAATAGTTTGTTCTTAATTAAAGGCATTTTTCATTGACTTTTTTTTTATTTAAGAAAGATAATTTCTCGGAAAATTTTTACGAAAGTTGCTGTTGCGTTGCTGAATTAACTGTATCGTTGTTTAGTACTTATATCATGTACTTTTTCAGAAAGTTTTCCTGTTTTAAATCATTTAAAAACGTGAAATGTGGTAAAAATCACAACCTTATGTTCCAAACATCATTTCTAAAATGTACATTAGTGTTAAATTCAATAACTTTCTGGTTTTAATTTTATGTAGTTTTTTAAGCGTCAAGTTTTTTTCCGGTAATTTATATATATACTGAAAATTCGCTATCTATAAGGAATTTTTTAAACTAAAATATAATATAACCATAAGTGGAAGAAAATTGTCCGTAGTACTTGCTTCTGACAACAATAGCGATTGTTTTTTCACCACTTTACCACTTCTAGCATAAAACCCGAGATCAAATGATTCTGTATGATATATTCAAATAGAAAAATGCGTTGCAGAAAATTATTAATAGTTCCCCATTAAACTGGGTTAGTTTTATAGTCAAAACGAACAGCGAAATTCGTATATTTGTTTCATCGTGAAGGAAACGAAATCCAACGTGTTTAAGATGGACGTTTTAGACGAAAGGGTCCTTCCACCAATTAACTGAAATATATGTGATCCTTTAAAGCCTTTATCTAGTTACTTATTGCTGTCTTCTCTCTTTGGCCATCGCCCTTCATATCCCTCGTGTCATAAAAAAATAGGTCAAGACAGTAATCTTATCTACAGGGTGATTAGAGATGCGAGATATTAGTGCCGGAAGTAGCGTGGAATCCTCGAGTTTGTGCCAGGCAATCTCGTACGCAGCCGTCAACCAAAGGGGGTTTTCTCCTTTGCGTTTCTCGCAAATTCCCCTTGTGTGGTGCATTTTGACCGTGACACAATGAAGTGCATCGAGTATGCATTTTGGAACTCTTCCCGTTAACCAAGTGGGGCAGAAATTTCCGTCCCCAACTGAAGTTTTGCCGTGAAAACGATATAACAAACTTCCCTCCCAAACATACGGAGAGGCAGTCTACCCGTTGGCAGATTTAGTAGGGAAGAGTGGGGTAAAACTGGGTATCCTCGATTATGGCACTATTATTTTTTTCTATCTAGCGGACGGATACTAAATTATACTCTACTAGTCAAGAAAAAGGAACAGTCATAGTGGCGTGTTGCAGCTGTTGAATTTACTGCTTCTGCGAAGGTTTATTTGTTTTAAGACGTCGACTCTCGTTTGATTTTAAACTATCCTTGCTTAAAAATCATTACAGTTATAAAAACCATTTTTAGTCCGGCTTATTACACGTTTACTAAGGATTCATACCCTATCAAACAATAAGGATTTACTCCAATAACTGCTCGGTCCTATGTCGCGTTCTCTGCACTCGTGTCAAACCGGGTTCTCCAAGTGGCGTAAAGGTGCGAGCAGAAGCCGAATAGAACGGTTTGTGAACAGCAGAAGAGTTTTTTTACTCGCTGCGAACGGTCAGGGTGCAGCTGGCGGGGTGCCAAATTCTGTCGGTTTATCGGAGAATTCAAAGAGGGTGCTATTCGCCGGACCCTGCGAATCTGTTTCGAACCTGCAAGGTCAAGGGCGTGTGCTTCTTGGTTTTCTTTTGCCGTTTCTCTTGCAATTATGGAGTGGACAGAACTAAACACATTCAAATTAATAGAAGCTTACAGAAACGAGCCTTTGCTCTCGCATCCGAAGCACAAGGACCATTATAGAAAAAAGAATTTAAAAAAGTTTTCCCGACAGAAGTAGGTGAGGAAATAAAAGTGCCCAATGCAAGGAAAAGATTATATTCTTGCTACCACCGGCGCCAAAAACAGAGAATAAAAAATCCCATGGAAAAAGGAAAATATAAATTATAAAATATAAAGAAAACAAAATATTATATATTTTTTAAATAACTTTATTTTCTTATACTTGACAATTTTCTACAACATTAGCTTTATATAACAAGTTTTCAATTGTTAGTCATCTTGGTTACGCTACTAATTCGTAATACATATTTATTTAAAATTTCGCCTTTGTTGTTTGATGAGGTTAAAATATATGAATTTTAAATAAAAATTGAGATTAATACAAAAAATAACGAACTTTTTCTGTGCCTGCTTTCGAGATAGAACATTTTAATATTAAAAATTTTGAAATAAATATCTACGCATGGTGAAATTTTCCTTAATCAAAATGTCTAACACCAAAGAGACCTGAATTGCAATGATTGTGAAATTAAAATGAAACTTAAAATCTATAATTAGAAAGCAAAACGAAAGTAAGTTTTTTTCATTTTTGCAATTATTATTTAACTTGGTTAAGTCACTAATTCGGAGTGCATATGTACCTCAAATGTCAACTTTGTCGTTTGATAAAATATTATTAGATCAGATTGAAAAATATGAATCTTATGCAAACTGAAAATAACACTAAAAGTAGGGTTCCCATAATTGCCAAGCATTTATACTGGACGTTTAATTGCTAAATAAATAAAACATGAATAAAGCGGGTAGGAAATGGTTTATGTTACTGAGATAAAAAATTAATAAACATTAAGCAATGTAATAAATTGAACACGTAGAATTATAAAAAAGGGGGAGGGGCGAAGCTAATTCTTTTTAGCCCAATCTTTTTTTAAAGCTGATTTTACTTTCTTATTATATCATTTTCCTCTTTCACATAATCACAAAATTGGACGCAAGTCATTTTAACCTGCGAGGCCGCGCAAGTTGCTGTCCGACACCCCACGCCACGCAAAATGTGAAAAATACTGACTTCCCTTTAATTGAAATGAGTCAAATCCATGCTATCTGCCTTTAAGGTCACATTCAACAGACGGAACGTGTTTCAAGAGAGATTCTTTTATTTTTTTTAATTGGAATTCACCATAAGAGGGATGTGAAACACCCCCTTGCGCGTCCTCTCGTCGGGTTTCTTTGTTTAATTGAATGATTGTATTATGGACAGAAAAATAATGCTGTATCGCTATTTATGTTTTTTTAAAGAAATTAGTTGATTTAAGAACATTCTATACTTCTAAATGGAGATTTTTGCGGATACAGGACTTTTATACTGGATAATAGTGTCAGTGAAAATATCGAGTCATTTATGCAAAAGTTATATTGTTCTGAGCGTAATGTAACTGTTGTCAGCTGGAGATGTTTTATCCGCTTTCACAAAAGCTATTGGAGGAAAAGCTTAAAATTGTAGAAATTATTCTGAAAAATAAAAGTGTGTTACGACCTAAATAATTAGATCTAAAAGTCCATCCGAATTCTTTTGGATTTCTAAAAAGAATGGTTTCGCTTTTGTCATTCCATTTTTATTTCTACCAGAAACTGAAGATTTATCCCCGAGTCATACTGCGCTTTCAGAGCTGTGACGAGGGATGGGCCCAAAGTGCATGAAGATTGCACTCCGATGGGTCGATTTGCACTCGCCGTGAAAGTGATTTATTCCAACACCCTGTGAGACGAAACAAAATCTTCACATGTGGACCTGAAACGTGCACAAAAGAGCTCCAAGTCAAAACACCGTCCCCTCCTATCGCTTTCAAAGATCCCCCTCCGCTAGCACTGATTGACGGATTCCGTTCGCCACTTTTCTATGGAAATCTGTTTGCTTTGAAAAAATTTCCTCAAACACGCTGCAAATTGTAAACAAACAGTTTTAATCGTGTTCTGTTTGCCAAGTGTATACGCACCTTAAGACCGGGACAGTCAGCATTGTTGAGAATTGTCTTACTGTGGGTGTATGGTGTAAACAGTCCAACACGCAGGATAATGGAGAATGAAGGTTTATTTACAAATATGCAGGAAAACACGTAGCACAGGTACAGGAAACAATAGTTCTTGCGCAGATTACCAATGTAAACAGACAACAATTCGCAGGTAATGACAGTTGAGCACTTTGTTATCTAACAACACAAACAGTCAGCAAATAACTAATGACTAGTAGACCATAACTGCACCTTCAATAGCGCTCAGCTCACCAGCTCGCACTGCGGGTGGAACTCCAAAGGCATTCGCGCTCCAAGGTCATCCCAGTCGATCAAAAGACCCTCTTCTCAACTAGGTGCCGTCCTTGAATATTCTCTCCGACAGGCCGTAACGTCACATGGTGTTTTCTCGCGTATTCTTTTTACTAGTAGAAATATCGAGAAAAGGGTTGCATTTTCGGGAATCATCTATTTGTCGCCAAATCGCCAAAATGGTCGCCAAGGTCATGCGTGCCATAAGAGTCGCTGAGGACACTCCATGCTTAACCTTGTAAAACTCTCTTCCCAACCATAATACTTGCATTGCTGGGAAGCGACTTTCCATGATTGTAACAGTATTGTTGATTCCTCCGATTAAGACGATAAAAACACACCAGACGTTGATTCTTTATATTTTAATGATGATTTTTTTAATTTGAATAAAGAAGAAGGGTTCATCCAATGTAAAAACTGTCTTAGCTGTGCCCACGAAAGCTGCAGTGGCGAGGAGGAAGATGAGACCTGGGCTTTACATGTAACTAATATTCTTAAATTGTCGTATAAAATAAAAACGATTGCAACTTTTCCACTGAAAATCGAGTTTTCCTAATTTCTCATAACTTTAACATGTGTACCCGATCTACCAAAACCGGGTAGTTTGACTTTTTTTTTACATAAAAATCATTGATACAAAAGTAATGAAACTGATTTTTCTGAAAAGATATATTGTACTCCGATAAACAATGAATATTTCAATAAAATTTGACAAGCTCTCTGTGAAATATTTTAGCAGACCTTCAAACCTACCCAGTTTTACCCCACACGAATAAGCACATCTACAATTTATTTGAAAGGCTCTAAAATGATGCTTTTATGAGCTATCACGTTCACATACATACGAACGGACACACCTTCAATTTTCCAGTTGAAAGATTTTTTTACAAAATTTTAAACAGGTCTGCAATTTTGGTATACATTCCAAATTTCCTTCTGCTCAATCATTCCGTGTTAGACTTATCGTCTCCAAAGGCAGATACGTATTTATCCAAAAATCAAAAATGTTTTCTTTCACACACAATGAAGTCTCAAACTCGGCGATTCGTCCAAATCTTTAGGAGGAATTTTTTGGCGGTTGCACTATTTTCCTTTGTATAATTCCTATATCAGAAAGTAATACTGATACTCAAAGTCGTACTGATAATAATTTTTAGTTTGCTTCAGTGAATAACGTATCTATTCTTAAATTTGGTATCATTGGCATTAACCTGGCATCGAAACACTTAATTGAGTTATAAAGTTCATTAAGGGAACCGTAATGGTGTGTTAAACTATTGTCTATGTGCCATCTTTTTTAATTTTGTCTCATTCATTTTTTTATCCATCCACAATTATCTTCTTTCTGCGAAATAAGACAAAAGAAGAACACTTAACATGATCCCAACCACGGCGTGCTGCAGTTAAGCCAGGTCTTTCCTTCTTTTCTACCATAAATGCTAATGAAAGGCAAGAGAAAAACATAAACTGTTGCCAACAAACCGATTAACATCCGTATAATTAAACTCGGACTTTATGAACTGTGAACTCTGGTCTAATACCTGGGGGCGTGCAATGCCCAGGAGATAGCCCGAAAAAAAGACAAGCATAATGAAGATCTTTTTCTTACATAGTAGTTTAGCGTCTTTATTGTTCATTAATCCTTTCCCATAATTGCGGCCACTTCTCATATCTTGTTTATTTATGGTTCTAATAAAGGCGTCTTTTTTTAATATTCTAGTTTCCGAAGGCTTTGTGATTCAGAATTTCCTGATGCGGCCCGGAGATTCTGATATCATAGTTCGTATGCGATTTGCATAAATATTTAGCATTAAAACAGATTAGAAGAATGAATAGCAAGGCTAGTACTGGGTGAAAATCATTCATATGATTATTTTTATGCCAAAAAAATGTGGAATCTGACACAGAGGCAGCGTCATTCCCCTTTATTTTTCATTTCCTGTTTGTATCCAGTGATAACTGAAAGTGATGGACAGTGGAGAGCGATGCGGCCTGTTATTACGCTTAGTTTAGTAGTCCAGAATATTTCGAAGTATCTCATATATTCGAATAGAATTTGTTTTTAAACAATACTAATCGACATTTTATGCACTATTCGTTGCTTAAAACGAAACTTATTTAACGTCACGGAGTCACTAAGATGCGCAGAGACACGCATGACGTCATTCGCGGGTGGCGTGCCTCTCGCAGTTTTCTACGTGCAGCCAGTTTGAGTTGCCACCTATTATAGTTCTAAAGTGATTAAATTACTTTGCTAATAAGGAATTTAGAGTAGACGCTCGTGCTTTTTTCTAAAAATTAAACGTCTGATAAAACATCTGCTGCTTTAGAAGTTGTTTTAATGCAACTGCTTTATTACTTGGCACACTAAAAATTTATGCACACTCTTTCGAACAATATCAGTTTCTTTGAAACCTGTACCATATTTCCCAGAGAATAAACCCGGTATTATATTAATTTCTTATCCAAAAGAATTCTTAGAGCTTGTTTTTCAGAGAAAATTTGTTTTTTCATGTACAATTTACATTTATTCACGTACAAGAATCACAAAAATTTACATTCATTCAAATACACCTATGCAGTCTTCTGGAACATATCATAAAGCTCCAAACCTAAATTTCTTGCGACTCCATTTCCAAATTTTTTATGGATAGAAACGGAACAAGGACAAACGCTTGATTATGCAGTCATGCGACACACTAAACTCTTTGCTTTTCTGTCAGCAATCCACCCACAGATGACGTCAACCAACTCAGGAAATAATGGCTGTCCATCTGATCCGTTATCAAATATACGAATGCTGCATCTAAACTTAGAATGATTGCCCGGCATTAAGTCGGGCCGCGGTGGCCTAGTGGTAAATTCGCGACCTTGGGCCGCAGGGTTCCAGGCTCGAAACTCGATTCCATTGAAGATCTGTCGTGTATTGAACTTGTTGCACGTTAAATCACACGCCAAACGACCTCCCACCGGTGTGGTGAGGAAGTTTGGAGAGGGGGGTGCCAGCTGAGGTGTCTTCCTCGTTATCTGACCGAGGTTAAAAATGACGAGGTCCGTCCCAAAATAGCCCTCGAGTTGCTTCAAAACGGGACGTTAATATAACTAACTAGCTAATTAACCGGCATTAAGTCTGGCTGACGATCTAAACCAAGGCTTATTTTGTGGACAGCGAACAATATTTAGCGAGCGTATTGAAAAAGCATGCTAGGGCTTATTTTTCGATTAGGTCTTGATGCTCGGGAATCATCGAATGAAACCTAGTTGGTACAAAGTAACTTAATGCCATCTGCTTTTGATCTGTAAACACGTCAATTGCCATTGGCTGGCTCTCTGCCTGAGCATCGTGCTCAAGCGCGGGTGAAAATCTTTGTAGTCATCGCAAAATTTCAAAGATTACTTAATAAAATATTAATAATCATATTATCTGTTTTTAAAAAGAAATGATCACAGATACATTTCAACCTATACGAAGTCCCATGCTGTCCAATTTATTTTAAGAAGCTTTCATTTTTGAAAGAAATCGGAAGTGTTATTCACATATGAAAAAGCAACACATGTGGAAACATTAATGCAGGAAATAATTCATTGGCGAAATTGTGCTTTAAGATTAAATTGTATAATCAGTCTTAATTCGTCAGAATAGAAATCACAAACTGATAATCGTAAAAGTCTAAATCCATTTGTTCGCTAGTTAACTACTTAGAAAAAAAGTCACTATATTCTAAAGCCAAAAGAAATGTTTGCTAAACAGAGAAGTTAGAAAGAGTTTAACGAATAATTTTATGCATCGAGATCCCTATTTATTTTCCATAGATAAGTAATTTTGATGTTATGAAAATTCTAAATGCCTTACTTTTCCTTTCCATTTTAAAGCAAAATATTTGTCATTTTCTTTCTCGTTTTTCCCAAAAGCAAGAAAGAAAACAAAAGCAATGATTTTTTTCTTCTCTTCATCTTCGACAGGCTTCTCAAATCTCTAAGTTGCCCTTACTTCCCAAAAAAACCTTTGTTAGCCAACAACAACAGCAAAAGAACAAAATGCTAACGGATAAATAGCTTTAGAAAGAGTAAAACGAAGCGAGAATAAAACCTTGTTTGCGACAACAACTGGATTTAAGGCATTGGGAGCGTTGATTTTTTAAGTCGAATGGATTTTTTTTTGTCCTCTTCTTTTATTCACAACCTCCAATTGAATCGTAAAGTGGACGAATTTTCGGAACTTAACCCTGGAGATGGCCCGAGGCTACTGATTAGAATACGACGGAGTTAAAATTTGAGTTATCTTTGAATTCTTGTTTCTTCTGTAATCCAAAAAGTGGGTTGAAGTCGAAAGTGACGCAGTTCTCCTCGGCTTCAGGTGCAGACATTTAATATAAAATGGTGCCTTAAATGAAATGTTTTGAATTTTTTTCATTTTAAATCAATCGATGTTATCTTTTGAACTCTGTATACTTAACCCTTTAACTGTCAAGTTTTCATATTACATTTCGAAAACTCGTGTCGCAAGATTCTAATGCATGTTGCTGGTTGCTACCGTTCCAAAAATAGAGGATTATTCAGATAGACCAGATATGACATATTTATATGCATTTTGATGAAAAGAATTATCTCCTATTTTTCAGCACAGTAATAAAACAATGTTTTTAAGAAAGCCATTTTAATATTTCAAAATTTCCCCTTTCTGTTCTATTTAGCGCTGTGCTTCCATTTCCGGTCAAAGTGCTTCTCTCTTTCTACTCCATTTATCTCGGAAAACAGTGCTAAAAGAATCCAGACAAATCTGGTGCGATTTGGTTGTTTCTCCTAAGTGATGTCTTCGTAATTCTGGCCATAGCAATTCCTTCTTATGGGCGGCAACGCAAGGCAGCCAGGTTCTCGCTGTTAGTCTTGGTAACGATGTTAAATATCACGTGGCCAGATCACGTCCGGGAAAGAAAACGTGCCGGACTCTTTTCCATGGTGTTATCCTTTATTTTTTAACGTCTTATTGCTGTTTTTATTCATTAGAAACTTAAAGGAAGCGGTTCTTATATCTTTCTTTACTTTCGGTTCCTTCTGCTTGGAAAAAGAAAAAAATGTTCCCTTTGTATGCGCACTAGTTATTGAAACCGGTGAGTAATTGTTATATTTGGTGTTCTGTTGTATTTTGAATACTGTCCGAACCACGCTGATTTTACCCTTTATTATTTTATTGTTAGCATCCTCTTTTGTATGTCATCTTTAATTGTTTTTGTATGTTTTTAGGGCATTTCTGTGCTGCACTGTATTATCTGTTTTGCATTTTTGAGCCTATTTTACTCTCTAAACCAGGGGTGTCAAACTCAAATTCTAGCTCGGGCCAATTAAGAGAGTTCTAAGTTTATGCGGGCCACCGATTAACCATAGTAGTCCAGGCAACGAAGGAAAAATAGAGAAAAAAAATAGTGCAGTTTTGAAATTTGGCACAGTTGTGGGGATTAGTGCCCTAAACAACATACTAAAAGTCCCCGACCGTGGGGGTTACGCGGGGGGCGGGCCCCCGGCCCGGCGGCTTTTTCAGTTTTTCTTAAATATCTCGAAAACCATGGGTTCTAGCGAAAAATACTCAATTACAAATTAATCTACATTAAATTTCCTACAAAAATAGTCCTTCATTTTTTTCTTAGGATGAATGGCTTAGAATATAGAGAGAGAATTACAATAAGTGGTTGAAAAAGCTAGCTTCATTTTTAAGAAAAAAAAGTTTTTATTTCAAATTGGGGGCTATCTATTATAACATTATATCTATAACATAATATTATATATATAATTATACATACCTACATAAAAATATGCATAAACACTTTTGACACTTGTTCGTAATTAAATTTCATTCGATTCTTCTACTTCTCGATCGAGTTCGAACTCCTCTTCTAGAGGTGCACCATTAGTACAGTTACCATGACAGAACATAAGCACTTACTTTTAAAATCAAATTCAAGTTGGGATGAACGCAAACAGGGGTAGAACTTGATGTTAAAGGCTGTTCATCTAAAACAGCTATTTTCAAGTCTCTTGTAATTGATTGAGGTCTCGTGTATTTTTTCTTGGAAGCATGAAGAACAATCTTTTTCTGCCCTCTGAATAGTTCATGCTTCCCATCTTTTCTTGCAATACTTGCCTTAATTAACCCATCTATTCCTTTTTCACCTACACCACACTTATCAGTCACAACATAATCTTCACATAATAAACACTTTTCAGCCATTGCATCATACTGTGTATATATAAATAATGTTAATATAACGCACGAGCAATAACACACATAGGAAACGTCTGTATTCGTTTGTTCTACTAAAACTCTTATTCCAGTATTCGCCCAGAGTTATACATTCTAGTAAAATCTGGAATTCCCCCACACATTTTTACAGTGAGCGACATGCTGACTATGTGTTGAAAAACATATGTTTTGAATGTGGAAAAAATGAATGTTGCGAGCTTTTATGTTAAACTCATCATATTTATGTATATTTAGATTATATTGTCTTAATATACTTATTTGGAGCGTTTACAGAACCAAGCGACTGAGTAGAAATGATCTTGTGGAGGGGAACGGATGTGAGGGGAGGAAGTGATGACGACTGTTTATCAAATATATTTGTGCCCCCTCCCCCCGCTCCGACACCACCACTATTCTGAACACATACAATACTACCTTTATAAAATTATTATATAGGCATGAGGTGCTTCTGATGGTTGTTACTTCGACATTTTTTATTCATTTTGATTGCATAAGTGATTTTTATGCATAATTGAGTATTTTTCGCTAGAACCCATAGTTTTCGAGATATTTAAGAAAAACTGAAAAAGCCTCCTTTAACCCCCCCGTACCCCCCGCGTAAGCCCCACGGTCTGGGACTTTTAGTATGGTGTTTAGGGCACTATTTCCTACAACTGTGCCAAATTTCAAAACTACACCATTTATTTTTTCTATTTTCCCTTCGTTGACTCGACCAGAATTGATCATGTGGAGAGAAACGGATTGAGGGGAGGAAGGGATCACGACTGTTCATCAAATATATTTGTGCCCCGCCCCGACGCCACCACTATTCTCAACATATATAATACTACCTTTATAAAATTATTATATAGGCATGAGGTGCTTCTGAAGGTTGTTACTTCGGCATTTTTTATTGATTTTACCATTACAATAAGGGATTTCAGAAATACTCACTTTTTCAACTCCCCATATCTTCAAACTATTGATGCTAAAATAAAGATGTAGGACTTTTCTTGTAGGCAATTTAATGTAGATTTTTTTTGTAATTGAGAATTTTTCTCTAGAACCCATAGTTTTCGAGATATTTAAGAAAAACTGAAAAGGCCCCCTTTAAACCCCCTATACCCCCCCCCGCGCAACCCCCACGGGCGGGGACTTTTAGTATGTTGTTTAGGACACTATCCCCAACAACTGTGCTAAATTTCAAAACTACACCTTTTTTTTCTATTCGTCGATTTTTGGCCTTCGTTGACTGGACTATAGGCTTATATCGAAAACACGGTGTGAAAATGAAACAAGGGCAACGGTAAAGGTGTGGTTTTCTTCCTGACTCTTGGCATCTCTTTTCAGCTACCATTTTTCTTACTTCGAATGATTTCTTGTCTGCCGTAATTAATTTCATAACTGATCAAAGGTGAATGCCAGTAATTCTGGATCTGACAAGTGACTTGTTTCCTTTCATAAGTGAAAATATTTGCTAGAACCGGTTAGTACTTTCAAACATGGAAATAATTTCATATTCAGAAGGATACTCCGCCCTGCCTAAGCATCCGGAGATAATTATATCAATCATATATGTAGGATATTACCCGTAAAGAATAATTTAATCACTGTGTAAAGAAAATGGAAGAGCTAGATTAATTAATTTGTTTGGCGATAGATGGAATCACAGTTCTTCTCTGTACGAATTACAAGCAGCGCCCTCTTCTTTCCTAACAAAACCAGACCGCCCGCTGAGAGCAACAGCACAGCAGGCAGCCGAAATGTTTTGACCTCTCTCAATCCCTCTGTTGACAGATCAGTCTTGGCGCAGTTAAGCCGCCCGATCTCCCGGTTGTAAGGAACTATGTTCCGTCTAATTTTCCTTATGGCTCTCTAATCCCTAATTTCTAAATCTTAATACCGTAATATTCTTAACCCATAACATACATTCCTTTTTAATCTAGTTCACCTAGTAAATATGACTTCATGTAAACTCTCAACACTCTCATAAACTTTTTGTGTATATAATTGCCCCCCCCCCCTGTAAATTCGCCCTATAGTACTTTAATAAATGTTTTTGTATTTAATTTGAAGTCTACTCATTTATTCTATGTAATATTTTGTTTTAAATTTAATGTAGTAAAAACCCTTAAATCCCCTAGACATAAACCCGAACTATTTACCCCTTACAGGTAACCCTTCCGTGGGCATTTTGTTTAATTGAACGGAATCCCACATATGTCTACTTTCGAGTATTTTCAAACCATGCGGGCAAATAATACATGGAAACTTCATTGAATTTTGCTTTCAAACCTTTTAGCATTAGATCTCGATTACTTTCATTTGCATGTTTACGTATTATTCTATTATCGGCTCCGAAAATATTCGCTGTCATTGGTGGGGGAAATGGAGCATCCATGCAATCAGATGAGTAATCGCTCATTGGCGTTATTAAAAACTTAATAGTTTTAAAAATTAAACTACTAAATTTGTATTAAAAATTTTGCTACATACTGCTGTTTGCTGGGTCATAAACGTATCCGTTACGGGCAGCGAGTTTTGCACCCTTCCGTCAGTGGCGGCGCGCCAACTCAAAAACGAGCAGTGATGAAAACGTGTTCGTTTTTAGCGCTGTGCTGGGTTTTCCTGTTTGAAGACTTTTCAGCAATGTTCTGAACCGACGTAACGTGACCTGCATTTTTATATTCAATTTTTCACTCAGCGGAAGCTGTGAAAATATGATGTCTTGAAGATCTGCAACGTTAATTTTTTTTCCTTACATCTAATGACAATGATCCCTCCTTATAAAATTGTTCTTCTGAATAATATTTTTGAAAATTTCCATTTCCAAAAAAGAAAATCCTTCTCTCTTTTGCAGTATAACAAAGGGAATAACATAACAACGCAGGCCAAGACATTAACATCTCATCAGATAGCACGTTAGCGCTTAGTTCATGCCAATGTGACGTCACGTAAATTGAATCCATTGTTGAAACTAACCCTAAACACCCAGATAATTTCAGGAAAACTTCATGCAGAATTCGCTGCAAAGATTACTAAATAAAGGAAAAATTTACATAATAAGCTATACAGAGTAGCTTACTAGAGAAATAATATTGTAATAATCTGCAACGCGATAAATTAAAATCTCTTGAGCTAAAGTTGAAATTGATTTTTACATGACTAAAATGTTTCCAATTAATTTATATATTTCATCTGGTCTGGGAATCTAACATTATTATATTTCTTCTGTAGTTGGATAATAAATACAATCTGGTTAAAGACGAATCATAACAAGTATCGACAGTCTCCACATATTAGCCAATAAGCTTGATCGTTCGGGTCTTCTATCTTTTCTTTCAGATGCGTACCATATAACTATTTTTCATAGCATTACTGAAGTTTTCTGTTTGCATACCATATGTCATGAATCATTCCCTTATTACAAAAGAAACAAAATCTAGTGAAATTCTTTTTAACGCTTTGCAATCTCCAAAGTATGAAGAATGAATTAAGATTTTTAGGATCAGTTTTTAAAGGTATTTGTTTGATCACTTTTGGACAGCCTTTCCCTTAAGCACACTATATTATTGGAACTCATATATTGTGTATACAATCATGAAAAAGAATCAGAATCCAACAAAATCTTACGACATTTAAAAAAAAATGATTTCATGTTAACATGATCAGGACTCATTTGACAAAAGTTTAATTTTCTCAACATAGCATTATGGTAGTTATTTGTGCGTAAGAATGGAAAATCTAAGAATAAATAGTTTTTAATTCTTCATTACTAGAAATTTCATAATATTTGCATTATTTATTACACACAATATTAGGTGCAAAATTGTGTATTAGATTGTCCCATATTGTCTTGCTTTTTACTTATCAGTAAATAGTTTAAGATTGAAGTAAAACTTCAAAAAAGGACCGTCCCTGAAGAACCACCCTTCCCAACTTTCCCTATATGCAATAACCATAAGTGAGCTATCCCCCCCCCCCCCCCCCAAGCATCCGAGGTGATCTGAATGACAGACTCGACGCAGGAACTGAGGTCTGATGCCATCATCTGCCACCTTCCGCAGGTCTTGTAATCGGAACGGGAGTAACTTGACCGCAAATCATTACTCGACCTGCAAGGGAACTCGCTTACTTCTCTTCCACGTACTCCTCCGGTGTGAGTCACTGTGTACAGAATGCGCTCTCCGAATCGGATGAATCAGCCCTGAATATTGTCGCTGTTATATCAGAATGTCGCATGTAAAAAACCACATACAGCAAAATACAAAAAAAAAAAAATACAGCCAAATACAGCGAAATTTTAAGGTAACCGATGGAACCACTAACGACATATGGCATTTTGTGATATCATACAACAATTAAAGAGCAAATGTAGCTAACCTAGACAAGTATTTGCATCAAATGTTTTGGCAAATTTGACATACGATTGATAATAACAGTGACGATATTGAAAAACATATCACACAATGTCTTATCTCCTACTTATTTTTTTAATAATTAAGTATTCTATTCTCTGAATTTTTTTTTAGAATTCTTTGTTTGTAGTTTGGTTATCGCCAGACTCCTCTATTCATCGCGTCCGTGTTATACGCCTTGGTTCTAGAGTTCGGGCTTCAAATTCAGAAAATCCGATCACTTTAGTATTTATGTTGAAAAATGTACTAAAAAAATCTCATTATTTAAAATAAAAAAAATGCATTTTACTACTTTATTAATGAAAAAACAGATTTCAATAGAAATAAATATGCAATCTATACCCATAAATCTGGTTTTAAAAATACTACGTGAAAAAGAAAACATTCTCTATCGAACAGAATCTAATTAAATTAGAAAACAATCTTCGCTAAGAAATCAAGAGACTGGATAAAATTCACACAGATACCCAATATCGAATACAACTCACACCAGCATGCTATGCACACCATTAAAAATTCAAAGACACCCGATTCTCACAAATCTGTTCCAAAAGAAGGGGGAGGGAAAGGAGTGTCGAGAAAAACAAATATTGTTCCGCCAAACCTTCCACTTGTGCCATTTTCGCTGGCAATTTTCCAAGTCTTATAAATGCATCCGCTGTTCCCGCTACCGAAGGGAAAAACTGAATTTTCTAGCGCGTCGCGGATCCACTGACGATTCGGCACATAAAGAAACGCCTTCATAAATGTATTCACGGATTCGGGGGTTAGTGCTACGGCATCACCCCTCTTAGGGACAAATAAGGTTATCGTTTTATTACGACCGTTATTGGGGAGGAAAGGAGGGTTGAGAAAGAATTTCTCCCGACACCCACCGAGGGAATTTTTTTCTCTCTCTTTTTTCCCGGTTTCTTTTTTTTCTCCCTATGGCGCTTTCCTTTTTCTGAGTTCTTTTTCTTACGCATGTACTTATTATTTTTACTCTCCCTTGCCGAGTCATGGAATAGGTAATTTAACCCTGGAATGGTAATGTCACTGCTGTGACCCTCGAATGGAAACAGAGTGAATTTTGACTTCTGGTCTAAGATAAACCCGAGGGCTGCGGTAGCCTAGTGGCAGTAACGTTCTTGGGGCCTGAGGGTTCCAGGCCCAAAACCCGATTCCGCCGTGTATGGGATCTGCTGCACGCCAAATCATACGCAGTGATCAAACGCCCTCCCGTCGGTGCAGTGCTGAAGTTTGGAGCGGGGTGCCAGCTCAGGTGTCGTCCTCGTCGTCTGACAGCGATTCCAAATTACGAGGGCGTCCCAAAATAGCCCTCGTGTTGCTTCAAAACGGGACGTTAATGCAGCTAAATTAAACTGACATCAACCGAGCGTGGCAATAAGATTAGATTAGAGTTGAGTGTTTCTATTTATTGTGCTCAATTAATCACGGTGACCGAACTGCATTGGTAATTATTAATACGTACCGAATAATGTGATTATTATGCATTATTTATCACATTCACCAAAATACGTGTTAGTATAAATACCGGATTGTGCGCTTTAACCGTAATAGTACCAACAACAATATAAATTCTAACTATTTTCAATTCCGGAAGTGATATCCTGTGAATTTCCTCACTATATCGAAGGAAGAACTTACCTGTAACAGTTCCACACAAGCGGTACATCGTTAACGGAATCAGATCTCGAACTTGCCATCCTTAGATCTTGAAGCAGACCTCAATTTAGGGAGAAATGTATGTAGTTGGAAAAAGATTAAAAAGAGAACTTAGCGAAAAGTTTTCCATTTGCTCCTTTTTCCAGATAAACCAGGAATTCCTCAATCAAACTGTAACTCTCTTAGAAGTCAATACAGTTAGAAATGATCCGCCCTTTTTTTCAGAAAAAATTCTACACGCATATTAATCATCACAATAATCGTTATATTTTGATACATTTTGACACTTCCCAGACAGTGCATCGGAGAAACGAGACGAAAGATGCGTAAAAAGAAATTATTTCAGTTAAGTATTTAATTATACGACACAGACAAATGCATCAATTTAAACCAATTTATAATTCTTTGGACTTAAAAAATATGCTATAAAAATGTCAATAATTCTCCAATCGAACACTTCTGAAATAGTCTTAGCTGCCAATAAACCAAGGAATAATTCATCGTTTTATTTAAAAAATTTGACGTAACATTTATCTCCCACACAGTAATTTTCACATTTTTGACGCCTATACAAACCACCATATAAAATAAACGAGAAAAAAAACACTCTAGTATTAAGTTTAGTTTATTTGATATGCAAATGTAGCAATTAAAATAATTTATATAGCTTTTGAGTTAATAAATATGCTATAAAATATAAATGCTGTTCAATTAAATATTATGAAGAAACTGCGGAATGTGACGTTCCGAATTACTATAGTCTCGACGAATAATACTAATTGATGTAGAAACTAATCGCGAACTTTCAAATTATATCAAAGAATCTAATTTAATTTCTTAATTTTACAGCTCTATTCGCATAAATTTAACATTACAAGAAATGAATAAAATAAAGTAACATTTGTAACAATTTCAGCTTTCTTTTAAATGACGAAATAGATTTCTACAATCATAACCGTTACTTTTATTTGCCAATTTACTGTAATTTTCCTAAAGAAGAAATGTTTACGAAATCATTCATTTGGGAATCTGTTTGAAAGAAATTTCAGCACAGAAAGAAACGAAGAAAAATGACACATATTTCATTTTAATTTAGTTCCGAGGTAATTTATTGTTTCTATTAAGGCACTTGCTTTTGTTCTTGAATATGAGCTAGTCGACAGTAATCAATTTTTCACAAAGGCAATATTAAACGAATTAACTTAAATCTGTCTGAATCAGTTTTAATATATTTTTGTAGAATATTAAAACGCAAACAATAATTTATTTCACATCGGAATTTGTTCATACTTGCTGCACCATCATCAGTCTCAAAAAGATAATTAATAGCCTTTTTTCGCAATCATAAATTGGCATACATTATAATAGACTCTCTTTTAGAGAGTTCCTGCAAAACAAATTCTTGCAACTCGATAGAAATATTGCGAATTTTATTCTCATTTGATGTAATTTTTTTCGTGCAAGGCATCATGCCCTGCACTTTGGTGTGAAATTGGCAATGTGGTCTAAAATTTGCCACAGCACTGCAGATGCGATACCAAAATCACATACCAAATTTCACTTGCCTAGCTCTTTGTGTCTTTTAAATTACTTCGTTCATATATACTCAAATGAACAGGCTGACAAACCGTTCGGAATGGCAGAAATTGATACAGGCCTATGTATTAATTACAGTTGATGATGAATTTTGGAGATAACACTAGAGACCAAATTTAAGCTATCTAGCTGGGATTGTTCTTACTTTCTTGTATACGGAGTATACAGAGAAAGTATTGTAATGGTCAAAAAATTCGAACTCGAGATTTTGACGAATCTCCACGTTTTAGACCTCCCCGAGTTCGAAAAACACTATTTCGGAATTATGTCTGTTTGTGTGTCTGTGAACACGATAACTCGAAAACTATTAGAGCTACGGTGATGAAATTGGTATGTGATCTTTACACATAATTTGTAAGTTTCTATGAAATTTTGAACAAAATCCGTCTAGGGGAAGTCTGTCCGGCTGTCCACGTTCATGTGGGCACTATAACTCAAAAGCTTGAATAGCTAGATAGATAAAATTTGGTACACAGTTTTATCATCAGGAATGTAGGTCCATATAAAAGTTTGGACCAAATACATCAAAGGGTTGACTGTCTGTTGGTCTGTATAATCGCAAACTTGTGAACACAATAACTCTTTAAGATAATGACTTAGATATATGAAATTTGGTATTTTGCCTTCATACCTTAATTGTAGATTTGTGTCCAATTTTTGTGTTAATCGGTTGAAAAAAGGCGTTCAAATTGCATAATTAATTTTTCTAATCCGATTCTCCACGCTTATGCGTACTGGTATCAATCTCTGTGCACGCGGAAGCTTTTGAGCGAATTACGTCACTTTGTCCTTGAACCGGCAAGAGTGGAAGCAGTGCATGATAGATGCGTTTTAATCGGCACGCATCGCTTTGAATTTGATTCTGTACCTAAATATTTTACAAACACTATAATCTACAATGAAAAACCTTCTGATAGTCATTGGATTCTGGGTTACAGTAGGTTCGAATTTTTTTTATCCACGCTGGGGGAGGGGCACCTTTTTGGGGAAGTATACGAGAAAGTTTAAGGGAGACCACTCCCGCTGGTTCGACTGTCACGTTCACCTGCACATGGGCAGACTTCTCATTGACGGGATTTCGTCTTAATATTGTCTCTGATGTACAGTTTTTGTGTAAGGACCACTTACCAAATTTCAGATACTTAGAACATCCCGTTTTTGATTTTTTATGTTCACAGGCAGAGAGAAATAATCCCGAAAATAGTTGTTTCGAACTCACAGAGATCTAAAATGAAGAGATTGATGAAAACTTTGAAGTCAGATTTTTTGACGTTTTTGAGTACTGTCTCTGTACATTTCGCACATGAAAAAGTAAAAATACAACGCATGCTTCGTAAACTTCGCATGTCGCTTTCGTGTACACTTCGCACACGAAAAAGTAAAAATATAATCTATGAATTCAAACAATCATCTTCTTCTGAATAAAAAATTATGCGCATTTTTGCTATTTGATTTAAACCCTACTATGACGGCACGGGCAGCTTGGGGCGTTCAGATGAGTTTCCCTTAAAAATGTGGAAAGCCGATCTCGAGCATTTAAGAAGAAACGGAGAGCTAACAAGCGCAGTTTTTGCTTTCTGCTTGACTGACGAATACTGCTTGCCTTACAGGGAACTACAATAATCATTTTATTAAAATAATTTAAAGACAAAGTTTTAAAGCTGGAATGTTGAAATGGAGGCACGCGAAATCAAAGTCGGCAATGGCGGGCGCAAGGAAATATAAAGGATTAAAAAAGTTACAGTATTTTGTTCTCCTAAGTTCGCGTGAAAAGTAAAAGCTAAAGTTGTGCTAAAACCTACGCTCAAAATACGCAAAAAGAAAGCAAAAGAACCCCTGGTAAGTGATTGATATTTTGTCTTCACCAGCCCCGATTATGCATGAAGTGTGTTAGAAAAAGCTGTAGCTTCACCAGGCGCCAGTGTTTTATTTTTGTTCTTCTAAATTAGACTTATCGAGACCAATCCGGAATCATCTCAAAGATTCTTGTTTTGACGTTTTTTCTAAAAGCGTGATTAAACGCGGGCATTAATTGCTCTAGTGGGATGCGTAATGAATAACGACTGTTTCAAGCTTTGTGTTTATTGGGTGCTCAATTTTCTTGATTTGGTTTGTGGCACAAAGCTGGTGCTTGTAGGCTCTGCGTGCTCAATTTGAAGTGCTTATCTTTAGAGCGATTTCAACTCGATATTGTTTGATTTCTCAAAATGGACAAGTGATTGAAGAATGGAACTCTCAAGAGATCGGCATCTAGAACTGACATTCAAACCACCGTTTGGGCAGCTATGGAGATAACTATGGATCAGCCAGATAATAATCATGAATTGAAAATGCTGACTGATTGACCTGTTCAGGTAAGAAATAAAATTGATTTTGTTTAAAAAAAAACCCCAAAAACATCAATGCACCTCCGAAGAAGAGAAAATATTATAACGAATACTTAAAATATGGATTTTCCGTCATGGGTGATGAAGATTGTCCAAAACCACTCTGCGTTGTTTGTGGAGATACATTGTCAAATGGCAGCATGAAATCATCTTTACTAATGCGCCATTTAGAAGACAAACATCCAACTTATAAGCAAAGAAATATTAGTTTTTTCCAACGACTATCCAACAGCCCTAATTTAAATTCATGTTTGATATCCACAAACAAAGCAAATGAGGCTGCGAGTGAGGTATCATACAGAACAAGTTATCATATTATTGCGGTTATCAAGAATGCGGTTGAATGCATGTTCGGTGAAGACCATGTCCAAAAAATCAAAAATATTCCTTTGTCTAACACCACAGTTTCTCGGTGAATTAATGACATGTCTATTGACATTGAAGCTACTATAAATGAAAGAATAAAAAAGAGCCCCCTTCTTTTCAATACAGGTGGATGAAAGCACTGATATTCCGATCTGTCAATTTGGCTCGTTATTGCAAGATATTTGAATGTCAACGAACTTGAAGAAAACCTCTTATTGTGTTATCCTCTCACTGAAAGATGTACTGGCAAGGACATATTTAATGCCATTCAGGGTTATTTCTGTGAAAACGAAATGGATTGGGCTGAGTGCTGTGGTGTTTGCACAGATGATGGCAAATCTATGTCTGACTGTTATAAAGGTTTACGTGGTCGTATCAAAATAGTCGCTCCTCATGTATCTTGGAGCCATTACTGCATCCACAGACAAAGTTTAGCAGCGAAGCCTTTGCCAGATACAGTGAAAGAAGTACACAATCAATCTGCCAAAGTCGTAAATTTCCTTAAGGCTAATTCAACTAACACCCGATTGTTCAAATCTTTGTGTGGAGACATGGGCAGCCTACATACTACGTTACTTTTGCACACAGAAGGTAGATGGCTTTCGCGAGGAAATGTACTCACAAGAATGTTTGAACTGAGACACGAAGTTCTTATGTTTTTTTAAGACCACTCTTTTACGTTGAGCTCTAAATTTTATGAAAGTGAATGGTGGCAGCAGCTTGCGTACTTATCTGACATTTTTTCAGAAATAAATAAACTTAATTTATAGGATTGCAGAACTATTCCATAACCATTTTTAAGGTGATTGACAAATTGGAGTCTATTATTAAGAAGCTGGATTTTTGGGAATACTGTATAAAAAAACCAGTATGAAATTTTTGAGACACTTCACAGCTTTTTATCTGAGAACGAACTTAAATTAACAAAACAAGTAAAAACTAGTATAATAGCACATTTAAAAGGACTTAAGTTGTCATTCAGACAATATTTTCCGAAGCGCAGTGATGCAGATATGTGGATTTTAAATCCATTCAACGAAGCGTTTTTTCAAAAAGCTGAAAAATTAACAATTTTTGAAAAAGAAAAATTAATTGAACTTTCCACTGATTCTTCGTTAGAATCTGAATTTAAGAAAAGAAATTTGGTTGACTTCTGGGTAGCAGTGAAAGAAGAGTACCAAGAACTCGCTGTTAAAGCAATGAAATATTTAATACTTTTCACGAGCACAGAACTTATGGAAAGAGCATTCTCGCCTTATACATATATTAAGAACAAATATCAAAATAAGCTTGACGCAGCTCCAGACATAAAATTATATCTTTCTTCTTTTGAACCCAATTTTATAAAACCCAGCTCCATGAAACAAACTCAAGGATCGCATTGAAATTTTCTTGCACTTGAATAACTGATTATTACGAAGTGTAATTTTTAGCTAGCCTCATAAGTTAATGTGATCCCTATTACAATACTGGTTTCATTTGTCTTGCCGTTTAACTAATACTATTTAAAAATTGAAATAAAATATAAAATTAAAAATAAGTCCTGCAAATGTCATTAATTCGCGTTCTTTGACTCTTAAGCTTACCTAAGCCCTTAACATTATTCAAGAAAACTTCTTTGGATACACGGACGGGGGGGGGGGGGGGTGTCAGCAGGGGGTACTCGAAAATGAAAAGAGTAATCAAGGGGTACGCGAGGGAAAAAAGGCTGAGAACCCCTGAACTAGAGGAATGGCCCAGAAAACAGTTTAAAACACTAGCAGTTGCCAGAATTGGGAGTGGGGCAAGCCATGCATATCACATGTGGTGTGGTTCAAAAAGAGCAAAAATGAAGGCTACATGGTTTTGTATCATATGTGCAAAAACAAAGGAAGAATTTATACAATGCATAAAGTGTCACAAAATTGGGTTCATAAATTGTGTACTGATGCGAATTTTCGAATAAAAAAAAAGGTTTTGCCTTAATTGTGCTTAAAGAAATTGGTGGTAATAAAGTTACCTTACCAGGTTCCTTAATTTCACCGATGGCGCTATTTATTAAGCTATTTTGTTTTCTACTATAAAATGCATTTCCTAAACAGTGAATGGCCTTGTTCTGAAAATAAATAAAATAAAAAATTTTTATTACTTTCTACTTTTATTACAATTATTTCTATATCATTGAGCATTAATTCAGCAACCTTGCCCTAACAGGTTTTTACATGTTTAAAACTATTTATTGTAAATTGATAACGGTTTAAGTCAAATAAGAAATGCGTTGCGTGGATTTCATTAAACATTTTATGTTAGACTGAAGGTTAGTTATATATTAAATAAAATCTGCAGTATAGGACTGAAGAAACTAAGTTTCTAAAAGTCTTAGGAAATTGACATTTCAAACACAATAAATCAAGCATTAAAATTCCTACAAAATTTACACTGATTATTTTACTAAAAACTTAGAGTAATGTAATTTATTTAAGTCTTAGAAATTTAATACTTATAACAAATTTGTGATACAAATAACATTAATAATATAAATTTGTTATAACAAATTTAACACTTATAACTTATTTGATTTTGAATTGCAGCAAAGGAAATCCGTCCCCTTTTTATCGTATTTTTGTTGACACAGATGAAGACAATTCATATGACGGCGCAGATTTCTGGTAAGCGTAAAAGAGGAAATTTTTCAACATCTAATTTCACATTGTCTTATATTGCGCTGTGACTTCATGCTCTTTTTTTCTCCTGCAAATTGCACATTGGATTCCAAATTAAATTGGAGCGCCACATTTGACATGCATCCCTTAAGCATGACTTAACCATATTAAATTTTACTCACTTATGAAACAAAAGTTATTTGCTGAACATTTTGAATTTCTATGAAGAAATATTTGACGACTGTTTTAAACAAGTTTTTTTGTTTATTTTTGCTAGTCCATGTTTCTAAAATACTGGGAAATAACTAATATTTATAAGCAAATAGTTTCTTTGGGCAATCCAGATTTCCGATGATTTATTGCGCTTGAATCTACATGACAAAAGCACAAGCATAACATAACACGTATTGGCGGTAATAGAAGAAAACTATCATTCCTCATAGAACGTTTTAAAGATTCAGCAAATTCTAAACAAACAATTCCGGCAGATCCCACTACATTCTGTCGTATTCATCGATCTTCTTAAGTGCTTTAAATATTACTGTCGAAGTCTAGTCTTTTAACAATGTCGCGTCGTTTGAAAAATGAACTTCATGAAAGCAAGATAATTTCTCATCCTTTATTGTTATGTTCACATAGAAATGGGACTATTTCTTTATGTCTGAAGACGCAATTTTTAGAGCAACCAATACAATCGTAAAAAAATTGTATCTTTTTAATAAGTTTTTCTGACTAATTGAACTTCATGCGCTTCCGTATATTCCCGCCTGATGAGACTGCAGTGGGTGTTTTCCATCAGTCTGCAACAAATAGGTCAGAACTGATTTGTTTTCACTTTCTCGTTGACAAAGAAAGAGAAAGTGGTCACAAATTTCGACCTCGAGATTTGTTGAATCTCGAAGTTCTAGACTTCTCAGAGTGAGGAGAAAACTATTTTTGAAAGTGCGTAGTCTGCCTGTGAGCTCGACAAATCAAGAATGCAGCTAGCAGTCCGGATGAAATTTAGTATATGGGTTTTACACCAAAATATAAGGCTTTCATCAAATTCCGGACGAATTCTGCCTAAGGTAAATCTGTCAGTCTAAATGTGCATGTGAACATTATAACTCAACCAGCGGGAGTGCCCTCCCCTAAACTTTCTCGTATACTTTTCAAAAATTTGTCGCTACCCCTCCCCCAGCGTGGATAAAATATTCGAACCTACTGTAACCCAGAATGCAATGACTATCAGAAGGTTTTTCATTATAGATTATAGCGATTGTAAAATATTTAGGTGAAGAATTGAATATCTAAAGAGACAAAAAGGTACGAATATCTAAAAAGACAAAGAAGGATAGAAGCAATTTAATTGGTGTGCGGAAGTGCAGCATCATCCAGGAAAAAATTGCTTAAGTATAAAATAAATACAAATATTAAAAAAATGGGGAATAAAAAGATGGAAGGGTAAAAAATAATAGTAGACAACGACAAGAAGTAAGAATCTGGTGAATGACTTCATCAGAGGCCAGACATTCATGCAGATTCAAAAGTGGAATAGGTTTTCTGTAGAGGAAAAAGACTTTACGGTCTGAATTTAGTATCCTCTTTTGGCCTGAACCTATACCGGAATGTATTGGAAAGAAAAACATTTACCCACAAAGCACACATCTATTTGCCTTGTTTACATTGTAACAAACGCTTGTCAAAGCGCATCACTCCTTTGTTTTCAAATATGTTATAAGAGGTAAGATTTTAAGCCCTTCTTTTTACACTTTGTTTTGGAGATTGTCTTCAATTTTCTTCTTTGTGGGTAAATGTTTTTCTTCTAAAAAAAGTGGAAAAGAGAACCTATTCCACTTTTGAATCTGCATGAATGTCTGGCCTCTGATGAAGCCATTCACCAGATTCTTACTTCTTGTCGTTGTCTACTATTATTTTTTACCCTTCCACCTTCTTATTCCCCTTTTTTTAAATATTTGTATTTACTCTATACTTAGGTGAAGAATCATATTCAAAGCACATGTATTAAAACTCAGCAATATTTATTTTCTATCACACTCCAGCAATCCCCGCTAATGCGAGGGCCAGCGCCAGCGAAAAGAAAACAGGAAAAAATGGCCTCGTTCGCTATCGCTGAACAGTACGCAAGTAAAAAAATTGAATAAGCAATTTGAAAGCATTTTTTTAACCGATTGAAACGAAATTTAGGCACAGATCTATAATTAATGTTAGCAACCGCCATACCAATTTTTATTCATCTAAGCCAAAGGGTTTAGGAGATATAATTTTTACAAGTATGGGATTATACAGCCGACAGACAACCAACCCTTCGACGGATTTGGTACAAACTTTTATACGGACCTACATTCATGATGATAAAACCGTGTACCAAATTTTATCCATCTAGCTATTCAAGGTTTTTAGTTATCATGACGGCGGACAGGCAGACTTTCCGTGGATGGATGTTGTCGGACATTTGATAGAAACCTACAAATCATGTTTAAAGATCTGATACCAAATTTCGTCCCCGTAGCTCTAATTGTTTTCGTGTTATCGTGTTCACAGACAGAAATAATTCCAAAATTGTGTTTTTCGGACTCGGGGAGGTCTAAAACTCGGAGGATTCGTCAAAATCTAGAGTTCGAATTTTTTCACGATTACAATACTTCTCTTTGTATACTTCTTATATGAGAAAGTAAAAACGCAACAATCAGGATGGGCGGAATTTGGGGTATGCATATCCGAAACAAATTCGGACTAAGTCCGCCAAAGGTTTGAGCGTCTGTCGGTCTGTGTATTCGATTATATATGATTTTTGAGTTTTCGCATGAAAACTCAAAAATATAACAAGCCACACATATGAAATTCCGGGTCTACATTCTAAAACTATAGATCTAAATCAAAATTTGGACGCATTGTCTCAAAAGAAAAAAAGGTGCAAAATGCATACTAGATTTTCTTCCCCATGCTACGAAGCCGAACGCAAAACGCGCCATATTGCATAAGTATACGAGGAAGTCGAGAAGAGAATATTCTCGCCGGTTTTTATTCTATTCGAAGCACTGTGTTATCACGTGATCATTTGGCAAGCACTCCCGCAATAACTTTTTACTACACTCCCAAAATACTTCGAACGCCAAGAGTCAGTAAGAAATACGACCGAATTATGGTTATTACATAAAACTGAGTTTATAGATGCAGCAAATACTTGTTCAACTATATCACTTAGCACTTCAGTGCTGCTCACTGCGTCTAGACAATTATGCTCCAATTAAAACGTGCCCTGCAGCTGTGGATGATGTAAGCAAGCTATATTCCCAAAGCTATCGCTTGAAGGTGATAAAGTCTGACATACACAGATATTGACCTCAATGCATAATTTTGAGGTAATAAAATAACTTTATTATTTATGTATGATAAAAAAACAAGAGAAAAACCCAATTTGAATAGTAATAGTAAAACAATAATTTACAAAAAACGAAGGAGATTCGAAGCTGTAGACCGAAACATAGTAGCATGATAATATTATCTCAAAAAGCAATATTTATTTTATCGTCTTCGTTTTTCATAATGCTATTACACCGTCATTTCTAAATCAAATTTATGAATTCATAAAAAATGCATTAAAACGAGAAATGCTTCCAAAGCAAAACTGTGCAGACAAATCTTTAAAATTACACATCTTTGAAATATGAATTTCTTGAATTAGAGGTTATATTGTGAAAGCCTACTTGACAATAGCGAATGAATGATAAAAATCTTTTGCATCAGGCGTTGCATAGTAAATTTTGGAAAATTTATCAAAATAAGAAAAAAAGTGCACGGAAATATAACATTGAAATATCATGATCACAACAATAAATTATCACTTGGCATCACTGAAAAGTTTTTGTTTTTTATTATTTTTTTTAATTTTTAAGTAGTGTAAGAATGGATTTTGAGTGGTAATAGGCTCCAAAGTTATTGAGGAAAAACGTTAAAATTTCGAAACATTTTTAATGAATTAAAATCATAATTAAACTTCGAAAATGCATTCTTTGTGAGAACCTACTGCCCAAGAAGTGACTGCCTGCAAATTTCGGTACTTCTGTGTCCAACGGTCTTCCCTGCAAAGCGTTTAGAGCGGTTTTACGTCACTCAATGTGCAGGTGACATGCCAGTTGAAAAACATTTTCTTGCCAAAAAAATATGTATAACTTTTAGCGTTCTGTAGTGCAGACCGTTGAATATAAAACTCCCACGTTTAACATAAATGCACTTTGGGGGATGACACGGTGCATCTCAAAGTAATCTTTTTTAATTTTATAGGTTTTAATGAACTAAAAGATATTTGAAATATTATTTCAGTTAGTTAGAAAGGAACTGAAAATTTCGTGCTTTCCAGTAATAACTTTGGTACGTCTTATTGCACGAAGATGAAAACCAGAAAAATTAAACTTGTTTCTGTGGTGAGCATTCGCTGTTTCAACAGAAAAACAGAATATAATAAAATACACTGAAAAAAGAAAATAAAAAGTGCAGTCGAAAAGAATGAAATGAACAATATTGAAACAGAAGATAAACAAATGAATTTATATAGTAACAGAAATGATAACAAATATTGCAGGAAAGGAAGAAAGCATGTTTTGGAATACCATTTTTCAGATAGAAGAGGTGCGTTTGTAATATTTTGTATAATTTTCCATTGCAATTTTGTTTCTTAGGTTTGATACAGGATTTTGATTTAATTTAATTCTGGTGCTTTTGAGAGGATTCGTGGCATTTGTTTAACGTTGAATCGTGAGGTGTTAACGAAAAATAAACCTCCAAGAATCCTGGCAAAATATTCAATTCATATCCTCGCTACTTTTCATTTTTGTTTTGTAAATAATATTTCCAGTGCTGCGTGGTTCGCTGCGACCTCGCGACAGACTCTCTGCGTCGAGACGCGATTCCAGAAGTACAGACTTTGACGCACTAACGCTGCAAAGTTGAAAAAGCGTTATGTCGATTCGAAAACTCTAAAAGCCTTTGTCTTTTAATTACATTGTAGTATTTTTTGCTTGCATGTCAGCTAAAAGATAGAAACCGCTGACCTGTATGTTCTTTATTGTAGTTACAACAGTTTCCAATTATTTAAGAAATTTCTTTATATAAATCATCCACTCCAATTTTTTACATACACATGCATATTTTCACATACATTACAAATTTTTCTAAAATGTGATATAATTCAAAGTTGATGAAATTATTACAATTTTAATTTATTGTATAAAAATTAAAAGAATTTTTAAAAATTATAACGGTTTTATTACATGCTGTTACAGGGTGGCTACAGAAACTGTGAAAAAAAATTTGCCTGACTTTTCCCTGATTTCCCTGACTAAACTTACAACATTTCCCTGATTTACGGCTACTAGTTATATTAGTTTCCTGACTTTCTCCCTACTCAAAATCACTGTATGTGTACAATATACATTATTAAAAACACTTTTTTAATTTTTAAAAAATGGAATGGACATCCTAAAAAAATCTATCAAAATAGTATAATACATTTCTTATAAGTAAAAAATACTGGAAATCTTAACAAAATACTTTGCTTCTAAAACTGCATGAGAATTCTAAGAAACATTAAAACTACTATTTGCAACACAAGTTAAATTATATTAACAGTAAAGGTTATTATGATCTTTGCTCAAAACTTTAAAACAGTTCAATAACTAATTAATGCTCTTTTCATGAGTACCAGAATAACATGTTGTAGCATAAATATAAAAATAGTATAATTATACGTACCTAATAATATATATTTTAGCAAAGATTTAAAGAAGAGAAACTGCGAAAATATTACTTAAAATCTTTATTCTTTAACAAATCATAAGAAATTAATTGCTTTAATCAAAAACTTATGCCTTTATAAATGAATATAAGGTTTTTTTTAAATTCCATTTATTATTACAAATAATGCTAGACATAAGATACTAATTTATAGATAATAACTTAAGTAACTATTAATTTAATAATTTTAATAATCTCCCTGACTTTTCCCTGATTTTCCCAGATCAATAAAATTTCCTGATATCCCTGATTTCCAGGTTCTGTCGCCACCCTGTGTTATTTAACTTGGCTTGTTTCATGTTTTTAATCATGGAATTTCGTGATAGATATTTCACTCACCTCCTGATGTGCTAGAATTCTGAAATTTTGTATAGTTGTGTGTTCCTGTGACAATACAATATTTTAATATTTCCGGAAGTTAATTAACAATCAATCGATGCATTTTAATAAAGTTTTATTCCTAATAAATGGTGTCATACAGTAGTGAATTTCAGAAAAAAATTGCTTGCAATATTCCATAATATTCATAATAGTGAACCCAAAAAGCAAAAGGAAAAGACGTTTTAAAAATACGCTTTTATTGATGTAGTAAAAGGTAAATAATTACATTGTGATCAAAATACGGCTAAATCAACTCTTGTAAAAGCGTGAAACTCTGACAAAAGTGCTCTAAGAAAATTAAGCCACAATGAATACCATAAGACAGAAAATTCTTAAATATTCATTAAAAATTAAAAATGTATTATAAGTGCGTTTAAAATTCCAACTTGTTTAAAATGTCCCTATCAGCTCCACGACGATTACGACGCTCCTTTTGCGATTTTGTTTTGAGGTTCATAGACTCAATAAAAAAAAAATATTTTTACTTTTTAATACACTGACAAAGAGTGTTTTAATAAATCTTTTATTTATTTTTTTGTTTTCTCATAAATTTGAGTACTGATTTCAAAATTAGCTCCAATGTGGCAAATGCAGTTTATCTGAGAAATTTAAACCAGTTCATAATTGTCTTTCTACAGATTGAAACAAAACTAAATTTCTAATTTTGTGAAATCTCTTAAGTTTGGCAAATCACTCACCACACAACACCGATTTAAAGTAAACATATTCATCAAAATCACGTTATTTCAGTTTGCAATAACATTTGCTAGCTAAACTTGAAATAATATTTTGGTATATTAAACTTACTTTATTAATCTTTAAATTTAATTAACATTAGACATAATTTCTCCTACACATGTTGAAATATTTCGACGAAACGTCCGAATAAATTAAGCTTCGAGTTTAAAATTAACTCATTCAGTCTCTTTAAATCGACTAATACTCAGAAAATTCAGATCTTTCGATTGATTTTCCTTTTCATTTTCCCAAACGTGTCAGTTATACACATCTTGTTGAGATAACATCTTTTTTTTTCATATTTCAAACCCCAAAGATAAAAAAAATCTGTTTAAAAATGCATTCATTTTCTGGCATTCAGATCATTCCCTCAAAGATAAAAATAAATCTAACAAACGATATTTTTCATCCTGCTTCCATTCATCTCAACTCTCTGATAAAGGAAATGTAATACATCTAAATTAATGATTCGTCGTATTATGATGCAAATTTCTCTCTATCCGATCATTTTCTGAGAAAAGTGCCGAACTTATTCAGAGAACAAAGCAGCTTCACTCCAATTGTGTATTTTAATTCCAAGCCTTTGTATTTGCGATTAATTAAAAAAAGTGCGTCGCCTGCGTTTGAAGCGCTCGTGTTTCATAACCGAACTTGATTTTCATATAATGTCTTGTAAAGTTATTAGCTATACATAAGAGAATTGTTATATCAAAATCTACTCGCATCTAAATTAAGTATCTGGGTTTCTAAAAATAACAACAGCCAACTCATTCTGCTTAAAAATATGAACTTGCTTCTTTCCTAAATATGATTCTTGAAACACTGCGCATAGGATTTATCAAACCATGCGCGTTGCTATTTCATGGATTGGTATTGATACGGGAATAGTATAGTTTAATGACTTAAGGAGCATGCTACGCCAAGCATATGGTTAAAACCCCTTCGCAATTCGGATAGTTAAAATAATAAATTAATTCTTAAAAAATAAAATAATACAATAGTTAATCGAATAATAAAATAACAATATAGTTAATTTTAAAAGATTTTTCTATAAAATCTACATTATATGCTGTTTTATGGAAACACATTCATTTCCACAAATGCATGTATCCATAGCCTCATCCATTCCTCAAACGCATTATGAGAACTTAATTATAATCTATTGCCCATCTTTCAGGAGGAAACGGGATATGACGTCACAGCACAGCGTAAACCATCATATTGGTACATGTTTAGATAGCATACGCAGTTACGTTTGTCACGTGACTGCGGCGGCACATGAATTGACGCCATTTCCTTGATTTAGCATATTGTTACGAACCGTTTCCTTGCCATGTTAGTCGTATGGTAGGAAAGAGAGAAGAAGGAAAGAAGCAAAAGAAAGAAAAAGGAATTCTGTTCTTGTCGGTCCAGAATAAAATGTTCTAGCGAAATAGATCAACTCTTGCTAAGAAAAACGTTCCATATTTCAATGTTCAAATATTTATTAGAAAAATACTAAAATTATATATTAAGAATCATTCTAAAAGTCTTAAGGAAAAATAAAGCCAAAAATAAATTTAAGGCCAAATGAAAATTCTTAAGGCCAATAGCTTTTAAAAAAGGCCAAATTTCCAGAATTTGGCCTTAAAAAGGCCAATATGGCAACCCTGGCACTCGCAGCCGCCCGCTACACGTACTTGGAGTCACGTGAGCATTGGATGCATCCGGGTATCAACAGCATACTCGTCTTTTGAGCATATTAACCCTTTATAGGGCCGCGGGAAGTATACTGACCACCAAATTCATAAATTTTTAACTTTACGCAAAGTAAGCCACTTTAAAGTTCTCATTAAAATTTCCGATGAAACGAAATCCTATATGTTTCCAATTTCTTATCTCAAAGTAAAAAAGTGTCTTGACTTGTTAATTAATTATAAATTAATGAAATTAATTAACAAAAAATTATTGTCATCGAATAAGCCAAATGAATTTCGTTTCTTAAATTAATCTCAATTCCAAAGTTATTTTGTTATACCATTGCTTGAAATAAACAACCCTATAAAGGGTTAATTAAAAAATACCGCAATAAGCTTGATACAGCTCCAGATATGACTGTCCATCTGTATCTGTCTTCATTTGCATCTAATTTTAAGAAACTCATATCAATGAACCGAACTCAATTACTGCTTTCAAATTATTTTCCACTTGAGTTGATTTTCGCGATGTGTAACTGTTGAACATAAGTTAATGTGAAATTACTCCAATGCTGTTTTCATTCGTTAGGACGTAGAGCAATGGACTAAAATGTAAAATCAAAAATAAATCCCACAAATATCAAAAGTCAATTCGAGTTGTTTGACTCTTAAGCTAATCTTAGTCCGTAACATTATTAATAAAAACTTGTTTATGGCTAGATAGGGGCACACAAAAATTAAAAGACTAATCGAGGGGAGGGGAGGGAAATAAGAATTGGGAGCCGCTGCTCTTGACTATTGGTGGGTATTTTGTTTCCTTTAGGTGCCTTTTTTTCATGTTGATGAATATCAATTAATTTTTGGTATTGGAAAAGAAATTCGCTTAAATTTATTTTTCTACCATCTTAAAATTCAAAATTTAATCTTTCATTGAAATCACTTTTATTTTCATGCAATTTTTTTATTTTCTTTTATTAATTTTATTTAACGTAACCTTTAACACAATTTCCTAACAATGCTTTTATTGCTGTAATGAAATTCAAAATAATTTTATTGTTTCGCCACATCCTTCATTCACGTGTTTTTTCTACTGTTAAAGTTATGATAAAATTTTAGAACTTCTTTAATTTTGTGGTAATTACAGTTCAAGTTTGATTTCAAAAGTAGGCAACGAGGCAAATTAAATATTTTTTAAGTTGGTGGTATCCATTTTTAAACATTCTTGCTCTTTCCTGTAATATAATTAAATGTATTAATTTTGCATTAAGTTTTTGTAAATTGCGTGCTGTAAAAATCACCCCGCACAGAATGCAATGGCTAATGCAATCAAGCCGAAAACATCAGGATACAATGTGTCGAACTAGAGGTTCGAATGTCCTTTGTTCCTTTTAAGTATCGAGCTTGCACGTTATTTAAAAAAAAACACGTCACAGCGATTCAAAATCACTATACTTATTTACGTCTAAACGTTGTATTTATATTACGCCTTACTTTGTATTTATAGTTTTCAGTTTTTAACGACTAATAATGGAGTCAATTATTATTCACATGATAAACACAAGATGACCAGCGCTGATTCATGTTTCGAATTTAACGCGCAACTGCTGCTCGTAAAGATAAGAACATTCTTTCCCTACCTTTAAACACACTTCATATTTTTCTTCAGCAATAAAATTCTAGTTCATTTCGTTTAAATAAAGTTTTTGGTTTTTTTTAAATTAATTTTTTAACTTAGTTCAGTTTTTTTAACTATTGTTTATTGCTTATACTGGAATCATTCGGGTTCTCAGGTATTATTGGATAAAATCTAATAATACGAGCTAAATTACGCTAACATTTTAAGGTATATCTAGTAAATTTTATTTGAATTATTTAATAGATTTCTTTTTATAAGTCAGCAAATAATATGTATACCAGCATGCTGTTTAACATAATTAGAGTAAGGAATAAAATAAACAGTACACAGTCATATCCGGGCTCAAAAAACCCTTCGAATTTCCATAGTCCAAGCTTTCAATAAATCTTGATTGTTTAACGGAAACTTGGAAAACGTTTTCGTACGATAATTGTTTCTCTTCCACATTTAAAACTGCCAGGAGCCGGGCAATAATTCAATCTACTACTCAAAAACGTTGCTTTAAACGTAAACAAAACTTAAGATGTTGACGATAAACACATCCACACTAAACATTTGCTAAAACATTTGCATTCTGTTACATTAGCTTGTTACATTTGTTTGTGAAAAAAGTTACGCTTGTCAAGCGACTGCGATGTTGCATGAATAGATTATATTATGTTTACCAAGTTTGACTATCATTATTTAAAAGTTGCCTTCTATATAAAGAGAGATAATTAATTCTCATGGTTTTATGGCAGGTGTCGCCTTTTCATTCTGGACGAGGAGTGTTCCATTTTATTTTGCGTTTCTTTGAGCGAATATTGGCCTTATATGATTCACACGTCTGCATTTGTTACTGAGAGACCAGCCTCCTACGTGCCCGCACCTGTTTTTTCATATTCTGATAGAATGCCGATTCAGTTCGCAACGTTTTTCGGACAACTACAGATATATCTACACTAATTGCTAATATCAACTTTTTCCATTTTTAAAATCCATTGGATTTTATACTCTGATTTAGGTCAATTTTTGCCATGATCATTGATTTTACTCTTTGCATTTGGAAGATAATAAGATGCATAATTATACGTGTGAGTGTAAGGACTGATTTATCGCTTAAAGAAGCTGAAAAATATTGTTATTAATTTGTTTCAATTCCGAAAAATTAATCTGTGTGTTTTTGTTATTACATGATTTTTTATAGTAAGCACTATCCAGCAAGAATGTGTAACGGATGCATAATCGGAATGTCGAGTCGGACTCGGCATAGGAGTGCAAAGGGTAATATAATTTGTACAAACATAATAGTATCATTTTCACAAATCTTTTAGCTTCTATTATTTTAGAGTATGGTTTAAGTATTTTATTTAGATAGACATAAATATGACACTTAGTCTGGCGCAGAATGGCCGAGGAATGGTTCTTGCGCCAACAAACTAAAACCAAATCTTTGCCAAGCCAAAAGTGTTGAAGTTTAAAAATAGGGAACCATCTTTAAAAATGAGGATTCTAAATTCCGACAGGTGAGATGTCAGTTAGGACACCCTAGGCACCCAGATAAATAAAACGAAATATGTCTCGACGACGGTCAATGATACTCGGATGGATCCTTTTTCTTATTTATTGAGCGGGAAGGAAATATAAAGGCTTACTTGAAAACGGTTAAGTAACGAATAGTTCAACCTCTTTTTTTAGTCTCCTTTTACGTTGCGGGTAAAATATGTGGTTGTAAATCGGAAAATCAGATTTCATAACGCCTTTTGTAACAAAAAGATCACGTTAATCATATTTAGCAAATTATATATCATATCAAGTTACTCGTATAGAAAATATTGTAAACGACGAAAATTTCGACTTTGAGATTTCAATGAATCTCTACGTTGTAGAACTCCCCGATTCCTAAAATATCATTTTCGGAAACAAGACTTTCTGTCGGTGAATGCTATGACTCAAAAAAGAACAATCTGGACGAAAGGAATTGGATTCATTGTCTTTGCATATAAATCATTCCCTTCAGTCCAATTTTAGAAGAAATCCGATGAGAAGAAATATGTCAGTCTGTCCGTCCGTGTACGTGTGAAAACGATAAGTCAAACACGTAATGAGCTAGAAGGGTGGAATTTGGCATATTACATTGTAGATCTGTTTCAGATTCGTTAACTGTTGATTCCCTGCATATTTACGTATTCGCTCGCTGGCGAGCGCGGTACTTCAGAAGCGCAAGCTAGACGGTGAATTTTAGTATGTGAACTATGTATCCAAAAATGTAGATTAGTTTCTAGTTTTAGATGAAATCTGTCACGATAGCTCAAAATCACAACAAGCAAGAAAAATGAAATTTATCTGCTTGGATTTGGTCTGGATACATAAATTGCAGGTCTCTCTCTCAAAACTTGGGCACAATTGCTCTAAGAAAAGAAATCCAAAATGCAAACTCGATTCCCTCCATTATATCACGAAGTTGATCGCAAATCTCGCTAGATTTTGCAAGTATACGAAAAAGTTGAAGGGAGAACTCTGTCGCTAGTTTCCGGAATAATTTTACTCTATTCACATTTCACAATCCGCGCATACATTTTGTACCGAAACTGAACATTTTATCAGTCTATCACAATACTGACACTGTGGACGCGCTCGTGCAGATTACGATAGTGGAGGAGTCTCTCTCCTTCTTTCCCGTATCATTACTATTTGGTAGATTAATTCGGCTAATTTGCTATTGAAAAGAATGTTAGTAACGAGTTTCAATATTTTGTTCTGAAATGCTTTCTTTATTATCGTTGCTAAATGTCATTAATTTTTATAATAAAAGACCAAGAGCGGATTCTTCAGGTTATCCATCGCAGATTTGGCTCTCTTAAATGGTAGATATTCTTACGATAGTGCGGTTCTGAAGGTTTGAAAAATGGGTGGAGACTCGGGTGTCATCTTCGCTATTTGACCACTTCTCAGAATGGAGTCGGTTCGTTCTCAGATGATACATGTGCAGACCCTTCAGCCTACTCATCCAAAGGATGTTTCTTTAAATGTCGACGACAAATAAACGTGATACAGGTCAACTGTGCATCCCGTCACAATTACATCGCAGAAATGTTTCGTAAAATCATTATTATTTCCTGTCCGTTAAATCCATTATTATTTCCGTCCACAGCTGTCCGTTTTCTTACTGACAGCTGTGACGTCACATCTTTTGCTAATCCTTCAAATTTGAATTACCCGATAAACATCTGACACATAAGCATAAATCAGGCCAGTTTAATTTAAGAATCCATTCAATTCTGTAAGAGGAAGAAAGACGTGACGTCACAGTTCTGCGTTCAGTTAGATGTGACTGTGACGATATGTGAAATGACTCTCCACAGTCCTTGAGCTGCTTCGAAATACGTGACTTGAATCGAGCATATCAATTCGATCATTCTTTCTGAAAAAAATGTTTTAATTGTCAGCCTTTATCTAGAATTCTTGGAAAAGAAAAGAATGAAGCAGCAGTAATCGTAGTTAAATTTCCACTTAAGATTTGAAAACATTCATTCATTAAACATTTACTGAACTCTGAATAACAAAATATACCAATGAATTATTCCGAATTTATCTTTGTATAATTATGATGCAAATGAAGGCGCCAAAGTATAAGTAATTGAAGAAGTTGTTGACGTTTTATTTTTAATTAAGTACTAAAAGGAATTTTTATAAAGGACCAAAATTAAAGCCAGCAAACAACTCTTTAATAATTATTATTTCCTGATGGAAAATTTTCCGTTGACATAGCAACGTGAAAAAGATAAAAAATAGTAGGCTGAGTAGTCATTATTTTATCGCGCCTCTTTTGATTTCTTGAAAACGATAATATAAAAGACAATTAATCTTTTATCCATCGTAAAATTGAAAACGGTTTAGGAAACTTTCAGATACATAGAAGAAAAAAGAATTGTTTATTGTACAAAAAAGCATCAAAATGGATAGACGTATTTTAAACTCGTTTATCAACTTACTGGAAAACAAACAAAATTTCGCTTTTTATGTTCATCTCCATCGACATCAAAACTGTTGATTCATCCATTAGTTACAAATAAACTTTCATATGCCTTATTCGAAATTTCATTGAAATCTTGGCTCTGATTTTGAGTTCCACTTGAACCCCGTAACAGTTTTCCTCACTCGTGCATCGAATTGTGTCATTTTTAAAATGAAGTCATTCATAGATTTAATAACACGCACGGGGCTTTGATGGCTCTTCGTAATGGCGCCTATTTCTAAGCAGGCAGAACATCCATTGTTTCCATGCGTGGTGGCCGGTCATTCAGGTTTAGCGCGGATTGGACATGCAATGTGGGCATACCTTTTGTTTCTTCTCTGTGTTATACTAGCGTGTATTCATTTCCCTTAGAATTCATCGTAGAAGGCAGTCTCCCTTCCGCTCCTAAAACTAAAGAAGGGACCGCGATGGCCTAGTGGTAAGGTCTCGCTTCGGGGTCGGAGGGTTCCAGGTTCGAAACCCGATTCCACAGAAAATCCACCACGTAGGGCGATTGTGGCGAAACGTCCTCTCGCTGGTGTGGTGCGGACGTTTGGAGAGGGGATGCCAGTTCAAGTGCCGTTCTCGTCATCTGACCGTGGTTCAAAATTACGATGTCCGCCCCAAAATAGCCCTCGTGTTGCTTCAAAACGGGATGTTAACATAACTAAACTAGACTAAAGATAGCTTCCTGATAATTCGTTTTGTCGAAGAAATATAATCTTTCTATCGATAGTATGTCAAAAGAATTAATCATAAAATCTCCTTGAAAATTAGAAACAAATCGCCACAATCGTAAGTAAATTATTATTAAAGTATTTAGGGTTTATCAATTTCATATTCTTTTTTTTTGGTATGGAACCAAAGGGAGCGTGAGCCCATAAGAAAATATTTTTTTTTTATTTGAATAAGGCTATATTTATTTTTACGTACTAAATGAGAAAAAAATTGTATTAAATACCAAAATTAACCTTTAACAAAATTGTTCTTACGTATCGTGTATAGAAGTAAAAGTACTAAACATATTTTTAATTTTGTTCAATAATTTGTAGAAACTTTCTTTTTTCTTAAGAATCAAAAAGAAATATTTGCTATTATCCCTGTCTGTTCATAAAATCCTCAGTTTTATTTTTTTAAAAATAGTAAAAGTTATCACATATTTGCTTACTTTGTTTTTATGAAACTACATTGCATTGAATTGCCTGAATTTTTTGCTTTAAGAAAATCTCATATTTCTTTAGATATTTCGGGGAAATTTATGAAAACACTAATACGTAAATTAACATTTCTGTACAAAATAAATAAATTAAAAATATCCAGAGATTCTTCAAGAATATAAATTGAAATATTGCTATTTTTTGAGAAATACGTCTCTTATTAATGTGTTTTATCAATAATATTTCTTTAGAAAATCTTTATGCGTTCATGAAAAACAAAAAATCAAATTTCTATACTTGTTTTTATATCGCAGCCTTTTAATCCAGTTATAGGCTCAAATGTAATTTAACGAAACCGTTCTGGATTCATTGAATAGCTTTCCCAATGTTTTATGTAAAATCTATCAGAGTAATTTTTTCCCGTCTATAGAAATATATGCAAGCGTCGAATACTTCGATTCGTCTTTAAAAGTTGAGATATTCTTAGTTAATTTTTTTCTCGATTTCTATGCATCATCTTAATGTGGTTAAATCGCCATTCAACATTTTCAATGAAATAATTTTTTAATAATGAAAGCTAAATACACATTTTAGCTTCTGGATTAGTGTTTCAATTTTTTTTAATGTTCAAAATAAACAGTTAGTAATAAAATAGAATAATAACTTCAAAAATTTGCATCTTCTATTAACGTGAGTGTTTTTCTTTCTGAAACGGTAAAAACATACAAATTTAAAAATAACCAAATTTCAAATTTATATTCACCAATCATTACTGATGCTTAAAAATAATTAATTCTTATAACTTAATAATTTTTAGAATAAGATGAAACACAAAGGGAAAGAAAGATATTAACACACTATTTTTTAAAATCTTTAAGAATTTATTTATTAATTGACGTTCGATTTTCAGTTTTAAATTTCAGACGAAAAACTGAACATAGACCATTACGACACATGTCTATAGAAGACTTATTTATACTTGATTAATTTTATCTGTTCTTATACTGCGTCATTAGATTTAGTCATATCACATGCATCGGGAAATATCTGAAAATAATTTACAACAGAACTCCATAAAATACGAATTATTGTAATGCATAAAGATACTGCGATTATTGTTTTCATATAATTTCTTGCAGAAGGTCGTTATTGAGATGTGATCCTTCATAACTCAGCAAGTTATTTAGAAAAAAATGAATACGGACACAGTTCCATTTTTAATCACTTCAACAGTGATGTGAGCAAATTCCGGGTATTTTCATGAAAAAATGGCACCGTTTAGTGTAGTTTAGTTGTATTAACGTCCCGTTTTGAAGTAACACGAGGGCTATATTGGAACCAACCTCATAATTTTGAACAGCAGTCAAATGACGAGGACAACACCTGAGCTGTCACCCCTTCTCCAAACTTCCGAACCACATCAGAGGAAAGACGTTTGGCCCTCTACGTATGATTTAGCGAACAACAGGCCCGCATGCATGGCGGATCTTTAGTGGAACCGGGTTTCGGGCCTGCAACCCTCCGGTCCCTAAGCCGGAACCTTGCCTCTAGGCCACCGCGGTGCCCCTAAAACTGGCACTGTAAATGTAAATGCGTCGGTAAGTTTCGCATTGTTCAACAGTGGGAAAATGTTCTAAAAAAATCAGTGAGAAAATGCGAAGGAATCAGCGAAACTCGTCTTATCAAAACTGTTTCAAAAAATGCATGTCGGAAGAGGAATAACTAATGAAAGAGTTTGTTAAAATGTTAATACGTAAACAATAATAATTAATACATGCGTAATTATTTTTATAATTTCAAATAAACTATTTCGGAATACCTTTTCGAAAGAAAAGAAGTCATGATTCAGTCTCTGCTAACCGAGTTTTCGATTATCCGAGGTAATTAAGGTCCCAAACAGCTCGGATAATCGAGGTTCTTTGTATTTCCTAAACAAGAAAGCAATAATGCGAGGGAAGGAAATTGAATCGAGCACAGTTTAAACATTAAATTTCGCGCCGAGAAAAAGAATTTATAATGTACTCTTTATACTGCCAAAGGAAGAAAAAAAAAACTGCAAATTGGAACATTGAAATACCCAGCGCATTTTCCTGGAGAACCTAATCGCCTTTTTAGCGCGAAAACCCCCAAGACACAATGAAATGTTTTTCATGACGTCGAATCCCTGGACGGCATTTTGCACTCTCGCCCACAATGTCAACCGCCAACGACCATTTGGCAGACAAGCGTCTTTCAGCCAGCTCGGACACGCAGCTCCCTCGTCGTCAATGAGACGGGCCGACTCAATTAGGCGCGGACATCACACGAGATGGCATTTGACCATTAACGGCGGGCTGTTAACTCCGCAAAGATTATGGAAATGTTGCGTCTCTCCGGAGATGAAATCCTTGTTCAGAGTCACGATTTCGCGCCGTTTGAAGCTTTGGGCGGCAGCCTCGAAAGGGTGATTCTGGGGAGGACCCTTGCTGGAGGGTCGTGGAGATGGTGAGAATTACATTCTTCCTGTACAGAGTGCGAAAAAAGAAATTCGGATTTCTAGTTCGAAACATTGAAGGATGATTATGTTTTAGCCTCGATCTGTTTGTCTTCGTCTAGCTTTATTGCATCAGCCGTAGGTTTTTACGTCACGCAATTTAAAAAAAGAATCTCTGTCCGTTCGTCTATCCAGTCGTCTCTCGGCCTGCTAACTCTCTACTTGTTTTACAACAGGTCTTCATTGAACCAGTTTCTTTCATTTGCTTTCTTATTTTAATTCACGTTTCTCGCAATTACAGATACTCTGACAATAGTCATAAGAGCGCCAAATCTTTTTTGGCATGGAATGTGAGACATGGGGAAACAATGACTGAAAGAACATTTAAAAGAAAAAGTCTGATAAAATATACCCTTTTTTACTTCCGCGTATACGAAGCATACAAACGGAAACCATTGTAAGCGTTGAAAAAACATTGAGCTTGAGACCTTGGTGAATTTTCACGTTTTAGAGCTACCTGAAGAACCTTTTGTAAGTGTGTCTGTCCGTCGGCTTGTGAACGTGATAATTCAAAATCGCAGTGAGCTAAACAGATGAAATAAGTATGCGAGCTTAACACCAAAACTGTCGATTTCTCTCAAACTTTTGGAGGAAATCCCTGAAATCTGTTTGAAGGGCCGGATTTACACAATTCTACGCCCTCGGCCAAAGCACTCAATTCTGCGACCTCTCCTCATCTGCATTCAACGCAACTATTCAGATAGGCAACGTAAGTTTATTTAATGCGCACGAATGCTCTTAGCAGTGTTTTGTGTGGTGTTCCCAAGATAATACTGAAATTTGTGAATGTTATTGTAATTTCTTTTATACTTGCGACCTCCGATTGTTGCGCCCTAGACCGTAGCTCTATGGGAAATCTGGTCCTGTCTGTATGTGAACATGACGACTCAGAAACAAAACGTGAGAGATGGTTTTATTCATAGAATTGCAGATTTGTATCAGCTTTAGAGCATTTTTGTGTAATGATTGACTATCTTTCGATCTGTCTATTCGAACGTGCATAAACTCTGCTGAATTTTATTATCTTTAATTTAAATTCTCTTTGAATTGCATCAATCAACTAAAAACAATAAATAATACCTGAAATCAACATTATGAAGAAATTAAAACACAATAAATAAAGCAAGGAAGAAAATTCGCAAACATTCATTGAAAATTAAATATATTATAATGAGATTAAAATTCTAATTTGCGTAGAGTATTTCAATCAGTGACTCACGCTTTAACGATTTTTGTTTCGATGCACCTTTTTCAAAATTATTATTTTCCACTTTTAAAACTCTGCTTTAAACAAGTTTATGCCCTTTTTATTTAACTTCACTTCTTTCACGTTCATAAAGATGGAATTTTGTAACTGGTTTTTCACTCACTTCCTGGTGTGCTGGCGTTTTGAAATTTTGTATTCTTGACAGTAATCGATGGCAAAACAATTTTTAAATATTTTCAGAACTTAATTATCAGTTAATCGAATAACTGAACTAATTTTTTTATTCCATACTGGTGGCGCCGTCTGGTAGTGAATTCGAAAAAAAATTATTTGAATTCCGTAATGTTTATAATAATGAATTATAAATGAAAATCTAAAACGTAGAAAATATTTCAAATAAAAATTTTACTTTTTATCATACTAATAAAAGTGTTTTTTAAAACTGTTTTATTGAATTTAAAATTTCATTAAATTTAATAAATTTTAAATTATAAATTTTATTAAATTTTAACTTACATTTTTATATAATTAAAAACTTTTTAGATTTCTATTATTTAGGGATTTTTTTAAAAATATGAACCACAAAGTTATGATTTCATTTTCCATCTTTTCACTATTTTAACCTTTAATATTTAGACATGACTGTTAAATCTAAAATAAGCACACTTCGGCTCGCCTATCCGATTTTCTTTACATTTTTCCTTCCAAGTGTAGTTAAATGCTTCGGTTCACATTAAAACTAACTTTTGCTCCACTTTTGTATGTACGAGTAATGAACTTTCAGGGACACTTAAATTCCATGCAGTACTTGTCAACTCTAGTAAAATTCAAAAGCAGTTTGAAGTTTCAAAATTTCACTGACACTAATTTGATAGCGTCTCCTTGTGACATGGTTGAAGGTAATTCGAATCTCCGCTTTGTGCGATCCAGTTTTTCAGATTTTGTTTTCTTTCGTGGCGTCTTCTGTCAGGATGCATCTTTATGAAGGGAAATTTGTTCTGTCCGGTTAAATCACTTCTTATTGCGACATAAGCAAAGCTTGCTTTAGGGTTGCAATCGTCTAAGAGAGAATTAATGCATGGATTTCTATTATAGGTCTTAAGGAAAAGGAGATCTACAATGCTTTAAACATTGATTCCTTACTTTCTCGTGCACAAGATACAAAGAGAGAAACTATTCTTAAATTATTATGTATATAAATAAAACTGAATCGCCTATTTTTGTACGCTATAGAAAGCTGTAAGTACCGAATAGATTTCATCACATGTTGCTCACAAATACTATGACCCTAATAGCACAAGACGCTGTACAATATTGTTGCGATATCTTCACGATATTGTACGGCATTCAGAATACCGGACAACGTCGTAGAGATATCGTAGAATATCTTGTGCTAAAAGGGGAGGCATAAGGAAGGTTTTGTGACAATTAAGTAAATAGTTGATTTTTTACAAATTAAAAACTATGTTCCCATGCCCATGCGCAGTATTATTGCTGAACGAAACAACATAGCGGCGGTCAAGATTTGTTAAATAAACTGATTTTAAAATAGCCAAAACATGGAGTGCAAAGCTGGGTTTGTCAGTGGTATAGTAGTACGTGAACTTCAAAACATATGATCTCGTTATTTTGAAGAATCTCCAGATTTTAAATCTCCCTGAATCAGAAAAAAAAATTCGAATTATAACTTCCTGCAAACACGAAAACTCAAAGACGCAATAAGCTAGAAGTCTGAAATTTGGCATATGGGTTTTGGACCAAAAGTGTAGGCTGTTTTCAAATTTTTGAGGACATAAGTCAATGGTAAGTCTGCCTGCCTTTCGGTCGTTGCGAATACGATAATTAAATAATGCAACGAGCTGGATGAATGAAATCTGAATTATGGTTTAATTAATATAATCGTAGACACATATTGAGTTTTGGATCAAATCCGTCGGGTCTGAAGATCCGTCTCTTCGAGGGAAGGCGAACGCGAAAACGCAACAAGCTAGGTGAACCAGTTTTAGTATTTGATCTTCACATCGAAATTGTAGACTGTGTCTAATTTTGCAGCCGATCTGCAAGAGGAAGAATGTATACTCTTTTCTTTTCACTGTGAAGCTAAACTCAAAACTCGACCTCCTGTATAAGTATACGAGAAGGTTGGGGGGGGGAACAGGGTCGTGGTTTTTTATTCTGCCAGAATCACTGTTTTATCGCATAATCATTTGATAAACACTAAAGTAATAACTTTCTATTACACTCCTGAAACGCTTCGAATGACAAAAGTCAGTAAGAAATACGATCGAATTACTCAAAATGTATCTGAGTTTGTAGACGCAGCAGACACTTGTTTAATTATATAACTTTGCAAGGATACGAGTAAGTAGACGGGAGAAACACTCCCGCTGGTTTTTTTAAGAAACTTGCAAAGACAGTAGTTTAACAACACCATTGATGCATGTTCTAGTTTTTGGGATCATATTATTACTTTTGTGTACACTGCCTGGCCAAAAAAAATTTGCGACGTGAATACAAACATGCAAATTTTAAAATGTGACAGAACACCTGCGCATTGAAACATTTACACATGCCGATTGTCTCCTTTAAAAAGTGCAGAAGCAACGTGCATTTCAAAACAATAATGGCAGAAAGAATTATGCGCGGTCGCGGAAATGATGTGTCAGAGTGCAAGTAGGGGCAAATCATTGGCTTGTATCAAATGCAGAAATCCTGCAAGGAGAGCGCTGAAATTACCAGGATTTATTTGCGTTCTGTCCAGCGTATTATTAAATCCTGTGAAAATGTGAATGAACCAACATCTTTTGGGGAAATGTGTGGTCTAAAAACTATCCTAAACAATCGTGCCAGAATATCATTGTATCGATTAGTAAAATTGAATCGCCAAATATCGACCCTAGAACTTGCAAACAGCTTCAATAAGCGAAGCAAAACCATTTTCATTCGTACGATAAGAAAAGGACATGAAGAAATGGAGTTAAAGAGTTGTAGTGAAACATGAAAGTCTCTTGATACTGCGACTAACCGAAAAAATAGACTGCAATTTGCCAAAGAACACAGAGATTGTACTCTTGAGCAATGTGAATAAATCATGTGGTCAGAATTACTCTCTTCCAACATGAAGGCCGCATCAAGGTTAGAAGAAGAAGCACATGAAGCATTGCACCCGTCGTGCACTGTGCAAGCCTCTGGAGGAAGAGTTATAATCTGGGGGGTGTTTCTGTCGGACCGGACTTGGCACCTGCAACACTAGGCAACAATAACATGAAGTCTCCTGAATATGGGAGCTTATTGAGGGACCATCCTATTCCTTCAATGGATTACTTCTTTCCTGAAGGCGATGGCATTTTTCAAGACCATAATGCATCGGGTTCGCATTGTGGACAATTGGTTCCAAGAACATGAGGGTTCATTTACACACTTGATTTTGCCTCCGCAAAGTCCTGATCTCAATCCCATTGAGAACTTGAAAGAGAATTAAGGGATGAAATTAATCTTCCTTCATACATTGAAGATTCTCAGCGAGAAATATATGCTGTTGTGGCCAAAAATATTTATCTAGACATTGCATAAATTGATATAATGCATGCCAAGACGAATGTGTGCTGTGATTCGCGCCAAAGATGGTCAGACGAAATATTAGGGTACGAGACTTTTTTTACAAGGTAGTATAATTTACTGCCATGCACGTATCCTCTAATTTTTGTGAGTAATTGTCTCTTTCTCAAAAATATTTCATTTTTTGTCGTCGTGTGCCAAGTATTTCACAAACTACTAGACTAAATTGCTTTAATTTTTGGTGGGCATATCTTGCAACTTAATGCTTACAGTCAACAGTGACCGAACCACATGTGACTGACTAAAGTTTATTTTCATGCTTTTCTTTGCAAATCTATAGAAAGAATTGCATGAAATAAAGCAATTTTCATTTTAAACAAAGGTTTTTATAACACATAATATCGATAATTCGAGTTTAAAAATAAATTCTGCTGAAACATATCACTTACTTTTTGATGCAATAAGATCATATTTATGGCAATTTTATTACGCGCACACCCCAATATTTCGACGTATTATCAGATTAAAGTTTTCTCCAAATTCTTTGGGCACTCCAGCCCTAGTGAACCAAGAGTCAGTCCACCTAGCACATCTAACCAGCAGTCCCTCATCCGAAAGACAGAGGAGTCCGTCGCCTTCTTCGGTTCAACCAATTTCTTCATCCATCTCATCGGCAGCTTCCAGTGGCCCTCCCATTGTGAAAGATGCCCCAATTCAAGACCTTTTCCAGAATCTCCGAATCATTATAAACGGCGGCACCACAACTACTACTAGAAGTGGCAATTCAAAGTTCAAGGCGCACATGTCCATAGAAATAGCCGCCGAAATAAACAAGCTGGTGGACGCTCTCGAGAGCAGATTCCAGACGCAACAGTGTAGCCAACATAACATTCTCCCACCTGCGCCTAAAGACACAGCAGATATTGGGATTGATACGACATTTGACACAGCAACAATCGAAACCCAAACTGAGCCAGAAAAAAGAAAACTTACCTATGCTGAAGCGGAAAACACGCCAAGTACATCCAAACCAAAGACCTTGCTCCTCTACCCAAAGACTCAGAGGAAAAGAATCTGGTCAAATTACTCAAAACGGAATCAAAATCGGCAGGGACTTTCAGATAAAAGATGTCAGAAAGTTGCAAAACGGCGGAATAGCCGTCGACTGTCCAAGCCAACAAGATGTTGACAAAATTCTGGAACGTATCGGCAAAAGTCCCTCCCTCCAAGAAAAAATAAAGCCAATTAGCATCAAGAAACATCTCCAGAAGAGCGTAGTTTATGGTCTCGAACCAGAATTCACGAGGGAACAAATTGAAGCATCTCTTTCACAATCCTTCGGAGATGTACACAAGGACCTGAAAGTCCTGTTCCCCATCAAAGGACGTACCGGCAAGAACGCCAAACAAAGTGTAAAAAAGTGTTTCCAAACGCCAGTGTACATTTACAGACAGCTCAGAAGACAAAAGCTAACCATCGACTGGGAAACTCATACAGTCAAAGAATTCTTGAGTGCGAGAAAATGTTCCAAATGCCAATCTCTGGAACACACAACCACCCACTACAGAGCAGAAAGGACTTTTGTGGCTTTTGCACTGGGAACCACAGAATTTCAGACTGTATCAGCAGGCGACCAGTTGCATCAACTGCAGATTACATAATTCAAATAACAAGACAAAGTACAGAACGGATCACGCCTCTGTAGATCACACTTGCCGAATCTACGCAGCCAAAATAACGTGAATATCCAAGAATACGATTTATTAACAGGCATAAGATAAATGGACACCACAGGCAACTTTTTACTACTACACCCACCTCACCAGCAGCATCCAACTAGTTCAACAACCACCAATAAGACAACTTTCTTACAAATTACTCGTATAAAATCAAAAATAGTAACCTCAGCCTTGTTAGACGCCAGCAATTCCCACAATCCCTCTATCATCCAAGTCCAGGAACCATATATACTAGACGGGAGAATAACGGGTATCCCAAGATCCAGGAACCAATGGCTCTCTAAAAATATCAAGGTAGGAATTATTTCCCTGCCATCTTACAATAAACCAGTATTCCTCCAATCAACGGTTAACTCAACAGCACTCAAAATACAAAAAGGAACAAGTCTCACTGACAGTCATCTACGCCTACTCCTCTCCCTACAGCAACATCATGGAAACACTGCAGGAACTCGTCTCTATCCTCACAGACCTAGGTGATAAAGGGGTCTTGATCTGCGCAGACCTCAATGCACATAGCAGGATCTGGGGCTATGCTAACAAAGATACAAGAGGGGCTCAAGTGGAGGACTTTCTGCTAGCCCAACAACTCTACCTTCTAAATGAAACAAACTCCTCTTCCACATTTGAACACTTCGACAGAAAAGGAAGGTCGGACCTGTCTTTCATCAAAGGCACTGACTTCGCCAACTCCTGCACATGGGAAGTTCTATAGAAGATTACACCCATAGCGATAACAATCATATCCTTATAGAAACCCTTTTCTCGCAAACACACTACAGCTATCCAAGATTCTAGACGGCCTATGGAGGACACAGAAGGATGCTACAACGCCTAAGACAATAAACAAAGCAACTAGTGCAACAGATAGAAGAAAGCAACACCAAAGATCATCTGAGGAAGGCAACGGAAGAGCTCCAAAAGGTAATCTTCACCGAATGTAGAAAAGCATAAAAGATAAAAAAAATATAACTAAAATTAAACAACAACTGGTGGAATCAGAACCTCCAGATAAAGACAAAAGAATTACAAGCCCTAAAAAAAAGAACTAACAAGTCTGAAGAAAGCAATAAACGGAAATATCAACTACAATTTTCCAAAAAACAAGCTGAGCTAAAAAGAGCGGCGAAGAAGGCAAAGAGGAATTCTTTCCGGAAAACCTGCACCAAAACCACAGACCAATATGGCCGGCCTTACAAAGCGGTGGTCAAGAATAAGCGTCCTCAAGCGGAGTTCGTCAAGCAATTGGGAAATCCAAGCAATGGAGATACCAAATCATTCGCCCTTAAAATACTTCAGGAACTTTACCCTCCATCCCAATCACCAGTTCCTCCACCCAACTGCTTCCCACTAATGCAAGAACCTCAAATTACAAAAAAAACGAAATAAAAAGAATGCTGAAAAAAGCACCAACAAAGAAGGCTCCAGGATTCGATGCAATAGACTACATCGTACTCAAAGAAGTCAACAATGGCTTCCCTGAAATGCTCCACACACTTTTACAATAAATGTTACCAACTACACGGCTTCCCAGAACCATGGAAAAAGGGAATTATCGTCCTTTTCCACATGGACGGTAAAGAAGCAGATAAAATTAAATCCTACAGACCGGTGACACTGCTTCCAACCATAGGCAAAGTGCTTGAACAGATCCTTCTCCGAAGACTCAACCACACGCTCAAAAAGAAAAACTTACTTCATCACAACCAGTTCGTTTTTCGAGACGGCAGATCCATTGGCGACGCCATCCACCAATTGGTTGAAAAGATACATGATGCTAAAAATAAGAAATTGCATACATTGTTCATCTCCCTGGACATCCAAGGAACCTTTGATCATCTGCAATATAATTCAATTCGTAATACCCTAGATGAAATCAACTTCCCCTCTCGTACAATTGAAACCCTTAAAGATATATTTAATGATAGGAAGGTTACCATCCAAACAGCCCAAGGCCCAGTCAGTTGGTCACAACAGCAGGGATGAGCACAAGGTTCCTGTACAGGTCCAATGTTCTGGAACCTAGTGACAAATGAGATCATATCCGAGGAATGGGAGCCGAACATCCATTTACAAGCCTTTGCTGATGACTTTATCTTCGTCATCAGCGAACCCACGGGAGCAAAGCTAAAAGCTACTGTACAAGCAGCCCTCACGAAATTCCAACACTGGACTGACAAACACCAACTCAAGGTATCTACAGAAAAATTCACCACTATCCTCATCAGAAGATTAGTAAGTGGTCCTCGAGTAAAATGGGATTATCAAATAATTAAAAGATCTACCTCCCTTAAATATCTAGGAGTAATAATGGACAACAAGCTGAATTGGGCCGCTCACCTCATCGACATGAAAATTAAACTAACTTAAAAAATACATCAGGAGAAGGCTGTATAAAACAGTAGCAGAGCGGATGGTTCTTCACGGAGCTGCAGCATGGGCCTATCCACTATCAGCCAGACAATCCAGGCTATTGAATTCAATTCAGAGGAAGTTCCTGCTTAACATCAAAGGGGCATATTGAACTACACCGACAGCCGCACTCCAGGTCATAGAAGGGATCGTACCGCTCCACATCAAAGCAGAACAGGAAGCGGACTACGTCAGAACAGCCAGACTATGCAAAACATCTAATTACAACATCAACTTCAACCCCAATAACTATGAGTACGGCACAACATCCACCAAATTCCACCCAGCAATTTTTCAACGAGAAGACATAATCTCTCTAAAAAACCAATTCCTTCCAGTACCCGGTCTCAATATTTACACGGACGGCTCAAGGATGGACGACAAAACAGGCAGCGCCTTCTGAGTGATGGAAGAAGACGCAACGAAATACGAATGGATGGTGCAACTTTGTCCCTTCAACACAGTCTTCCAAGCAGAGCTTCTTGCTATACAGGAGGCTTGCCTTTGGGCAAGAAAGACCAACCAACAGGTTGAGGTATGGTCTGACAGTGAATCGAGCCTCCATTCAATTGCTTCCATCGACAACAAGAACCCTATTGCTCAACAAACACAGGAAATCTTACTGAAATCTACAAACATTAAACTTGGATGGATTAGGGCTCACGTCGGATACAGCGGTATTGAAGCGGCGGATGTACTAGCCAAGAAGGCAACACGGGAGGGAATCCCACATGCATCTCAGGTCCAAGAAACCATATCAAGAGTCTGCTACAAAAAGAGTCCATCATCCGCTGGTAGAAAGAATGGAACAATGCAGAAACAGGCAAGAGTGTTTACAACGTTTTGCCTAAAGTCAAGGCAACTCCTATTCCATGGCAAAGGCCCGAAATAATGATCGTCACGGGCCACGGCCCATTTCCGACATACCTTTAACGATTCAACATCAAAAACAGCGATTCCTGTGGCTGCAGCAACCTGAGAAACCCCTTACACTATGCTACAATCTGCCTGTTTACAACCTCATACCACCTAACAAGACCGTCAGCTGACCTAGAACCACTTTGGTGGAAAAGAGTTATGGACAACAACAATTCTAGGGCGAAAATCAGAAAACTCATCCACTTCATCGCGGAAAACGAAACACTCTTATTTCCAAAAGATGGTGACAACAACTAGCCACAGACTCAATTAACCCTAGGTAATCGTCTTCTCCCATACATAAGGCACCACCCTCTCAAAGTCAACAACACAAAGAGAAAACCATCCATATTTTATACATAAACCTGTTTTCTTTCTTTTAATGTGCATTTATATTCTTTTGTTCTAAATGTCCTCTTTTTTGTAGCCTTATATAAAAAATGTTTTTTTTTTGCTCTGGCTTTTCCAATAAAGTTTCGCGCATACCCAACCAACCGACAGGGAGCCGTCCTGGCTCCGAGTTCGGGAGTATGCTGTGGTGCTAAGTTAGAGCTATCATCAACTATAGTTGAAGGTCAGCAGCTTTATCACAAAGAACATTTCAGGCGACAAAAGTTTAAATATTTTTTTCTTCGTTATTGCTACATTTAATTTATTTTCTTCAGGGAATTTCCTATGAACTAAGGGAACTATCAGAGCTACGAATGAATTTAAAAATGCTTCAGATTTTTCAATGTATATTTCCTGAATTACATTGAGATTTTTTTTATTTAATAACATTGATAAATCTCGTTTATACAATTTTTATATACTTTTTAATAAACATTCTGAAGATCTTGATGTTTTCAATATACCTTTTAATCTTTTTTTAGAGTTAAATGTCTACAACTTTTAAACTCATGAATGATTGGTGTTTTCTTTTATTTTATGATTATGTTTTTCTGTGCTGTGTAAATATTTCTTTTTTTTATTTTCAGATCAATTGCTCCTTATTTTTTTGTATTTTCTTTTATTTGTGTGTACTTTGTGTCATGCGGCGCTGCAACTGGATTTTTCTATAGAACGCATTCTTAAATAAATATCTATGCATGTTAGAATTCTTATTTCTGGTGGAAAGTTAACAATAATATAACAAATGAACATTTCTTATAAGTATAGTTTTATGGAAATTAATGTTTCCGGATTAGTGCTTTTATTGAACAGTTATTTTTTCTTTCACGGTTTCTTTAATTTCAGTTTATAGTATGCCTATTCAGAATAAAAAATGTTGAACTGTGGTTCTATATATGTCTGAAAAATTATATTGTCTGCAAAGAGCACGAATTTTCCAAATCAACGAAAATTCGCATGGTTTTATCGTGTATTCGCTCTGAAAATAGAGCCTTTTGCACTTTTAACCTTTAAGTGCATGATTTTTTATTCTCTTTCTAATGTCGTGTTCTGATGTTCACTGTTATTTACCACCAAATTAAATAAAAACAAGCACTAAATCCATCTATTGGAGGGAAAGGTGCAATGCTCCTTCTGAAAACATAATGTAGCAGAAAAAACATAGATTATTTAGTGGAAATTCCGCCAAATACAACCCAACACAGTTTCTCATATGTTGCAGATATGCTGCACTATGCATTGGAGGGTTAAATCAGTCTGAAGCAAACGTTTTTCCTCTGATACGGTGTGGAATTTGGGATCTTGGGTCGCCATCTAGCCACGGCTTAAAATTTTGAGTTTTGTCTGTAAATAATATATAAAGTTTCTTGACTTTAATTTAACTTAACTAAACTAAAGTTCTTTAAAATATCCGCGGTCTTTAAACGTCTTATAAAAACTGACTGATTCATTTTTATGAATCTCTAGAGCTTAATCAAAATTTATATTCCTTTATAAATTTTAATGATTAAATCCGTGAAATATAATGACTAATAAAACAGATTATTAATTATATATAGATGCTTTTAAGTATTCCTAAACATTTTATGCTCTTAAAAATTCGTCTCTACTTTTTAAGATGGGAGCAGTCAGTAACAGTATTTTTATTTCCATTGAAAAACTTTTCAACAAAAAACCATTTGCAGCTAACTTAAAATCTGTTTTATTGAAAAACCGAATGCGAAGAGCTCGCTATTCAAAATCAAATTTAACTTAGTATGGTCGCTGGAAGATTTACTAATTTCTTCCCAAGGAATATGCTAGAGCTCTGAATTAAAACATCATTTAATGATGATCGCATATTTAATAGCTGTCTTTTCCAAATTCAATCATTTTTATATGTGAAGTAGCAAATAACTTCATTTAAGGGTTCACTAGACTGCAATTGTGGCGAACGACATTCCCACGAAAAAATGAAGGTTAATAAATTTGAAATAATGCTATTTTAAAGCGTATGCGTGCATAAAAAATGTCTCAATCCCCCTTACGGTTTCAGTTCGGCCATTATGTGTATCGAGCGTTCAATTTTCATAACCACTTGAGCACGATTTTATTTACCGTCATCTGTTTTTCGGTTGTTGATTCAATGGAACTTTTTACGATCTTGACTGTAATCGAATGTGTACTCACTCAATAAGCTTTAAAAAGACGCCATTATCGACCGTCTTTTACTTCTTCTTCAAGACCCGTTTTTTATTTTCTCGAGCTGTTTCCTGTCTCTATAGTTTTTCCTAAAAGTTCCAATTAATGCGTTAAGCATGAATTTCTGGATTGATTTCGGCCAAGAGCTGCTGCAGATATGCGATGTGGGAGCTTTTATATTTCTGTGAGTCGGGAGAATTTCCGGTTCAAATCTAGCACCGTCGATTCGTAATTGCATGCGGAAATTGGATGAAAAAATGCTGTTAGGCTACGCTGAGGACTAGAATAGCGTTCTCCCCCCTCTTTTTGCCAGCCGGAGTGATTGGTTAAAGCTAGAGCACGCGTTTTCGCGCATTCCTGTTCGTGGGAATTCTCGCAATGTATGGCATAGACGAATGGAGTCAATTTAAGGTCACGTGGTTGCACGTTAAATCATACGTAGGGGGCCAAACGTCCTCCCGTTGGTGTGGTGCGCAAGTTCAGAGAGAGGGTGTGCCAGCTCGGGTGTCGTCCTCGTCATCTGACCTAGCTTCGAAATTACGAGGTCAGTACCAAAAAAGCCCTCGTGTTGCTTCAAAACGGGACGTTAATATAACTAAACTAAACTTAAGCTCACGTGACACACGGCGAATGCGCAGAGGCAATCTGGAATCCACTGCGCGTCTTTTCAGAATTCAAAGAACGTGACATCATAGCACGTGCAGTTGGATGGTAAGTGACGCTTATCATGTGACCACGATGTCATGCGAATTGACTCCTTTATGTTTTGAATTGAGTGCGATATGTATTTAACTAAGATTAAATAAAAATGTGATGGAATAATGGATGTCGATATGTAAAAGATACAAAATGATTTTTTCGACTAACAGAAAAGTATTCATCAGCTCATTAATTCATAAAATTGTTTCTAATCATGTGCAGGAAAAATTTTTTTAACAATTCTAACTGTCGAGAAGTTGATTTTATAAATGCTGAGATGTTAATTATATGATCTGTAATATTGAGGAAAAATGTTTAAACAAAACTGGGTCAGGATATCTCTCGAAAATACATAAGCACTTATAGCTGCATTCGCCCGCGAATATAATCATTCGTGGAATCATTTCAATGTTAAATTAGTCTCACGTATTCGCTCAAGGAGATTTAAAGCGCCGAAATTTATAAAACTCTTGAGGTCAAATTTTTGTGGCATTAACAATGCATTCTTTCTGTGCACTCCGTGCACAAATTTGCTTTATATATTTGTTTGTAACACTTTTAATGGGTTGGTTTAGATATTAGCTTCGTTACGTTAAATATCTAAAGCAATCGTAAACCTTAAGATTTGTAACGTATAAGCAAATATGGGAAATACCTTCAGCAATATTTTCATCTATAAAACTATTTTTGAACTAACCATCTGAATTATATAGTTAAAATAACTAACGTATTGTAATTACACAATTAATGCTATTTTTATCTGTTTGAAACAAAAAAAAAGTAACCGAAAAGAAGGATAGTCTCATTCGAGACATTTTAACTGCTTCAAATTTATAAAATGGATCAAATCAAAAATTATCCAGATGTATTTAAATATCAAACATAACCAGCATTATTTTATAACAAGAAACTTCATCTTTAATATACTCGAGAGAAGTACCCGGAAATCTTCCGTATTACACTAAGCGCCCAACCTATCAAGCGCGTATCATCTCCCGAACAAAGCGAGATTTCCTTTCTTGTTTGCCCCGGAATTCCCCCCTCATTCCTGCCAACTCATGGTTTTGAAAACGATTGGATGATCTGCAGCGTTCCTCCATTTCGGAAGAATTGTTTGCCAACCCATTATGCGGCCAGACCTGGTGCGAGACCGCAGAAAACGCAACGCAACAGAATTGCCCTATCCATATTTCATCAAAATGTAGATGGAATTTTCTATGGAGGGTATCATGATTCGGTATGTGGAGAGGGATTAGCTGGCTCCGGTGGATCTGCACCGATTTTGCTGCTATTGTTCTGCGAGTATTTCGTAATTTTAGGGTCAATAAAACAAGCTATATGCTCTGCGCCCTTAAGGAGTGATGCAAAGTTGAGTAATATTGCGTGGGCATGAATCCATCGTCGTTGTGCGTTAGAGAAATAACAGTGAATATAAATGTTTTATTATCTCCATTTAAACATAAAAAAACTTGCAAATTAATCCTACATGATGCTACTCACGGAAGTGCACATTTGATGTTTGACATTTGATTTTATTATTATTATTCAGTTAAATTTTTCATCAAGTATCTTAATTTACATTGATATTAAATGGGATTTAATTTAAAGAGCTAGTAAACTCCCTTCATTCGAACATTCAAGCTCCCTTCTGACGCTAAAAATACTGAAAACAATTTTCTGCTAAATTATCTTACGTTTTATTTCATTGACTTTTCCTGATTTTCTCTCTCTAAATGTGCAAAAATCAATAAAACTCACATAAATTACTCCAACTTGTGTGATTAAACACATTTATAAAGAGTAAGCACACCAATAGCATACATAGTTACATTACTGCACATATATAGTTATTATAATTACAGTATTATCTCTAAACAGAATATTTTACGGTTGCAACAAGTTATCTAGTAAAAATAAATACTGTTAAAAATAAACCAAAACAAAATTTATCACGTTTCGTCCAAAGAAAAAAAAGAAAGATAACAAAATAATCGTCTTAATAAAATCGTTTGCAATCTTACATTGTATAATTTTCTACAACTGATGAAGAAGAGTGACCTAAAATATCTGAATATAAACATAGCTGTAAAAAGAATGCTTACGAAGGAAACATGACCGTAAATAAAAACAAACGAAAAACATAGCTCTGTGTTCTGAGTCTTCAAAATTGTTGCTGAATTGAATATCATTATCCGGGCTTTACTGGAATAAATTAAAATCCTCTAAAATTCTCAGAATAAGATATTTTCGAATGTAATATCAAGGCCCAATTTATAATATAAAACACAATGTGTTAAAAAACCTCAGCAATTTGAATTGAAGTGTAGAAGAATAATTAATCTATTATTATTATTATTTCAATGCAATTCGCAATTCATTTCAGATTATAATTCAGCTATTTTTAAAAATTCACTTTGCTGTTTGATGAGAGTTAATCCGAAATGCTGCATTTCTTGCAGAAGTGCTCATTTCTGCTTTCACAGTAGTAATTATGAACTATTTTATACGAATTATATCTGTAAAAATATATATTTACAGCAACAATTTTCAGTGAGACAAAATAAGATTTCTTTTTGCCTTGATGGTTATGTTTGAAAAATCTATACTTATAAAAGGCAATGTTTGTGTGTGTGTGTGTGTGTGCCTGCGTGTGATGTCCAGACGAATCTATCGCACTTACAACTTTGAAATTTGGCACACAGGTAGTCTTAACGGTGACGGAATGCACCTCGAAGCCGAAATTTTAAAATTTAATCTAGAAAATTTTTTATTTAATGTTTTATGTTGTTTTGGTTTATTTTTCGCACTAATTTCTCAATAGAATGGTTTCGAATAAGTGTACGACAAAAATAGACACACCATCGGAAAGAGCATGCGATTTCCGTTCTAATGAAGTTAGTTTTGAATTTATAACGTAAATTACTGAATTTTTAAAAAAAATTTAAAAATAGTCGGTTAAGCCTAATAAACATTGTTTGGAATTTCAATTTCTTGCATCCGCCGTTCTAATTTTGTTATCAATTTGAAATTTGTTGAAGTAATAAACATAACGTTTCTCCGTGATTTAAGACAAGAATGGTTAAAATTGAACAATTGGTTGAATTTTAATTAATTTTTTTCTGAAGGGTTAAAACATTTTCGCCTCAAAATTCTCTTTACGGTTCTTCAGTCGATTCTAATCAAGCTCGCATGATGTATTTTCCCAACATGCATTTCGTCGAAATCACGTGACGACATAACCCCTTTGCTTCGCGTGGACAGATAATTCTTTTAATTTGCTTGTTTTTATACTGTTTGACAGTTGAGTATACGGCTGATATGAAAAAAAAAGAATTTGGAAGCCCTTCTAGGAGGGCGCCATTTTTTTTGTCTTGACCGAATCAAATCGGCTATAGTTCTAGACCAATGATGGCAATTTTTCCTTCTTTTTTGATTACGGATTGAAAAGAACTTTGGAATGAATAGGGGATAATAGCCTTTGTATCTGAAAATCCCAAAAAACCCTTTTTCAAATCAAATCAAACGGCTGATATCTTTAGCTAGAAAAAATGAAATATGATTTCAAGGAGCTATTTACATAATATGGCTTAAAAGTTTAAATCTGAAGTGAAAGATTTTCTCTCTTTTTCTTTTCTTCTTTGATTCATTTTGGATATATTTAAATACTCTAGAAATTATGTTTGTCTGTATCTTTCGAGGCGCATTCCATTTGAAATCGTTTAAGATTTCATTCGGTTTTCATTCTTTAACATTTTACCTGGTTTATAGTAATCAATCTTTTAAATCCTAAAAAAAAAAAACTTTTTCGAAGATATAGGTTTATTTTTTACTCTGTACTGTCAAATGTCGTTATCGAGGAGAAAAATAAGCGGGAAAAATAATAATTTGTGTCTTTTGTTTTGATTTGGATTTCAAAACTTTTTCGTGTCATTGTGGGTGGATTTTTTTTCTTTTTCATTTTGTTGAAGTCCTGATTCCACGGGCAACGCCGTGAGCGTACTGCTAGTAAATTATATTTGTTATAATAATATAGGAAAAAAATTCTGAAACTTTTGGAAAGACACTATTGGAAACAAACACTTTTGTTTCCAATAGCGAAAAAGTAACAACTGAATCGGCTTTCACGGCTTTATTTTTTTTAACCCATATTTCCTCATCGTCCTAAAAATAGAACAGCTCACACAAATGGCATTATATAAATACTTTTGCATATTTTTATTTTAATTAATGACGATTTGTTATTCAAAGGTAATTTAAATATATCTATGCCCTTTTCGCACGTTTAAATTAATATTAGATATTTTTTATTATATTTTTTAAATGGCCGAAAGGAAACATTTTTATTGTTGTTGTTTAGCTTATGCAGTGACTCAGTTAGATAGGAAATTTAATTAAGGTTTAAATGCCATGGTAAAGTATATTTACACAGACAAACTTGTTTAGATGTATGTCTCTCCCTACGCATATGCATATTAATCACAACAAAATAAAACCTTAAGCATTTGAGATAAAGCCTTATATCATCGGTAAATTAAATCAGGAAATTAATCTTTCTAATGAAGGCAGATCAGCCTGTTTAGAATGAAATAAATTCAGCAAATGGATATAAGGAATATTGTTGAAGGTTTTTCTTCTTTCATATTCTTGTTTGAATAAAGTCAAGGCAAATGAAAAAGGTAAGAGCCCTATCAGACTGATTGGCGTAGCATAGATAAAGGGATTAGACTTTCTGAATTTCAAGCCTCGATGGTGGTTTGGGGGAGGGAGGCGGACTGGACAAAACCCAGGAGTATTGTGAACAGATAATTAAAATAAATGAGTAAAAATTTAGAAACAATGAAATAGTTCATCAATAAAAAAAGAAATATACTGGAATAAATCGGAAAGCATAAATTGTATATTTTACGATTACGTCTACTGTTTTTCCTTCAGGAATCTTAATTCACTCGGGCGACGTTATTCTGTATGTAATAAAAGTTGGAAAGCAGAATTTTACAGAAGCTAATTTTTTATAAATTTTAAATTATTTCATTTTATTTTATTAATACGAACAATCCGCTGATAAGTGAAAAACGAGACAATCAGAGATATTTAATTCCAATTCAATCCACTTTTTTTTATCCCTTTCAAAGAGTCCAACACCAGGATTATACCGGCAAATCCTAGACGTCTGGTCATTTTAAACATATAGCAAAAGTTGGGAAGCAGAATTCTACTCAGCGAATTTTATTTAAAATTATCCTTACCATCAAAGGTTCTTGAAAATTAATTCAAATTAATCATTTTTTAATATCAGCTGCTTACTTATAAATAAAATCATTGACAATACAGGGGATTTAGTTCATATTCATAATATTTAACACGTTTTCAATCCGGGACAAGCAATCGAAATTCTAGACTGTCCCAGGAAATCTGGGACGTCCGGTCATTTTAAGCATAACCAAATCCGGATTCTTCCAAATGTTTTCAAGTAACAAATCATTCTACCTTGTGCAAGTTGGATTCATTTCAAAAACTCCAAATTAATAGACTTTTTCCTCTAACCTCACCTTAAGCTATAAATGCATATTGCGCTTTAGTATCGTGACAAAATATTATATATTTCACCAACTTCAAACTTCCCGGGAAAATTTTATTTCTCTTCATTTTGTTCGAATCCTGTTTTTAACTCATGTCTACCTTTTATATAACTGAAAACTCTGAAAACGATGTGCTGAAATGCGCTAAATGCAAAATTCTATAAATGCGTGGATTTCTTTGCTCTGTAGTCTCAAAATATAATAATCAATACAATTCTGTTCTTGATCCTAAAATTAAAATTCGTATCACCTCGCAAACTCTGCATTTCATGACAAGTCCATTATCGGGCCATTTTCAGTGCTAAACTCCCTTTAATACTTAACCAGCACATTGTTAAACCTATTATTCTTAATGGAAACAAAACCTTCTAACTCTTGTTTACTAAATGAATGAAGGCGGAACAAATACAAGAAGAAAGTGCTTTTACAGCTGCTAAATTGTTCGATTCGTTAGATTTCTTTTTAAAAGTACTACGCCTACTTCTTACTTTTGATGTGCAACATTTTGTTCCAAAGCGCCACGAGAATGTGATTTCGAATGGAGCCAAAAGATTTTACAAACTAATTGGTGTTGCTAAAAATGTTGTTCTGCAGAATATAAAAAGATTAGCAAGAAAACAAAACTGAAAAGGTCGAGTAGAAAGTTATCAGTGGCATTTCAGTTGATGAAAAAGAAAATCGTTTTCGATTATCTACTCACAGCGCGAGTGGAAGATTAAAGCAGCAGTGGTGAAAGCAGAAGCGAGAAGGCATCAGAGCTTGTATAGTAAAGTCAAAACCTTCTGTTGCGAAATTAAATGAAGTGAGGTGTTATTCATTACAACTCAGAAGCTACTCGGTGGTAAAAAAGAAACCTGGGCAATACTTTCTCTTAGTGGAATTAGAAAAGATAAATTCTTCAGTTATGTTAGAAGAGGATTTTTTAAATTTTATTTTCGATTTCAAAGTTAAATCACTTGCAAATTTATTCTACGATGGTTACTAAAATGCGTATGGTTCCTATTAGTTTCATTTTTAAGAATTATAAGAAAAATAGATAATGCATTTTTAATCAATTCTTGAAAAACTAACAAAAAGCGTTAAATAATACTTGAGATATGAGATTTCAGAAGTATCAGTGATTAGATTTTAAAAGAATTTTTCTCTAACAAATTCAGTAATCCATTTAAAATCATTTTTTGGGTTAATTCATGTCTGAGCATAGAATGGATTATTTTAAAATTAAGAATACGAATATTTCGTAATCAAAGAATATTCCTAAATTGCTTTGAAAGTATTAGTCTATTTTGGGAAACAAAAGCATCGATAGTACATTTAAAATACGAATAATATTTTGATTAAATATTGTAGAAGAGAAAATGCACTTTAAGCTTAATTTTTTCATTCGGAAAAGCAATTCCTTATCACAGTAAAAGGTCGTTAAATTTTTTTTTAAACGTGAACTTTTTCTTGGATCATTTATGTTTAGAATTTATAAAGTAGAAATGATAATAACTATTTTTAATATTTGTAATCTGAAACAGTGGAATATTCACATAAGATAAATTTGGCTAATTCGAAAATTTTCATTTTAAAATCTGTCCATTGGACACTTGAATTTGCTGTAAACGTAGATTATTCGAAATGATTTTGCTTGATTCGAAATCAAAACTAAAAACTGAAAAAATATTTTATTTAGGAATTGCTTTCTTTAGGCAAATATCCTATCCTGTCTCCTCAGTAATCTTATGTGAATATTCTTTAACGTCCTTTATTGCTTTGAAGGTTTTACAGCTGTACAATATATTAAATCAATAAAGGACAATAAAAATTTTCACACTTTTAAAAACAACTTTCAACACATTCGATGTAAAATGTGCTGTTAACTTTTGAAGTTTTATTCCACAACTACTGTATTCTGAAAGCCTTACACTATTTGCTTATTAAAATTACTTATTTATTGAAATTATTATATTTTAAATTTATTACAACCCTCTTAATTATAATTATTATCAATTAGTCATTAAAATTACTTACGGTTTTTTAATTAATTATCAAAACAGTTTAACACATTTTTAGACCCATGATTTCTTCATTATGGATAAATCGAATTTTAACTGTGATCCCTTCACCTTCTAATTAGCCAAGTTCCATTGTTTATAATAAAGTTTGAAAGATGAGATAAAAACTTACAATTCAATTTGAAATTCACCTTACAGATAAGTTCAAATTATTTACGAGGGCAAAAAGCTGTATTAATTTCTGCTGGAAAGAAAAATTCTATATTAAAGAGGAAGACCAAAACAATAAATTATGAGACAGTTCTGCTGCATTTTGGAGAAATTAAAAAAAGTAAGATTCTTGCTATACGAGGTTGTAACATACTCATAGCAGTGGATTGAATTCATGATCATGTGATGACTTATCAGATTTTAAGACAGCTGCAGTAAGATGTAATATGACGGGGCAGTCACGTTTGTTTTGCGATTGTTACATGAAGTGAGATGACTCTGGTACGGGGAGAACGTAAGAATTTTCTTATATATATATATAGTTTGTCATGTGACAGTGATATCATGTTAATTGACTCAATTTTTTAATGGAAACACTTTATATACGATCCTGACAGGTAAAATATTGATTTTCCTTGTTGTTCCTTTTACAGCATGTTCTCCTGACTGCAAACTAAATGAACAATTTTAGAGATACATTGAGAATAAGCAGAGATAAGTTAGCTGCAAAATTAAAACAGGATATTTCAGCTATGGCTGGAAAACCTTCATCAAGCAATCTTTTAAGCTAAACAAATTGTGTAGAAACCAGTTTAGGAAAACAACATTCAAGTAGATGCTATTCGATCACAGGTTAAATGCAAAGGATAAGGTCGTTTTTTTTATTTTAATGTTTGTATGCTAATCAGTCCAGTAGGAAGTAAAAACGATTCTGGATTTTATAATGCCGTATTTATAATTTAGACAGAAAAATTTTTGAATGTTATATTTTTAGCTGAGTTTAAAATTTTAGGAAGAATTATATGATGAAGTGGAATCGAAATAATTTAAACGAATCAAATTTTACATGGTCGTGATTTTCTTCACAACATCATTTATTCGGCAGAAAGCTGAAAACAATATCTGAGTTTTTATCAGCTGAGTTCAAGTATATAGCTATTAGGTTACATTGTTCTAAACAGTCATATAGTTTACTTCAAAAAGTTAAATAACATGCACATAATGATAAATTTTAAAATTCTATTTATATCTTATAATTTTCATTTTAAATTATTTCATTTTAAATTTTTTCATTCATTTATATTCCATTTACGTCATCTACAGAATATCAGCTTCCTGACTGTCATTAAATAGATGTTCCGCAGGAAAGATCCTTCTGTTGATTCAGAGTAACTTTTTTAAAGATATAGTGAACTACAAAAAATGAAAGCGAGACGCAAACAAACAAGCAACAATGTCTGCTCCTCTTTTCGTACTTTGATTATAAAAAATAATTCTTCCCTATCATACGTGCTCGATATCAAGCTATTTGATAGATGATCTGAAGTCTGCAGGCTATCCATCCAAAAAGCAAACCATTCTCAAAACAACTGCCTCAAGTTCATCAGGTGATGGTTTCCATTAAATTGATTCGATATGAATTATTTCTTGTGAGATTGGACATATACTATGTTTGATGTCTTTAGAACAGAAAAGTTTTGAAATTAACCAGAGTTGTAAGCTCGGATGGATCTCGAAAAAATGTTTGCACAAAACTATAGTTCAACTGAAGTTCAGAAGGCCATGTGTAACCCAGGTTTATTTTCTCATACAGAAAGAATAATGAATTCAAAAACAAGCTTTTATAAGTGTACCAAAAAGTATTAAATATTTTTAATCAAATATATAGAGGTCAGAATGAAACTGCAAAAGCGGAAGGCGCTGAAATAAATGCTGAAAGGAAACTGGAAATTTTATCACATTTATAAAATATCTTAATCTTTATAGAATGTTTAAGAATATTTTTTATATTCATTTTAGCTTAATACGTTGACTGAGAAGGCAAATTCCAGGTTTCCGGTCTCAGAAGCTAATTTAATTCCTTTATATTGTGTTATTCTTAACCGTAAATATGCAACAGATAAACCATAAAATATATAATTTTTTAAAAATTTTTTATGGACTTACGAATGATCTTGTAGTTGGCGTCTGAGCTAGAAGTTCCTCACGAAAGCTGACCACGAGATAACTCGTGCTGCTACAAGTTTCGACTTATCACTACGCTGTCTTGGCAACTATTATGGTAAATGGCTCTACCGAGAAAAAACAATCTTAAAATAGGGACGAGTTGTTCATCTAAAACAATCTGTGAAAGAATTTCGAGAACAGTTCGCTTCTATGGATAATTAGCTTCTTTAAAAAGGCAAAAACTTCTTTGAAAAAGCATCTTCGCCCATTAATAGCAATTATGAAAAGTAGAGAAAGCATAAGCGAAAACCAAAATTGTTCTTAAGTTCAAAAACTATATCATAGAATTCTTCGTTTCGTAGGAACAATAAAGCAGAAACATTTCTTCGTGAAATTCAATATAAGTTTCAAAGATGTTTTATTGAAGCATTCGTGAATACATTCATGGCAAAATCTGGAATTCAGACTTGCCTTGCACCTGCTGTCCAGCTTTCATTTCGATGAAGCTTCTCTTTCACTTATTATTATTTCTAAATAAAACTGCACTCACTGATTTTTCAACCTTAATTCATTCAAAACATTCACCTTTTTTAATAATGTATAAAGATGGTGATCATAAATTTACGTTTCAACAAGAACATTTCGAAATTCACACCTTCTGTATCGATTAGAACAACTCTTAAATTTTTGTGCGACTTTTAAGATTTAAACTTAAAGCGGACATGTTTGTATGTACTGATAAGTTCAAACGATTTGTAGCAAATTGCAACAAGTCTTTGCAGTACCAAATCATACTTTTAAATTTTATTCTGATCACTTAAATTTTATGATGCTGATGGAAGTTTATAGGTATATTTTAAATGCTCTTTTCTAAATTCATTTAGTTAAACATTTTAATTTTGATCAAGGAAAATGTTTGCATGCCTATTTTAAAAAAATTCAATGAAAAACACTAGTCGTAAAATGACGGTATGCCGTGTGAATGATTATAAAACCTTTCTATTCACAGATATGCATCTCAAATTGTGACAGACTGAAAACTTGTTGTTACAATAAGACATTTTCATATCTCTATATAAAATAATAAAAGCTTATGCATGAAATAATATTTAATAGAACAGATTGTAGTTTAAATCATACGTCTATATCCCTGTTAATTTAAAATATGTTTATGAAACATAAGAAGTATTTTTAATTGTTTTATATGTCGAGTTCATCACCGAGTTCCCTTTGAAGTGATTTTAAAATATTTGCCCTATAATTTAAAATATGTTTATAAACATAATAAATATATTTTAATTATGTTTCATAAACTGTATTCATCACTGAGCTTCCTTTACAGTCATTTAAAAATATTTTAATCTATTGTAAAATCATTTTCGATAAAATCACATCTTCAGACTTCGATCACATTTTTAACCCTAATAAATGTGTCCTAAAGATGAGAACCACACTGAAGGCTTTCAATCTAACCAATGAAAATAATCATTCAGACTCAGTACAGTTTTTTGATAAACTATATGAATAAAATAAAAGTTGGAGAGTTTTCTATTAAAGAAGTACACAATCAGTTAAATTAAGATATTTTGTATTACATTGTAAAAACAACAACAAAAAAATGCCGCATTCTTTAAATTTAATTTTATTCATCAGTGACAGAAGATTGATAAATTCAAACGAGCATAGAAGAAATGATATTTTGTATGCATTATACTGCTGAAGAGATGCACAAAAGATCACAAGGACATTATAAAATCCCACCTCACCCAATTTGTATTAAGTGAATAGGCCGGTGGATAAAAGTAGTATGCTAGCTTTTCATGCAGATATCAGACATTAGTATAAATTCCTAGAGCACACTTTGAGGCATTTGATACCGACGTAAATTTCAGTGTGGTAATTTGCAGCATTGAGAGTGTAAAAAGTTAAAAATTGATTTCGAATAAATGATAATTTGATATTTAAGTAAATCTCAATATTCTTAAACATTGCATGGAGAAGAAGAAATAGTTAAAGCATTTATTTCGGGTTAATGAAACTCTTAAACAAAAGAAGAACATAATACTGTATATTTATTGCGGAGTTTGTAAAAGTAATAGCGTATAATATTGTTTCCCAATATTAAAACCCAGTGTAAAGTAAGATTTTCCTAATATTGTAATAGTTATGGTAATTAATCTTGAGATCCATTTTCTTCGCTCTGACAATAAATTTAATTCTTACGATTCTGTGTAACTTTTACACTAAGATGAAATTCTAGGAAACAAATGCATTTCATTTGTGTAGCAATAAAATGAAAATGATAAAATCCGGTTTGATGACAAAATATCTGATCAAAGCAGAAAGGGCAGGAAAACTGCTCGTTAATATTCATTTCCAGGATTAGTGGAATTTATTGAATGACGAAAGATTAGATTCCAAGGCTCAAAACAAATTTGATATCGAAAAAGTTGTATAAATCATGATAGATGTGTTCATGTAACTGTGCCCAGGATGGAATAAAATGGCGCTGTATTAACTCATGAATATGCGTAGACGCTTCATAAAGCAGAAACTCAATGATATTACTAGATGTCTTCAATCCAAGAAGCGCGTAATGAAAGTTCAAATGTGCATTAATATGCATTTTTAGCTCTTCCGACTGCTGAATGCAGCGGAAATGTCAAGTCAAAAGGAATTATAATAAGTAGCGAGCAAGGAGTGAGATTTGCTCAAAATGATTTAGTTATCTGCTCCGAGTAACGGAGAGTGACAGTTAGAGAATTCTTATTCAGTTATGTACTGATGATATAGCGATTAAAAATGTTCATGTGTTTTTTGAAATTTCATGAATTTTATTTTGTTGATTGATTTGGTAGATGGAATTTTTTTTATATTTATTAAAAAAAATTTTCGTTTTGAGAGCAAAATAGGCGGGGTTTTTTTTACTATTATAAGTTTCCAAGTGTCGAAAATCCCACGCGAAGAATTACAGATGTATAATGTATTATAAATATTCATTAGATTTTGCTTTTTTAAAAATACTGCATAAAATAATGATTAATGTCAATACTGATCAAATTTAAAAAAAATAAATAATGGGCGATATATTAAATGATGAATTGGTATATAGAAAATGGTATGCCACTCCATACCCTTGCGCTTAGAGTCATTATTATCCCTCATCATTTGAATAGGCATGAAGTGGAAGAAGCAAGAGTAAAAAGAAGTTAATTAAACGACTTAATTCAAATACAAATGCATATAAAACTAAAAGATATGTATACAAAATCACAAACAATAACGAGAATAAGTTAAAAACAAAAATAAAACACGAAAACAATACAAGCATAAAACACAAAAAAGTATTAGACACACAAAAGAATATAAAGTTTAAACGTAGAATTTTTACTAATTTAATTATTTTCTGCTTTTTAGTCAGTAATTTGAAATTCATTATTATAAATATTATAGAATCTTGTCATAATTTTTCATCAAATTCACTACCAGGTGGCGTCACTCGTATGGAATCATTATGTAACTAAATTAATCGATTAACTGATAATTAAATTCTGAAAATACTAAAATAGAGTATTGTCATCGCGAGCGCACGAGTCTACAAAATTCGAAAACTTTAGAACATCAAGAAATGGGTGAAAATCAGTTAACAAGATTCAATCTTTAAGAGCATGAGACAAGTCAAGTTAAATAAAAGCATGTTAGAAAACACAAAAAATACATGACATTCTAAACTGGAAGCTTGTAAAAGAAAACAAATAAATATGGTGATAGGAATAAAAATGACTTTTAAAAAGTTGTGTTGAGTCTGAGATACAGTTACTAATAATTGATAAAACTAAAAGAATTGCCACCTCTGCAGATCACCATTTTAACCGTCAACAGTAAGAAGTTGAAATAAATTTTTATACCCTAAGCTACAAAAGATTTGTTGAAAATGTTACAAATTTTCACGCATACTCTTTCATTTGAAACTCAGCTTTTTTTCCTTTTTTTTCAAATGCATCATAAATTATTTTTATATGTCAATTCTGCATTATTATTTTTAAACCTCATTTCATCTTTTGAAACATCTAAAGGAATCTACTTCACGGCTTAACGTCCACATCAATAGAATGTTCCAATGTTCTTCCAATTATAAGATGCTAAGCCTAACTCACCCTTGAATTCGAAGGTGTGTTCTTAAGTCGAGAACTTTAAAAATCACAGATTGGCTCCGAAAATGTGATTGTCGAGAAAGCGAAGATATTCCCCTCCCCTGCATTCTTTTTCGGTGTCTAATGACTCAGCTTTTAACCCGTCTCGTGTAAGAGCACGGAAAAATAATCTAATTTCACTTTCCACTTCTGAACAAATGCTTTCAGCACCCAAAACTTTGCACTCCCACAGGTTCGTGCATAATATTCTAAAACGTCTCGGTGACGTCCGTGCGGAAGTTAAGGGGCCACTTCGAACAATAATAAAGAAAAGAAAAGATCTTTTTGAAAGCGTTAAAGATTATTCGGAAAGTTTTCTATCGCTGCCGATTTTTTATTTATTTCTCCTTTCTTATTTTTCTCTCCATGGCTCTTTTTAAAATTAACTCCAAATATAGAATAGCTTATAAGCGTGCAAAATGAAAGAAGGGAGTGCAGAAAGTGCTTTTTCATTCTGGAAAAAAGTGGAGTTTGCTCTGGTTCCGTGACTCGAGAATTATTTCTGTGCAATCCCACCTAAAATTATCTCTTTTAATTAAGCGTATTCATGTGGTTTAAAATGATAAATATCTATAAGTAACGCAATTCTTAAAAGCAAGTACAAAGATTAAATGAACAAAACAGCATGAAATAAAAAAAATGTGGGGAAAAGAAGAGAAAGATTAGGGAGAATTAAAGGCGCCTTTTATTATGAGTACAAGAGAGGGAATTTTCATATAAAATTGAGGAAGTTTTGACGAAAGTGGTAGAAGCGTAGTTTCATTAACACTTTAAAGTAGAATATAATGGTTAAAGAACAGATTAAGTATTTTTAAAATTACATAGCAGCTCTCAAGTGTTTTCTCGTGTTGAGATATTTACTGTGTAATTCTTGCTAAAATAAATCCTTTCGTGGAAAGATTTTTAGTATTATTCAGTTAGGGTTAATTTTGTTATGAATGTGGTTGAAACTGATATGGTAGCTTATATATGCCATTTTAAAAGATATTCTCAGTCCCGTAAACTTATCAGGCATTTTCAGAAACTAAACATGGATTTCTTCTTTAGTACTTAAGACACATTTCTAATGCAAATTTAAATTAAAAAGTTTATTTTAAAAAATCGAAGTTTTGTACGTTTTCAAGTTCTATCAATTTCATTTCATTAGTCATAAGCACTTGTGTGTATTCAACAGGTTCTGGCATTTATAAAATATCAGGAATTTTGTCTACAAAAATTATCAATATTAAATAAATTAAATTAAATATGTTTATCATCTACAGAAATCATAAATAATATAAAGACATCTTAAATATTAAGTTTTAACTCCTACGGCTTTTGGATTTCTCATGTACTGAATAATTAAAAATTTAGATCTAAAACCGATTAATGCAGGCTCAGCAATGTTTAAACACTGCTGAGCCTGCATTCTCTTTCCAAATTCCAAAAATTTGTGATAAGCATTTATTTTTTTAGATAAGAAATTGCATTGACCAATTTTCTGAACAATTTACTCGGTTAAAAATACGCAAAAAAGAAGTAAATAAAAAAATGAACGCGAATATATTTCAGTTTTCCTTCCAAAGCTTGCACGAAAGGTTAAGAATACGAAGTGTTGAAAACAATGATAAATACATTCACTTTTCTTTTTTATATTCCGAAATTAAGACAAAAGCGTGCAGAGAAAGAATGAAGTAAAAAACTGTTAAAATGTTTTCTGCTTCATATAATTTTACGCACATGAAATTCCTTGAATTTTTCAGAGATAAAATACAGCATTTTTTCCGACTGGAATGATTATTTTGTACCTCAAGAAACTCCAAGCAAAAAGAAAGAAGTCAGTCATAACTTTGCATAAATAAAGCTCATTTTGAGCTGCTGTATAGTAATAACATACGGTTATTTGTAAAAAATTAAGATTGTTTTGAAACTTTCTCAAATGCGATGCATCTTTACTATCACAGCACATACACGTAGTAGGAATCTTGAATTTTTGGGAAAGCAAGTTTAAGAAATATTTTCTAATTTAAACAGCTGTACTGCAACCAAATTAAACATATTTTAGATGTTTTTTCCTCGAAAAATAATTCTACGCAACCTTTAAATTTGCATAGCGAGAAGATATTTTTATCTTTTTAATTTCGGAACTGCAGTAAATAATATATAAGAGTAAGTTTCAGTTTTACAGGTAGATAACAACTTTCATACAATTAGTTAATAAGCATGGGAGTAATAATATTTTTTCATCCGTTATAAACAGCTTTACATTATACCTTTTCTAAAGAGATCTGATGATTCTGGACATTAGAATATTTTTTTTGTTGGAGAAATACATTAAAAAAAACCATGCTATTTTCCTACGATAGTTTTAGTCAGCCTTAATTTTATATTTGCTCAAAAGAAAAAATAAGCATTAATTTTCATCTAATACGATTAAATTCACGTAAATATGATATAGAGATCTGCAAGCGTTAGTATAATTTACTTCCAAGGATTCTGCACTAAAACAAACTAAGATGGAATCAAGAGCTCAAAACTGAAATATTTTGTTATAATTGATGTTTTAAATGAATGCATGGAATTACCACATTTTATTTGATCCCCTGACATTCATTAAACTTCTACCATTGGGTATAAACCTCGAAAACGCAGATGAGAAGTATTAATGCTCAAATAATTATCTACAAACTATTTTCACATAATTATTCTCATATAAAACTAACTCAACTGCCAAAAACATTAGCTATTACGTCGATGATCAAGGCGAGGAGTTGCCAGAACGACCATTCAGCTTGATTATTTGAGCTGCCATGTCGGCGACAAACTTCACTGCACCAGAAAGTTGATCCCAACCCCGCAATGAACTTCGGTCGACTGCGAACATCGAAGCTGCAGCAAATATCGAAAGAGGTACCAACCTGTCTCTATTCTGGCTTTGTGAAGTTTTATCGATAGGTTCAAGTATCCCTAACTTCACTTTTTCCGAATAGTCTAAAGATTAAACCACTTAGAATTAAGACATTGCACTACATTCGTGAATCAAATTATAGCTTGAAGTACGCTTAAAACTCAGAAATATTAAAATTCCTCATATCTTCAAGAGTAAACCACAAAGGAATGAGAAGGGAATATTTAGTTTGGAGCCTCTAAAACATATTTACCTACTCAATATTACAATGGCCTTACAGAATGGGAGATCCCCTCTAATGCACCTTATGACCAAAGGTCAAACAGGGACGGCACGCACAAATTACCGGCTATCTCATAATCTGAGAGTAGGGTCAAGTATTCTTAGTTTCCTTAGCAGCCATTTCTCATCTGTCATTTTTACACCGGAACTTAAACGAATTAGCATCCATTCTTAACTTTTCTCGTATGATTCATCAAACAAAGAACCGATCGATAGATTCTTTTCGATGTTCATCATCCGATAGCCTTTCGGTAATTAGTTAGCGGCTCACGGGTTATTAATTCCGAAAGAAGTCGGACATTCTATTCATTAGGCACTATTTCATTACTACTGCGTCAAAAAGTGCTCGCAAAACAATGAGTTCCGCGGCTAATTGCTTTCCTTGAGAGATTTTTCCGATAATTGGATAAACACTCGCTGCAGTTGAAGGAAGAAAAGGCATGTAGATAGCGTCTAGTACATCTAGCACAAACCTCGGTTTATAACAAACGAACCATTTTTTTATTACAATTGTAAATTTGTGATGTGTCAAACCTGGGCTGGTTCAAACCTGAATTAACTTAAGAAACGACGACTTCTTCCGACGTGCTATGTAAAATATCAGACTTCTCGTATTTATTTAACAACTTAAGGTGAACCGCTTCGCAGTGTGTATTGTCTTCAACCAATACGGTTAATGTGAAAAATCGGTTGTTATATATAAAAACCAGATCTTTAAGCGGTTATTATATGTAATAACCGGATTTTTTATGTGATTATTATTAATAATGGCCGGTTATTATATACAATAACCGATTACTCACATTGATGGTAACATATGCATGCATTACACACCTTTTTACATTATAACTCAAATTTTCTGCAGTTCTCAGATAAGCATCATGTTCTGGTTGATAAATATGTTTACTTCTTCATCGACACATTTTTTTAGGAAAAAATTGCTTAATATTACTAGAGATTGCATTTTATAAATGCGTGCTTCTCGAGTGAAGATTTGGTTTTTTGAAATAATTTACAGTTTAAAAAGGTGGGAAAATATTTCAAAAGATATTTCTTAATTTATAATGTTCATTTTTCCAGAAGAATGTGGTTCACATGCATGATTTTCATATTTGCATCGTACCCATAAGTGACCTAATGAATTAATTCCTGGCGTGGTAGAGGGATATGTGTTCCATCCTATAGTAATGCTCTTAAGCAGCGTTATTCAGGAAGTAGTAGACAATTCCCTTACTACGGCCGGATTGGTTACCGGATATTTGCCACCAAGCGAAAGACAGGTGTGGGGCAGTTTCTCCTGAAAGTCCTCCAGGAAGACAACCTACTCCCTTATATGGGAGTTACTTTAGACTTCTAACTCAGGTGATAGCTAGGTACTCCAAGATCTCTTTGGCCAACGAAAGATGCCGAATTTCTTTTTCGTAACGAGTCTTTTACTCATGGATTTAGTTAGATCAAGTATGATGAGAACCATTTTTGCAACCTCATTACTTCCAAAAATGAATACCGAAAAATATTTTGAAAAATTTAACATTTTGCTCTTAAATCATATTGCACAAAATGTCTCGTGTTTGCAATATTATGATCTCATTTAAATGAAACTGATGCACTAATAGATTGCGTTATACGAGTATTATTTTGAACACACAAGAGTCACCATCTGCCACTAAAAAATAAAATAAGCGAACGGAAAATAATAATTTAACAGTGCAAAACTTATGATTTACAGCAAAGATGTTCATCGTTTCCAAGTTTTTTTGCCTATTCCGCTCCAAGTGATGCCGAAATGCTGGTAAAGGATATTCACAAAGAAGTGCTTCCTGTTAACAATGAGAACTGGTTGTCCCGTCAAATGATCCAAAATCGGGCCCGGAAATTTTCTGAAGGGCGCTTAAAAGTTGTTGACGAAAAACGAAGAGGTCGTCCTTTTGAGAATGCGACAGAAGAAACAATGCATAGAAAGTTGATGAAATGATTCGAGCTGTCAGGCGAGTAACGATAGACAGCGTAGCAACTGCGATAGGGTGTTCTCAATTTCACAAATCACACCTTCACAAATTACAGTTGCGTTTCGCGACTGATGCAGACGCTGAACGTGAGGTGCATAAGTGGCTGAGAAAGCAGTCCCAAGACTTTTATGCAACAGGTAATAGAAATCTCATAAAGAGATGGGATGAGTGTATAAATGTAAATGGCGATTATGTAGAGAAATAAACATGATTTTTAAGTAAATATCTTGATTTCCTTTTTTATTGGCTTTTGTAACTTGCTTATTGACTTACCTACGTAAAATAAGGTATTAAATGCATCCTCACATAGAGCACCAATGGCTACACAATGCATGGAGTGAAATGGACTGTCGCTTGGAAGTTGTCCGTGTGACTAAGAATAGTCACGCATAGACATTATTACATACATAAATATAACTTTAAGCTTCCTTCTGTATTGTGTTCAAAGTTTCTCTTCCCATCTTTGTTCACAGGGAAATTGTAGTCAGTCGTTAAAAGGGCAATAATTTGGGATTACCCTGTGTATTCAGTTGCTAGATGATTAATTACAAATTTCTGAGATTAATAAACTCAATCATTTTATAATTAGGAACTCGTGAGAGAATTATATTATTTGAAAACACTGCATTTTGCTTCCTTGAAACGAGAAGACTAAAGTCCAGGTCTCACCTTTGTTTACTAGAGGAAGACTAAAATGAGCATATTTTCGGCTACACACACGGATTTCAAAGAGAATAATGCTGAATGTTTTTCATGAAAATTCTCACTTGTTACAATTAAAGTGAACTTATGAGCGGAAACGGAATTTCTTTGGACTAAATTTAATTCACGCATTTCTCACCACTATAATAGCACAAAGTTTGTCGTAACCCACCAGGACAGGAGATTATTTTTCTTTACATCAAAAGTATTATATATACTTTCTTACAACCTTGAAAATTTATATAGCCTTGAATGGCACTTTTTTTTCTTTAACTACTCTTTCGTAAAACCGTTTTTGCCCATCTGTAGAATATCTGTAGTATTTGTTGATATCTACAATAATGACTCCATGCAAGATATAAAAGTCTGTATTTCAGAAGTCTGAAACCACTGGGTGGTTTTCTCCCGTGAAATAATGAAGTTTGTGACATCTACTTTTTGCCCTTTTTCAAACAATTCATACAAACAACTAGGATTTCTTTATGTGGAGTGATTACTGTTTTTTCTTCTTTTTTTAAACATATCATACAACACTAGGCATTTTAGAAAGTCATTATATAAAATAATAAAATTAATAATATTTTTTCTGTAAAAAAATAGGAAGTTCAGCAGTTAAGCAGTGATGTAATTCTGAGCCACCAAGGTGAAAGGCTTACACCTTGGAATACATAATTTTCATCTTTTTTTTTCTCTACCTTTCAAGAGATGCTTTTTTTAACGAAAATATGCTTTAACATTAAGATGTGTTTAACATTATAAGAAACGCCCGCTAAAAAGGCATTTCTTATAATGTTAAACGCAAACGTGGAAAAAATACAGGAAGGAAATTCTTTGGTTATGCTATTGAAAATTATGTTACATGCAACAGAAACATTTATAAAGATACTTTTAGAATTAATACGCTATCATGATTGATTAGCAACTGTAGCTTAAGAAAAAACATCTTCCTCTTTTATTAACTTAAGCAGTATTTTGTAATCTTTCAAATTAAAAATATACTTTAACAGCATGCTTTTGACAGCTTTAATCAGCACTTAATCCGTGATAATGCATACAGTGAAACAACAAAAAAGTCCTTTTTAAAAACATTTCCAGAAAAATTAATTTTGGACGCTTATAGACCCTTAATTCTGTTTGCTAGATAGATGACATCTAGTGAAATTGATTGTCTTCATCATTTAAAGCAAAGGATATTTTTTTTATCTCCCGTATTATTCGTGGTTTTACTTTTTTTAAATTGGCTTATTAATGGAATAGCATAATTAATTGTCTATTAGGTATTGTTTCACTTTAATAGACAATGAGAACAGATGTTCTAAACAGAAAAACATCTGTCATCGCTTGTTTTGGAAAAATATGAGTAAACAAGTACTTTTTTCTGTTTCAGTCTGATTTTACCAATGTGTGTGTATAATATAATAAATTCTGTACCACGTGGAATTGGAAATTTTCAAAACTTACACGCTTGTTTTTTCTAAATAATTGTTAGTAGTTGAATAATACACTTAAATTTTTGATTAAATTAATTTTTAATTTAATTAATTCTTATTAGTTTAATAATACAGTTTGTTTATTCCATTTTTAATTTGAGGTTTTAAGAAAGAAAGTTCAATTAGAGAACTGAAGTTTTAAATTAATTAGTTTTAACTAATTGTTTAAATTCACAATTAATGATTTATTTATTTTTTATATTCCTTACATTTATTTATATGTATAGCAAATTTACTGTTGAAATGTAATTATTGTGTATTCTACATCTGAAAGAAAAGGAAAAAAAACAAGTTTTGCTATTAAATGAATCGGAAATATTGTTTAAAATATTGTTTAAATCAAATATTTTGATTAAAATATTTTGCCGCACTATCTGTTGCTACAGAGTTTTAAATTTATACAGGCATGTAAACGAATTTCGCGCTTAACACATTCAAATAACACCCACGTTAGTAAGAAGTGTTTCTTTAAGAAGATTAATAGTATCAACGTCAGTTTGAAAACTCGCCTCCAGCTAAATATTTTCGCCACACATCTAAATATAGACTGTACGTGCATAAGCTGCAAATCCCGGAAGTAACACTTATTAAAATTTCAAAATATATGTGTATTTTCCTTCGAAAATAAATGGCTATCATTTTTGCCTTTCAGATTTTTACTTCAATTCCATATTTATGAAATTCGTGCTTCAAGTTCCATTGAGAAAGCAGTTACAAAACAGCCTTGTGTCTGTCTTTTGTAATTCTACGAGACAGATCAGAAATACAACTAATTTCCATTTACTCGACCTAGAATTTATAGGTTCCTTTAATTGAGAACTTTCAACAGAAAAAATTCTCGACCTCTCATCTGACAATTTACAAATTCTTATGTGCAATAATTTCTGCTGAAATCTCATAGAAGTAGATATAGATAGAAGATTTCAGTACACCACCTAGAATGCGTGCTTTGTCTTTTTCTTACGAGTATTCCTATACACTATATGATCAAAAGTATCCGGTCTCTTTCGAATTTTCACATTTTTTAGGGGAGAGGCTAGACCAAATGCCCTCGAACTTCGATCATGTAAAGAATAGACTCTAACTCTCTCTTTACGGTGAAGATTCGGTCACGAGGGCATTTAGAGGACCGACAAGAAATTGACGAAGAAAAAAAATATTTCGGCTCAACCATTTCACAGAATGTTGATAATGATTTTTAACTTCCATCAATGGGTTTGTTTGTATTCGGTAATATTTACATGCAGTTTCTTGACAATAGCACGCAAATGCGGGAAGATATAAAGGTTCTCTTAAAAAATCCAAAATTTTTTCGCTAGGTTTTTGTTTATAACATGCAGAATTTTTATCCAAATTATACGAAATTTACAGAATGTATGACAATATATAAGCAAAGCATTGTGTTAAAATTTGAAGTAAATACTTGGAATATTCGAGGATATATGAGTATTTGTATCAATTAATTTTTCACTGCGCATGTGCGAGACATAGCGTAATTTTTCTTTCACAGCTTCAAAGCCAGATATATAGGGCAACTTATACAAAAATTTCAATTGAATGCCGTTAAGATTTAGGAAGATATCGGCATTGCAGTGAGCAGAATTTCTGCTTCAATCTAAGAGAAACAAAACGATGAATGTTTTCCCACAAATTGATATTTTTAAAACTATTTAATAAATTTCATAAAATTAATCAAACATTCAAAAACGTTGTAAATGTTACTTCAAATATTTATAAATACCATTACAGAAGTATGTACATTTTCGACTATCTGCGTTTGCGTTTCTTCATTCACCATTAGGACACCGAACAATTGGCCGTCACATAATGTAATTCTGAAACAGACCATTTATGAACATACATTTTGAAGATTGCTCAGAAGAAAAAAGAAACGACTATTTAAAAGTGCAACTGAAGCTTAATTTAACAAAAAGCAATCCACTAACATGAGACATGCCAAATAATCAAAATTGAGACTTTTCAAAACAATGAAAGGTGACTGCTTCCTCACTAATAGAAAAATTTCTGTAGCCAATATCTTTCATCCTTCTATTTAATCAATTTATAAGCAGATGTTGGTAAAGAACATGCTACGACATCGACGCAATGATATTTTTTATGTACGGCGGCGGCATCTGTTATTAGATTAATATAATAGGAAGAAACCTCCGCGTTATAATGAAAATTCATGCCAGCAGAAATTATTCGAATTAAACGTAATTTTCTTATTAAATTCAATTCAAGGATAAAGGTCTAATTCTTGGTTCTTTACTCAAACGGAAAATGCTTTAAAGGAATCAAAGTGATCTTTTTATTGTTTTATAAAAATTTCATGTTCTTGAATTTAATGCTAAACAAATATCTATTGCTTAGTTAGAAATGAAATCATCTGATTTCTAGAAAGAGTCGTTTAAAAGATATCCGATCACTATATTAAAAAAATGCACAACTCAATTCTTGATGTTGCTTCAGATGGATATTTTTTCCGTTAGTTCACATTTAGGGGATCAGGACAAAATAGTGGTAATATCTGATTTTAATAAGGTATAGATGATTTACCATCCTCCATACCCAATTGACAGCAGATATTACCATTATTTTGTATTCTTTGCTGCTAATAAGGCATGATAATATAACATTCCATCGTACATTATGGATTGTTTTTATGGGACTCTTCCTCACCTTCATATTGTATACAAAAGTAAGCCTCAAAGCCCTCTTATAGATATAGAAAAAACCATAATTAATTTTCTATATCTACAATAAGCAGCCATTACTGTTGAAGCAATTCCTTCGAAACTTTCCAAAAATAATTGTAGCCTGTTCTAAATAGTTTTCCCAAACAATATTTGAAATGAAAAGTTTTGGGCTAATCAAAATTTAATTTCATCTTGTGTTCAATATATTGTTTCCATTTTTTATCTTTAATTTTCATTTTTCATTTATATTTATTTCAAAAATAACTATCAAGCACCAAATTTGCAATCCTTTTAACTCACAAATTAGCTGCAATTTACTTGCGTAAGATTATTAAGCTTTCTATAAATATGACAGCTAAAATAAAAACTTTAAACTCAAGGTTCAATTCCTACATTTATAGTTAATATAATGCATTCATTGAAGTTAAACAACATTTTTCAATTTCAGAAAGATTATTAACTACCTGAAATTTTATGGAATTTAATAGAAATTGATAAAGTTAAGTTAATCTGCTTTTATTTTGAAATTGTCGCGTTAGTCTCTCAGCTCCCCTATTCACATTTTGTCGAAAAATCATTTGTTTCATTTTGCGATTCGAATTTATGAGAATTTTCTGCTCCTTTTACATAATTAATGTTCAGCTTTTACATGAATTTGTCGTTTAGAATGCTGAAGATCACTAAACGAAAAATAAAATATTTCGATTTGTATGAAAAATTTAATTTATCTCCTTTTTTCGAAAGTCTATTTCTCACAAAGATATATTAAGCACTATTTTTCTGTTATGATTATAATGAGATGATTATACTAGTTGAACATGTTTATCTAGATCTAAATAACTGTCTTTTTAATTTTTGTAGCTTCTTTCAGATACTAAAGTACCGTGAAAATGTATTTTTATTGCTAAATATGTAATTGGTGCAATGTTTGCAGGAATAAATTTTAAAATAATTAATTTTAATTTCAAAACCTATTCATTTAAATAATTATCAATTTTTCTTTTCCTTTTCTGTTGTAAATATATTTGGCAAATAGTTTTTAAATAGAAACAAAGTGTTTTTGCAAAAATATACTAATTTTTATAGAGAATTTATTCCATTATCTTTCATGCTTCTGAAACAAAACTGGAGCTCATTGTAAAAATTAATATCAGTTTGAATTTTATCTTATTGTTATCTATAAGTGAAATTTATTGTCGTTTATTTTTGTAATTACAAACAGAATTTCTCCAAACAAGCACAAATTATAATTAAATTAACATCGAAAACCATACTGGAGTACAATACACAATAAAACAATTTTAATCAGTTCTTCTAATTATTTTGCAAGAAAAACTCGAAGTAGTTTCTTCATTAACTTTTAAAATAGGATAGCGTTATTTGCAGGTACTGTACCTGAGGATAAAACGTCATTTACAGGTACAGTATCTGCAAATAAATCGTTATTTGCAGGTACAGTGCGCCAACGTTCGGTTCTTGCCCGATCACCCTAACTAGCATCGGACGCGGTCAGTACTTGGGAGGGTGACCGCCTGAGGAACACTGTGTGCTGTTGACTTCCTTTTTGAGTTCTTGACTCATGGACTTTGGTAGTTATACCAGATCAAGTGGAATTAGTTTAAACGGGTAAAATATCTGCGAATAAAATGTTATTTACTGTTTAAGAATAAATAATCAGTTATCGTGAATTTTTTTCTCTAATCTTAAATTTAAAAAAGATTTTTAAATATAATTCTAGGCATTATTTCCCATTGCTTCACTTGCATTCAAAACATTTCCTCATTTCTACAAACATTTAATAGTTTGTTTTTAATTCATTGTTAAAAACTGAAGTAGAGAGGTTTATTATCAAATTCTACCTATTTTTGGATAATGGGATTAGTAGGTACTGTATCTTTGGATACAACGTTATTTATTAGGCATTGCACATTCTGTTCAATTTATTTTTCTTCTATATGAGTAATTGAAGAGACCTCGAAGCAAATATTCATACATTTTTCAATTTAAATCGCATGCAATTACTGAGTAGCTGAAAAGGAGTAAGAATATAGTTATTTAAAATATGCTTGAAAATTAACAAGACTTAGAAAAAAAAGAGCAAAATCAAATAAAACATTGAATTTATAGACATCGGTTTTAAACATAATTAGGGAAAATTCAAATTCTTAAATTGATTGTTTAAGTAGTTGCGAGTACAAAAATAATTGCTCTCAACTTGCTGCCCGGATTCGAACCCATGACACTTCGGTTTGTAGACAAACGCTTTACGAACACTGGGGCGTAACGTGAAAAGGTACGAAGTCATTTAGTTTCCTTCTTTAGTCTCTCACTGTCTTAAAATTTTTAACGACGGCTAATTCTGCATTTTTTTAATGTAGATTTGCATTTTGTAAATGGGATTATAGCAGATTCAAACTATTGACTTTGGGGTTTCCGTCAACTGCAAAAAGGGAAGTTTAAGATTTCGTAAGTCATCTTTCGGGTCTTTGGAGCTCATCAGGATCGGAAATTTGGCTTTTATTGATAATTTGACAGGAGGTTTAATTTCATGACTGAAAAAAATCAGTAAATATATTTTCTCTACCAAATTCAATCAAATGAATTAGAAATCAACTCTCAAAACCAAATTAGATGTGAAAAAAACGTCGCGTGTATGCGATACTGAAAATTCTAACAAAGTAGCATTAATATTTTTAAAAAAATAATTTCATAAACACAAAAAGAACGTTTCAAGTACAAAAAGAACATTTTAAAATTTCTAAAGAAACATATTGAATTTGACAAAACCTGCAAGTAATCAGTATACCTCCAAACAACGTTTTATTCGCCAGGTACCTGCGAATAGTCGCTTCCTTTAAAATAACATGCACATTACGATATAATATTCAAAATATTTTATCAATCATTTTATAACGAAACAAAGAATAGTAGGATTTTATTATCGTGTAACTTCAATAGTCTACCAACATGATACACTGATAAAATCAACAAAAGATCGTATAAAAAGTACCACAGTTTTACCAAGTTTCTGAAAGTCATATAAAAAAATTAAATAAATTGTTTCATCCGCCCTTTTTTTTTACATTCCTCTTACAGGTAAGAAATTTGATTTTTTTTTTCAACATTTGTAGAGTTTCTTCCAGTATTTTTTATCTTTGGCATCATAACAACTTTTACACTTAGTCTTAAGAATTTAACAAAATTTTTCATGCGAAAGAAATCTATCCTTTTCGAAAAAGCGCAAAATTGGTTGCTATGGCTCCAACAGCGATGCCATATGCTGTTTCACTGTATTAAAATGTATCGAAACTTCTTATTCAAGATTTCCTTACAAGAACTTTAAGCAGCACACGCAAATGAAGTTTGCATATGTAAGAATATTTTATCCAATTAACTACAATGGCACGAATTAAAAAAATGTGCAGCATAAGTTACGAACGAAACAAAATGAAAAATAGGACTTCGTTCGAAGGTAAACAAAATGCATTACGGTATCAGCAGTGTTCACGCACGCAGGGTTTCGTGTACCGAATCATTCCGCTCAAACGCTAATGTATTCCCAATTAATGTAATGTCTAGCTAAAGTAATGTATTCTCGCTGCACAGTTTTTAAGGTTTTTCATTTGACGCTAAAAGTTAAAAGTGGGAACAGCTCTTTGCGTCAACGATCGTAGATTATTTGCGGTCATTAATATCTTTGAAGGTCCATACCTGTGTCGAAATCATCAGTAGACCCCGAAAAGTCAATGGTCAGCAGAAAATTTAAATTGCATTATTTTCTCACCTATGTTAGTTTCGGAGCTGATTGATTCGCAATACAATATTGACAAACAACGAGATAAACGAGGTGCCTCTTGCGTGAAAGAAAGTTGAATAAAAATTGTCAAGTAAAGCAACTCTTCTATATATATTAAACACGAATTTTGCCGATGTGTTAATAATACATACAACCGTAGAACCAATAGAATGCTGAGTATTGTTTCATTATTGTCTTCAGCCTGTTTGTGTTTGCTGACACTACTGTTTTCCGTGTCTCATTTTTTTTGTAATTTTCTCCTGACGTCCATATTTTGGAGAAAACGACTGTTTTCTCCTTTTTGATACACTAATAAAAGCGTGTTTTTAAGAACTTTTTATTTCCATTATTTTTCTTTATAGTCTTATATGTATTTCATAATCCATTAATATGAATATTTTGGAATTAGGAATATTATGGAATATTAAAATTTTTCAGTCAACTCTTTTCCAATAAATTTAATCAATTGAGATTAGCAAAATTTGATTAATCTTAATTGTTTAAATGATAATTACGTCCTCTAAAATTAAAATATCGTTTTGTGATCGGGAGCACGCAGCTACACAAAATTTCACATCTCCAGTGCATCAAGAAGTGAGTGAAAATCGATTGTAAAATTCCATCTTTACGCGCTTTTATTCAACTCAACTCGTTCCGCTTTGATAAAAGGGGAATTTTGGAACCGAATTTTTGATTACTTCCTTCTGTCCTCGGGTTCAAGAATTATGCACATTTGTGTGTTTCGATTACAGTATGATATTTGAGTATTTTCAGAACTTCATTGTCAATTAATCTCGTAATCTTACTTAGCTTAGACCCAAAAGTCAAAGGCGTCCTCTGGCAATGGATTTAAGAAAGAATGATTGCATGATTCCATAATGAATTGTGAAATATGTAATGAAATATGAAATAATTCAAAATTAAATTATGAAATAAAGACGGCAAAACTTAAAATAGAAGAAATAAAAAGGCTTTATAAAGCGGGCTTTTACTAGTGTTCTAAAATTTAAAAAAATAATAATTTTTTTACAATAAATTTGGAGGTTAAAGTAAAAATCGTAAAAGCGTGAGTGTCTGAAAATATTATCATAAGGAAATGAAGCTGCAAAGAACATAAAAAGTAAAAATACTGAAATATTAGTTTAAAAAAAGAATATAAAAAGCAAAAATTCTGAAATATTAATTAAAAAAAGAATATAAAAAGTAAAAATTCTGAAATATTAATTAAAAAATAAAAATATTTTATCAATGTAATTGAAATTCCAATTCCCTTTGAGCATTTAAATCAACACCTCAGGCTTTCACGATTTTTACTTCATCTCTAGACTTTCGATTAGCGAATAATTTTTTTTTACATTTTACTGCATTAATAAAGGCGCGCTTTTCAAAATTTTATTTTCATAATTATAAACAAGAAAGTGTAATGGATGATAGACGTAGAAAAAGCTAATTTTAAATAAAAAAAATTATCATATAGAACTTTAATATAATAATCATAAAAGTAGAACCGACCAACTTCGCCCACTCTAAGAAAAGCAGGAATACCTGTTTAGGAAAATGCTATTACTTCAAAATGCTACGAAGAAAACTTTAAGTATCCTACGCATTGTTTCGATCTGCGTTTTATCTCGCTCCTGCATACCAGAAGCACATACAGTAAACAGGAACTAATATTCTATTTGAACCACCTGCTATAGGCCTTCTTGCATAAATCGATTCCACCCACGAAAGTCCTTTGCTATTTTGAGCGACGGTTTAAGATTCGCTACTTTTTTATACTTTATATAGCAAACACATTTATTTTCTCTTAAATCTGACACTATATAAAGTGCCGCTAAGGAATTTTTTAAAATATCAAAATTGGCAGCAGATACTAAAAAAATATTTCCGCTCGACTGATTTACGTGATAATTCGTAGGACGAGAATTAGTAGAGAACTTTCATATCACATTCTTATCACAATAATGCAAGATAAACAGGATCGAGTTATTTTTAATGTTTTAACAAAAGCTGTTAGTATCTCAGACATCTACCCCAGTGGTTCCCAACACATGGGCCGCGGCCCATTTGTGGGCCTCGGATAGCGTATTAATGGGCCGCGAGATGCTAGTCAAGAGTCGAAGTCAGAGGAGCTTCAAGAGTCTTCATTTGTTTCTTGCTTTATAAAATAATATATTTTCATTCCTTTTACAGTAAGCTTCACTAATCACTAGCATATAAAGGCATATAATATACAGGGTGTCCACACTTATCGTGGTCCAATAGCTAATTTCTAAACCGTTAGAGATAGACATATAGTTCCAGTTGGAAAAATGCTTTAAAGGAAGGGAAGAATTATATTTTATGTTTCTTGAGTCACTAAATATATTTCTGAAAAAATTACAAATTCTAACTTTTTATACGGTCCCCCGGTCCCATCAGTCATATTTAGTAAAATATTCTTGACACTCTAACATTTGAAAGAAAAATAGTCCCATTCTTCAGCGACTAAAACTGAGCGAGTTATGGAGCTTTGAATTTCATGATTTTAAACCAATCAGCGGTCTTGTCGAGCAACCTCTGCGCATTGATTGGTGAATCGTCTGCAAGACGGCTATTGAAATGGTGTAAAGTGGTCAAGTCAGCGATATTCAAAGCTCCATAACTCGGTCAGTTTTAGTCACAAAAGAGTGGGACTTTTTTTTGTTTAAAATGTTAGAGTGTCAAAAACATTTTACTAAAATGATTGATAGGACCGGGAGACTGCATAAAATGTTAGATTTAGTAACTTTTTCAGTAATATATTTATCCACTCTAAAAACATAATTTTCCCCTTCATTTAAAGCATTTTTCCAATTGGAACTATATACCTATCTATAACAGTTTAGAAATTAGCTATTGGATCACGATAAGTGTGGACACCCTCTATATATTTATGTGTTTATATTTTTTTACTTATATATTTAGTTAGTGGGCCTCAAAATATTTTTTTACCCAACAGGCGGTCCGCACAACCAAAAAGGTTGGGAACCACTGCTCTACCCTGTAATGGTAACTGAATTCTCGTCTGTAACCCAACTTTTAAATTTGGACAGTTTGAAAAACACGAAAATATATTTCTTCTGATAAAAAACTTTAACCAAATTTTTTGTATAATAAGTAAAACTGTTATGATTTTTATTCTTAAGATAATTAGCAATTAATTCTGAAATAACAACCATCACCGTTTAAAAATTCTGAAATTTTTATAATATTTCTGAGTTTACTTAAAGATAAATGTAATCATTATTAATCACCTGCAATGTATACATCTTTCTAAATAAAATTGAAGTAGTAGAAAAAAGAAAAAACGTTTCCCTACGGAGCAAATTTTATCCATTTAATACATATGAAGGTATAACAGGTAATATTAATTGAGGTTTCTTGAAATGATAATTCAGTTTAGAATAAAGAATTCAGAAGAAAGATTGTATTTTGAAACTGTTCCTTTTTATACTTTTTAGCATGCACACGACTTGCTATTTTTAAGCATTAAACATTTTTATTATTGAAAATGCCCCTGGTTTTACATAATAATAGTTTTGTGAAGCCATTTTTCACAGAACTTGAAAGGAGAATGAATAGTTGAATTTTCTTGACTTAAAATATAAACTGACATAACCCATTCAAATTATTCAAAATATTATGGGTTTTCTGGTATTTAAAGCCTGAACATGTGGCTTTTATTGTTGTAATAACAAACGAATTTTAACTGCAATACAAAAATTACAGAACGAAAACGAAATTCAAGATTTAAGCAATGATAAGTGGGCAATTTATAAAAATTTGGAATAACTGTTTGCGTTTTTCCTCTAAGATATCTTAACATCAAACCAGACATTGTCGCTGTTTGGTTTTCTTGGGGGGTAGGAGGGGGGGGGGGGACGAGAAGGACATTTTGCTTCGTACTCTGGATTCGTCTTTATATGCAAATTAAATTAAAATTAAAATTATTCAAACAATTAGCAAACGATATTTCTCATTTCCTGAGAAATTAGCGTTTGCTCAATAATTTTAATTTTCTCAAGCCTTCTTTAAAGTTTCTAACAAATCTTGCATATATTTTTCATGGTATATTGTAGGTTACAAGCAACACATAAGAAATTTAAAATAAAGTTATTTGTTGAAAATGTTTTTCAAACGTAACTTTTTAAATTACACTTTAATTTCAGATATTATTCCACTTGCAAAAGAACTAACTTTCAAGAGAATAATGTCATTTCTTTAGATCGTTTTCATCATAATTTCTGAAAGCACTCTTCACATAATTTTAAGGCAAATATGGATGATTTAAGTCAAAGCTTAGATGCAACAGGAAAAAGAATTATTTTAACAATTTCTTGTTAAGTCTCACTCTTCTTTAAATTTCTGTATGTTAACTCTAGATTTGCAAATTTTGTCAAGCGAGGATCCAAAATCTGCATTCAAATCGCACTGGTTATATTAACAATACAAGCATACAATAATTGTTAGTATCTGTCTTTAAATTAATTATTTTAACTTACATATTTTTACTTATGAACGAAAAGAAACTTATTTCAGAATTCTAACATTCTATTCATATTTATTGTTCTTGTCTAATAATTCATGGCGCATGAAAATTACTGAAATTTATTTTTGAGTGTATATATACATCTGCTGAATGTTAGAATCAAATTTTTTCAATCGCTTAAACTTCTACAGGAAAACCACTAACTGATAAAAAAAATATGATATTTTGCCTTGAAATCTCATTTGGGAGCTATTTTCACATTTTACTTTTAATGAAAATAATGCACTAAACTAACATTCCACAAATTTCTCTTTTTATTATCTAAATTAAAGAGCTTTTAAAATTAATCCTATTCACACGATAAACCAAACTTCCTTATTTGAAAATAAATTGATTTTCACTTCAGATTATTCAATGAAGGCTATTTTTTGCATCTTGCATAACATTATCTTCAAACTCAAAGAACCCATTTACGGATTTAAACTTTCGATAAACGTCACAACTCACAATTTTTCTGCCAATTTCAAGAAACTCAAGCATCTTTTTCTTCTGAGTTTCAAAGAAAGAAATTACTTTTCAATGTAGGTAACACATGTACTTCAAGTATAATCAATTATTTGCAGCTAATCTGTAAACGAAACCATTGTTATTTCTACATGGTATTTAATTTACTTTGAGGAGAAAATTAAAGTTTTTTAAAATTATTTTTCAATTCAGAACATTTTAAAATGAAATTTTTTTCCGAAAAATGACTCAAGGCTGTCTTCAAACAATTATTCTCTATTTGATTTTTGATAAAATATATACTGCATTCCTAAAATCGCAGATTTGTATGAATATTATTTAATAAAAAGTTCTTATTATATATATATATATAAGATTTATATAAACAGAATTCACACTAAATTTTCTCGTTTTAAATCTATTTGTTCAAAGGAAAATTCAAAATCGACACAATCAAATCTTTTTTTATTCAACTTTTAAATGTAAATGAGGATTTTTTTTAAGTTTCTGGATATTCGCTAAATCTCAATATAAATAAAAATTGTGTATATGCTTCAAACTGCTTCCAAAACCACACAAACTATTTCAATCAAACTTGGGACTGTTATTGATTACTAGGCAAAAATACTGAGAGTGTTAGACATCCCCACCGCGACCGTTGCAAGGAATGCGAAACATTATAAAAGGTTGAAATTCTTGAACTTTTTAGAATATTCCAATTTTTTTTTTTTAACACTAATACATTTTGAAAATATGTAGAACGTCCTAAAAGTTCCTAAATTTTAGTCCCCCCAGGTCTTCCTGCAACATTATACAACATTTTTTAACTGGAACTCTCGATCAATCTCGAATTTTTAAAATGTTTGTAAAACATCAGAACAGAATATCTCGAAGATTCCTTTACAATATAAAAGGAACCTTGAGATGTCACTTACTTCAATTTGAACTAAAGAGTGCTTGAATCAAGATCGAAGTGCGAAGCGTAAAACTCAGTTTCATGATGGTGAGTTAATTCATATTATCGTGTTTGGTGAAAATAGTATCATCCAGGAATGTGTAAATTTAACATAACTAATGTAAAGTAAAACATCAGGCTAGATTTGAAAGGTTAAATTCAGTAAGAAAAAACAAAGGATATTTATGTTTATTGTGAAAAGTTAGTCAGAACTTTTTTTAAAGAAATGAATAGGCCTATGAAGATATTATGACCCTGAGGAACGCCGAGTATATAAAGCTGATTCTATAGCCGAGCATATAGCATGTCACTGACGTTCCTTGGACAAATGTAATACATACTATCGAAACTACGGGATTAAGGAACAAATAAAAAATAAACTGATTCAAAGGCATTTTTAAACATTTGCCTATGAATGAAAATTATCCTTTCTGCAAGGGAATTATTGATTTCTAAGATATAAAATGTAAAAGAGATTAGAATAGTCATAAATAATATATGATTTAAAAAAAAAAAAATGACATGTTTTTAAATATAAGCAAATAGAAAAATGATTCAGAATATCAAAGCATGATTGGAGAATAAAGATAGTAGATAAATTACTAATACTATTATTAGAAAGTGGAACTGAAGCTCAATGAGCATCCAAACAGATTTGCAGCGTATTTATCGAATAGCCTGGAACTTAAATGCTTTTTTGTTCTTAATTCTAAGACAATTAAATTGAAGCATCCTTTCTCATGTATTAAGTCAATATCTAGTGATTTCGATAGAATAAAATAAAGGCACCAAGATATTTCTTAAATTATTGCGCTTTTCCATTTCATTTTTTTCATGCTTTGAAGAGTGACACTGTAAAAACTGTAGTGTATCCACCCAAATTCTATCTCATGCAATATATTAAAAAATTCTTAATAACCTCTATGGTATTTTGGAAATTTATAATCAAAGTTTCAGTAGTAAAACTTGTATTTAGTTTATTCATATTCATTTATAAAAGAGGTATAAAAGATTGACTGTGGATTCTGTTTCCAGACACAAAATACAGAAGACGAAAGCGAAAAGCAGTGAAATATGCCACTACCGGAACAAAAAAATGTTAACCCCCTCTCTCCAAAGTGGCTTTTTCCTCGTAGGTACGATTTCTCTAAAGTAAAAGCTTTTTTCTGCGAGGAAGAAACTCCTTTCTCTACAAAAAGCATGGATTTCCTTAGAATAATATCGGAACACAATGTCTACATGAATAAATATAGCTCTCTTCCAGAATTGTGAATCGAGTTCTCCAAGAATTCTGAAGCTTTACATTTTATCCACACTACTACCTGGAGATAAATTATATATTAATATGAAAGAAGACATTCTTGTCTCTTGTTTCAAAAGATATACATATTGTAGTCAATAACTTTTCTTGAACTTGAAATCCTTCGTATTCTTAGAGAGGCAAAGGATTGTGAATATTATAACGTTGCTTCTCCCGAAAATTTGAATTGGACAATCGTGAAAAAACTTAGCAAATGTATTTATTATAGTTCAATATTAATTTGTTTTCCATATACCGCAGTCAATTTTATTTAAATCATTTATTAAAGATGTAGACATTAAAATTTTTCAGACACTTAACGAAATCCAGGGTGCAGCGAAAAGAAGAAAAATGGCGTGTCAAGTATACGATAGGATTACTGAAATATAAATTTACTTCATAGTATTAACTAAAAAAAGGCATTTGAATGTTTATAAAGGTAGACAAATATATCTTGTTTTTATATTTTGGCGTTCCTTTTCTCAAAATATTCACTCCAAATCAGTACTTCTTTTCCTTCAGTAAACGACAATTCGAAACAATTTCTTAAAATGGTAGTTTTTAGTAATATATATTAATCAAAATACAATAAGATAGTGAAAACCACATATAATACAAATGCCTTGCAAATATCTCCAAATATTAAAAAGTAATTATTTTCTTTCCTTAGAATCGATCAAGGGAAAAGAACCGATATTATTTTTATATACAAAAAATAATTTTCTTCTATGTTTTATGCCTCCAATTAATTCATTGCAATTCTTTACATCATACTCTGAAAAAGTTTCAAATGAATGTTTTGAACTAATAATGCGATTGGTGGCGATGGAGAGTAAAACCATCTCCTTACTAGTACAGTAAACGAAGGGTTTGAAAAAAACAAAAAATAATATAGTTTTGAAAATTGGTACACGTGTTTGTGAGGGGCTTATGATGAACGTACTAAAAGTCCCATCTTGGACTTCATTCCCTCCCCACTTTTCAGTTTTTCTTGAATATCTCGAAAACTATTCAATATTCAAATTACATGTGATTTAACAAATTAAAGAGCGTACCATTTCCTAAAAATGAATGCTTTGATTTTTTTTCAACTTTGAATTTGTAAAAAATCTTAATTGATAATACAATAAACGAAGGATTTCAAGAAAAACAAAAAATCATATAGTTTTTAGAAATGGCACAAATGTTCTCGAGGATATCTTGTTGAACATAGTAATAGTCCCCGATCCTGGGGGGGGGGGGGGGCTAGCGCCGCCATCTTGGATTTCATCCTTCCATTTTTAGTTTTTCCCGAATATCTTGAAAAATATTCAATTTTAAAATTACAATTAATTTAACAAATTAAAGAGCGAAAATTCCCTACAAATACATACCTTTATATTTCTTCTACCTTTAATAGTTTCCGAGATAATGGGTCTCAAAGATTATCGCCATTTTGGATTGCACCCCCCTTTTTTAGTTTTTCTAGAATATTTAGAAATCTATTCAATTTTAAAATTACATGTAATCAGCAAATTAAATAGCGTAAAATTCCCTTGAAACGCTTTCTTTTATTTTTGTTTTAGCTTTAATAGTTTCCGACATAACGGGTATCAAAATTTGCCGCCATCTTGGATTTTATCCCTTTTTTTTAGTTTTTCTTGAATACCTAGACAACTATTCAATTTTCAAATTACATGCAATACAGCAAATTGATTATCGTAAAATTCCCAACAAATGTATTACATATAATCATGCTTTTATTTTTTTTCTAACTTTAATAGTTTCTGATATACGTAAGAGAAACTAAGACAGGGGGGACAAAATCCAAGGTGGCGGCAAATGTTGAGACCCATTATCTCCGAAACTATTGAAATTAAAATAAAAATAAAAGCATGTATTTGTAGAGAATTTTTCGCTCTTTAATTTTCTGATTAGATGTAATTTGAAAATTGAATAGATTTCGAGATATTCAAGAATAATTAAAAAAGGAGGATGAAATCCAAGATGACGATAACCTTTGAGACCCATTATCTCAGAAACTATTAAAGATGAAAGGAAAACAAAAAAAATATGTACTTATAGGGAATTTTACGCTCTTTAGTTTGTTAAATCAATTATAATTTGAAAATTGAATACTTTTCGAGATATTGAGAAATAACAAAAAATGGGGGGAGGAAATTCAAGATGACGACGCGAGCGCGGGCCCCCCCCCCCCAGGATCGGGGACTTTTACTACGTTCAACAAGAAACCCTCTAGAACGTTTGTACAAATTTTATAAACTATATGATTTTTTGTTTTTCTTCAAACTCTTCTTTAATTGTACTATCAATTAAGACTATTAATTGATATTTTTTACAAATTTATTCGTTTTGAGACCAATTATCTCAAAAACTATTAAAGCCTGAAGAAAAATCAAAGTACCAATCTGTACGGAATCGCACGCCCTTTAATTTGCTAAATCACATGTAATTTCAATACTGAAATTGTTTTCGAGATATTCAAGAAAATTTGAAAAGGGGGGAGGAAATTAAAGATGGCGGCAACATTTGAGACCCATTATCTCCAAGACTATTAAAGCTGGAAGAAAAATGAAAGTATGTATTTGTAGGGAATTTTATGTTTTTTAATTTGTTAAATCATTTGTAATTTTAAAACTGAATAGTTTTCGAGATGTTTAGGAAAAAGTAAAAAGGGGGGGGGGGTGAAGTCCAAGATGGGACTTTTAGTACGTTCATCATAAGCCCCTCACAAACACGTGTACCAATTTTCAAAACTATAGGATTTAATGTTCTTTTCATCCCCATTTTGAACCTTCGTTGACTATATTATATGTGAAACTCATCACTAACGATAGTAAGTACTGCTGGGCAGTTTAAGTAAAGAAAGTGGTAAACAAGAGAAGTTTGAGTAAAATACAGTAATTTTCCTTTTCTAAACTTCAGTGTTAATTTTGCATTTTTTTAATCGCAATTTTTTAAATTTTAATCAGAAAGGTAATTTAGCATTTGCACTTACTAAATGATTGAAAAACTTGCTTCGATTCAAAGTGTCGCCATTCGGTTTCAAGACTATAAAGTACTGTCTCTGCAAGGTTTCTGACTATTTGCGTGAAATTTATTTAGCAAATGAAGTGAAAATGTTAAATAAGTTCATGTGCTGTGCATATTTGAACATACAGAAGTCAATTTCCTATAATAATTCGCTTATCCGTGGGAATCACAATCTTAAATTCAAATAATACAGTAAATTAATACTTACGGTTATTTTTCAAATCTTCTAACACATATCGAAAAATTTCTAACACAAAAACGAAAACTACAATTGAAGTTTGAAGTCTACTCTTAGAGGAATCGTAGATAAAATCATAACAGTTTTCATTTTCTTTTCTGTGTTTATCAATTAATTTCCATACCAGAACGCAAAAACTTTTATGCTTATCTAGAGCCGGTTAACTATTTGTCTGCTATGTACAAACTTCATCTCGTATGCGTAATAAATAAAAAAGTAAAATTAATAATAAATGAACTGCTCCTCTTTTGAAACATCAAAAATAATTATATTCCTTTGGAAACACCCCAATTCCAAAAATTTGCTGACAAAATAGGAGAACAAAAAAACTAGTGCAGTGACAAAAATAAATTTGATATTTTCAGTTTGCTTGATTGGCTGTTGCTGACATCAGCTTCTTTGTGCAGTAATGAAACGCGTGTTTCTTTTAAATATTCACATAACTACATTTCAAAAAGGCAACTACAGTGGATTTTATGTAATTTTTTTCATTTCTTTAGAATTTGAAGGTTATTTTAAAAGTTTTTGTGCCAAAACTTTTATTTGATTACTTGTGATGTAAGCAAAAAAGAATACCAAACAAAAGTTTTACAACAACTTCAATATTTTTCAAATTTTCGACGTTTAAAATGTAATATGAAAAGGGCACTTCTTTAGAATTTATGATAATGCTTACACTCGTAGGTCTAAAATAGGAGAAATTAAGGATTTAACATTATTCCATTTTTTTAGTATTCTAAATTATTTCTTTCTTTTTAATTGAGTGTCAAAGTTTGAAAGATTTTTAGAAAGTGCAATTTTTAATTAATTTAAATTTGTTTAAGAACATTTTCAATTTTTTTATTGTTGTTACTGTTCCTCAAATCTACTTCGTAAATCTATATGAAATAAAAATACGTCTAAAAGATATGAATTCATTCATCTACCTAAAAATAATGCGCAGCAAGACATTTTTTTCCATTTTAATATGACTGAATATGGAACACGAGAGTCTTGATCTATGTTTTTTATTTGTTTAAATGTTCGTACCATTATATTTGTTTTTTTATTAAATATCAAGGGGGGATACCTTTTTATTTTTATATACAATCCATTAAATGTAGGCAATTTATATTTTAACAAATCAGTTATCTTTTAAACATAACCTAGACTGTTAAAAGTTTTTTTGAAAAGAACATTTAGTTCTATTGGGTCAAATTCTTTTAATATAGTATGTTTTATCGAATAATTTTTAACTCTGGAGATTTTAATTGGTTTGTGACAGTATAATGAAAAAAGAATTGCCAATCAGTTAATAATTTTCAGGATATTAATTTGGTCTGTAAGGAGTTTGGGCTTTATAGATTACTTTGCAATTAAGCCCAAACACCCATCATTTTAAAATTAGCACAATGCGTTCAGCTGTCATTTTTGCCTGCTAGTTTGGTAAGATCTAAATGAAAAGAATGTTATTCTTATTAATAGGACCGAAACACAAATTTATTAAAATTCTAATTCAACAATTTTTGTAGCAACACTTTCCAACATTAAGCTGCGAAGTGCGTGTGTAAAAATGCTTGAGATTTCACATGTCTGGATTGCTGTGCGAGTGTTAACGAGCTAAAACAGAATTATCAAGGAAAATATGTTTATACCAAAAAGTATCAGTTGTCGAAAATGCAAATTCGATTCTTTTTTTTATTTTCCTCCAATAGAAGAAATAAACAAATAAATAAGTATATATAAATTAATAATAGCTGCTATGTACTGTTGGTATATATAAGAAACTTTGAAAATTCGATCAATTTTCCATTAATTTATGATAGGAAAATTGTGATTATGTATTCTTCGGCATCGTACTAATTTCTCAGTCAGGCTTCAGTTCTATGCTACAAAATTAAACCGTAAATGGAATTTCTTATACGTTTTATCATGTTATACGTTAGCATGAGGCCATATAAACTTCGTAATAGCTCGCAGAAGTAAATATCTCAATAAATGTCAGTTTCCGGTCATTCTTTTTTTTCTTTGCTTCAATGTCTACGGTAAAAGAATTGTTTACTACTGCAATATATGAATATGACTGTAAATTCTTGATCTAGCAGCCATTAATTTTTATTTAAACATATACTTTATATTCTACAAATAAATCTTCATTTGCAGAAAAAAAAGTAAGTTGCTGATGAATGAAAATTCAAGAAATTGAAAGGCCCGTGTTTCTTTAATTAATTCAATCAAATCGTTTCTGTAATAGAAACAATGTTGCTTTTCCTGCCGATAGTTATTTAATTCAGAATGAAACTCTTGATTAATCGTCTTCTTTCTTGAAGTTGCCAGGGCAAAAGTTACATGATTTTTTCAAATAATACAGTTTTAAAAGAAACGAAAGAACAGAACATCTAAATATATCAGTTTTCTAATTAACTTTTGTTTCTAGCAACAAATATCACATTATCAAAACAAAAAATATTTCCATTGGTATTTAATTCCATTCACCGTAGATTTCGTTTAAGAAGGAGATAAAGTTCGTTTAGTTTTAGCTTTTCCTAATGGTAAACTTTTGTTTTGACTTAATTAAGGAGTTTCCTTACATTTGAATATTTTATGGGAACAAAAAAAAATTTTAGTTTATATTTGCAGATTATTAATAAATATGACTTTTATGCAAAATTTTCATAAGATGTACATATAGCTGGAATATTATTATTTCAATAGCTCGCTAAAAACGATTTCAGTGACGGTTTGCAAGATGGAATTGAATTTCGATAAAGAAATTATTCTGCGTTTTAAATTTTATTTCATAGCTTTGATTAGACCAATGAAAGAAGCTTTAAGAGCAGGAAGATTGAACCGGTTTATACAAAACCCTTAGACAAAATAAAATTAGCATTTTGAAAGATGCCATGAGTTTCACTACTTTTCTGTTCAACAGGGAACAAATATTTCTGTCATATAATTATTAATTTTACTGATCCCAAGAAACCTTAGCTTCTAAACGCAAAGTTAGGAATCAGTTCTTAGAGATTGTTTCAACTCTTTGGGTGTTCCCCCTTCAAATGGAACATAGAGTAGTATTTAAATGACATGGACTAATGTATAAAAGCAGTCTATTTTAAGTATTTCACAAATATATCTAGTAATGAGCTTACGTCAGGCAGTTTGAATTCCAAAACATATGTAAATGAACGAAACAAAATGAAAACAAATTAATTTAAGCTATAACTAAGAGCAAACTGCAAATGATTTTAAAGAATGGATTGATGCCAGGTACGTCAGAAAAACATTTTATATCTGGAAGATTTTCTTTTTATCACCAGATCCATCGTTCTAGTAATGATACACCAGAGGATTCTCTATAACTGCCCAATAAATGTCTTATGCTTCTTTGAAATTTTAGTACCCCTGCCGTCCAACTTTAGATGTCCGATTTGCAATTTTTTTTCCTTGTCGAAAATTAGTTGTCAGGTTTTCTAAAAAAAAGAACCTATTATTTATTTATTTTGAAATGCATTGAAAAAATAAGAACTGAACTCATTGTTCTTATTTTGCATACTAAGCCAAATAAATATATTTGTGATGCGCTGTGTCTTTGATACCAAGTCTACGAGTCAAAAAAGGCTTTGTTAACGAAACTAAAAACAAAAAGCTATTTTTACAAAAACTTTCTTGCTTGTAAAAATACTTGCTCTAGAAACGAGAAAACAAAATAAAATAGGGTGTCCTAATTTGCCCTTTTCAATTAGGAGACTATCAGTTGTACATACATATATTAAAAATTACATGGCTGACTATCTAAACCAAGTTTTCCCAAATGCGATTCTGTCATTTTCTTAATTTGAAAGAATGTGGCACATAGGACAAATAAATTTGGAAGGAGGAAGTACTATTTTGTATCATCATCATTTTCTGGTTCCCTACTGTTTTCTTAACATTGTAATTCACTGTGATGTATCATCAAAAACTTTTTCATCAGATTGCAAGTGTCAGATAATCAAGATTCAGCAAAACATTGGAATTGTTTCTTCTCTTGCAACTGATACTAACTACTCTCAAATGAACAAATATAAGGTGCGTAAATTCGAATGAGGAATCAAACTCTCCATCTTGTACCTAAACAAAACACGTGCATAAATGAGTGTTAGCCATCAAATATACCCAAGAGGTAAAATCCAGCAAATGACTTTTATATAATAAGCATCATTTTTAAAAAATTTTATCAAATAACATTTGCTACATTTGGTTTCAAGAAGCAGGCAGTTATTTATACATATCAGGGGCATCTTATTAAACTACCCTTGTACGTTGGACCCGGTAAAATCCGGCTTGTCAGAAGTTTTTGCTACAGGTGAGATGTCACAGTTCTTGCATCATGTCATATGAAATTGGTATTGAGAGAATGCCTCGTTAACTGCAACTCTTTTGTAGCTGTAAATATAGCATTTTTATATATTGTTTTTCTTAGAACTGTACACCTTGCCATAAACTGAGCATAAAATTTGATTACATTTCCCCAAAACGTTGCTAGTACAATTTTTACTAACACAGTTTTGAATAATCACAGGATTATCGGATTAATATACTATTTAGCAATCAGAGTAAGAGAGCAATCAGATAAAGAGCATTTTGCATCATAATGGAAGAAGTCCACGTTTAGCATCGAAAACAGTACTGTGGTCCTTAAACAGCTGCGATTCTTTAAAAAAAATTTCTGTAAAAATTAATTATCTGCATCTAATAAAATTATTCTTAGTTATTAGTTTTTTAGCATTCTCCCTTTCCTTTTCAGTATACTAGTTTAATTCTTATGCTGCGATGACTTTATACGAGGCATTATTTTAACATAAAGATAGCTAAATAGGTTTTAAATATATTTAAAAAGTGCATGTAATTTCAAAAGTAGGATAAAGATCTATTTATGCAAATGATATCGATAAAAGCGAGAATAAATGTCAAAAAAATCCTTCTGCTTCCATAAAAAGAACCTGCTCTCTTTTCTATTCATATATCTTTTTTTAAGATTAGCCATAATTAGTTGGAATTTCCATAGCAATTTTTCCAACCATACTGTTAGAGCAAATTGATATAATTCAAATTTATCTCGATTGGTGCGTTGCTATCAATTTACTTTTCTGGTTTGATTCGTAAATGCTACTTAAATTTCTTTTCCATACATTAGTTCTTTGAAATCAGTTTTTGAGAATCAGCTTTTTTTGGTTGATTACAAGGCTTCCATCCTTATAATTCTTTTAAAAAATTTATGTGAATTTACAGTTAAATATCATAATTAACTCTGAATATGGTTCATGATTTATTTTCACATTAAGCTTTCGTACTATTTTGCTACAATTCTACCTCTCCCAGAGACATAGAAATCGCGTTTCAAATATTCCATACAATTTGGCGAGTGACGCTATTATAGCATTTCATATAAATAACTGTCGACTTTGGTGCAAAAGTATTTGAACTCATTAACAAGCGTTGTTTGAAATGGTGATTAAATATAGCCCGCGATTTTATACAGAAAAAGCAAAAACTTGTTCGAGATTGGAGGCTTGAATAATGAAAGCATCGAAAGAAGAGCATCGAAACTGCTTGTGAATACATGACGGAAGACATAATTTAAGTATAGACAAATTATGGAAGTATAGTTCTTTGCTTAAAAAACAAAAAAAAAGAATGTTAGATTAATCAAAGAGCAGAAGTGCATCTTAAAATTTGCCAGATTTATAGTTTACAAAGCAGTATCTTGTTAGTAACATAAAACGCCATCTGACATGAAATATCTTTAGAGATAAAGCATCCATCTTTAGTTTAGCATTCTTTGGATAGAATCGTTTTTAACGTTTCTCTGCGTTTAGAGTTATTTATGGTTTGGTTATTTATGATTTATTTCATAGAATATTCTAAATCACAGGAAAAACACGAAATACGAGAGTGAATTTATTTAGTTTGATCTTTGAGAGTGATGGTTCATATATGGTTCAGTTCATGTTTTCTCTATAAAAACACAGAATAAATGGTGACGCCAGAAACCTGAGATCTTGCACAATTCTCAACTGTTTATTTATCGTTTCATTTAAATTTTTAAATAAGAGATATTTTTATTTATTTAAATGAAAAACGTCCATTTTGGGTATTTATTTAATTTTTTTTAAAAAAAATAAGACTATTAATGAATTCCATTTGTCTGTTTGGTTTAAAAATGGAATTTTCAATCTCTAATATTTCCTACGAGGAGCTGAATGTGTCCATATTTGAAAAATAACGGACTTTCGATTACAGACGGATTTATCAAATTTTCGAATTTATCAAACTTTTCACATTCATTTTTTAAAAAACTGAGAACGTTGGAGATACAGTATTCGTTTCATGGTATCAGTTATTCAACAAAATAACTTTTCTGAAAATATTTTAATTTTTACATGCTTAGAAATAAGTTTTAAATAAAATAAATGTACGACTTCTAAGCATTTTGATTTTTTAAAAATTCTCGTTGCTTGCCTTAAATTAAAATTATTTTTACGAATTTCATGCAATTAATCACTTACCTTCTGCGAAGAACTCAATCAACTGTCATTTTCATTACAATTTAAAAATAAAATAGCAGTAATAGAAATGAATTTTATATTCTTTTTAGAATATTGTATTTACTTGATTAGCTGACACATTTCAACTTTTCACATTATGATATGAAACAGTTCGGTTAATTGATTGAAAATCGTTTGCTGTTTTAAAAAATTTATTTCTTATTAATTTAACTTCAAATCTTGATCTTAGCATTGCTAATTTTCTAATAAAAAATTATAAAACTCCACTGTAATTGCTAGCTTTCAAACTTTGTTTTAAATTACAGTTTTAATGAATAAAAAATAACTTTCAAAATATTTTTCGAATTGAAACAGGATTTATCATACTTTACATACGGTATTAATTGAGTAATTTCTACATTAATAAAAATAGTTTGATCATTGAAAATGAATTACCAAATGGTGTAAATATTTTTTTAAGAATTAGAATTCACTCTAGATTAGATTTTTGTGAATGTTAGCATATAAATTCCTACCTTTACAGACAGCGAAGAAATTTCTTCGTTTTCGTGAGGATGACCGCTCGTAGCCCAGGAGCTGTGAATGGTCGGATTGTTTCTCCAAAATCAACTTTTATCTCTCGCGCACGCATCCCATTAGCATAGACCGAATGACGTCACGCTGCCTTACGCCAATTCCGATTGGCCAGTGTTGCCGCGTCCGCGCGTTTCCGTTGTTTTCGGCTCGCTTTTCTTTTGTTCTACTCTAGCGAGAAATAATGATCAGGAAAGTAAGTTCTTGCAGCATTTGGTGCAGTGGTCAATAGCTAAATGTTTTTCTGTCGGAAAAATAGAATTAAAACTTCGATTATTAGCATAACAGTTCAGAATCAAAACAATAAGTATAATAACAGGCATTCACTTCTAGTTAAATATTCTCCAACATAAAATATTCTTGTGGTATGCAAGTCTGTATTTCAGAATTAAACTATCCAATTTCGCTGATGTTGATGTTTTTGTCACATTTGCATTATCCCGGTTGGACAAAGTGTCGTAGCTTCAAGAAGAATAGAACAAAAGATGGCAGTTCTCAAAAACTAAATTGTCTATTGCAATACACTTTAAAGTTAAAGCGTATTTGCGCTCTGTAACTTCTTTTGGCTGTCCTGGAAAATGATAAAATTGCTACCAAAGATATTTTACCTCTGTCGTAAAGAAATATGGTCCGAATTATTATCAGCAAAAGCTGCAATGGCGAACTTTAATAATGAAGATCTTAACTGAACTAAACTGGATTTTTAAAAATCTCCCATTTCAATCGAAGAATCTTTCGATTTTTTTAAATCTAATTATTTGTTTCAGAGAGCACTAGGATGTGGGAGGGGATCAGGAATCTCCGATCATAACATTTGTATCAAACGTTGCTGAGTAGAGCTATTCCATTCCATTACTTAAGAGGATCGACTCAACTCAATGAATGTAGAATTTTGGATGACCCCACGGGGAAGAGAATCCCGAGCACGAAGGAGAGCTGCAGGCTCCATCATCGAGCAACATCACCAATAGCATTTGTTTATGACAAAAATTTTGCATAATTTGACGAAAGGTGTGTGGGGGGGGGGAATACCGCCCACGTTCCTAATATCGCCCTTTACGGTTTCTTCTTAATATTTAGCGGTGTATGGTGGCTACAACCAGAGATACAAAACTTCCCCCTTCAGTTGTTGTATGAGGAAACCATTTGAACCTGTGTTGTTTTTTTTTTTCTTTCTTTTTTCTGGGAATTTTTGTTGATTTTCTTGTAAAAGGCGTTAATAATCATGTTTGATTACTTTTAGTATAATCAGTAAAGTCAAGTGATAATGTTATATAATTTGAGGCAGTGATAGTGACTATAATTGGCTACATTTTGGTGTAGTTTGTTTCCTGGTTTGCAATCCGATCCCTTGATGTTTTACATAAAGTTATAACAGGGCTCTTTGTAGATGGAATGCTCAAGGAAGCACAATATTTCATTAAAAGCCAAACACAAAAACATACAGCAAGAAAATAAAAGATTAAAGAAACAGGACTTCACAGGAACATACCTATAGAAACACAAATTTACATTTTTATAAAAGTGTAAGATATTTTCAGTCGCACGATTTCTATAGTTATATAAAACAATATTACACCTACTTAGACACAATAGAAATTAAAATGTTAATGCCTAAATGCAATACAATATAAAATAACTGCTATTGCAATATTAATTTTTTTACCTCAGTATGGATTATTACAAGATATAGAAATAAAGCAGTTTATAAGGGCATTTGTATGTTACACAAGAATAAAATGCCTTTTAAAAGCAACTTACGGCATTATCATCCAACATGCAGTAACGAGTCTCACTACTGGTTTCACCTGATAATTATGGTGGCTTGTCTATAGTCAGTGGCAAACTCAAGTTGATAGTGCATGGCAGCGCGGTGTATCACTACGCATTGTTAAACAGTCTGGACTAAGAGAGTATGAAATTAAAACGCAAACGACAGATTTGAACATAATTTTATTTTAACGCCAGTAATCAATATTCTGTGAAATGAAAGTATATATTTGAAACGATTTTTTAAAATTTCATTGAGGTCTATCTATGGCCCTAATTCGTGTAGAAATTCGTATTATGTCATTCATCGGTGAAGCGGCCCCTCGTAGCTTTCTACATACTGACAACTTCAATCGTCATGCACTAAAGACACTATTTTAGAGAAAAATTGTAAGCATTTATATGACTAGACGATAATCGTTCAGTAGCACAGATCTTCAAAAGAAAATAAAGTATCTGTAATTACGAATTCATATGTTTCTAAAGCTCTTAAACTGATTAATTAATAAGAAGATAGGCCTAGTTGTGCCTTAGAAGGTTTACATTCCATACGGTTTCTTAATGAGTTTTGTCTACCGCCTATTCCTTGGGTTTGTTGCTTCATATTTGGGAATAGAACTTATAACAATTTGTAAAAAAAAAAATTCTAAGCTTTCTCTATGAAATCCAATAGACTGGAAATTCGGTGGTCTTTAGCTATGCTTTCATTCCTGATATTCGAGAAATCTGCTTTTCCTGCTGCTGTCAAAAAAAATATTGGGGCAAAAAACAGAAGACATAGTGTATTCAAACGTATAAGCGATCTTCTTTTAATGACATAGTTATTATGCCTTTATTCTACCTTTTGTGTATATTTCACTTGTGCTGATTACTTCAATAAGCCTTTAAGGTCATATAGGTTCCAAAAAAACCTCATAAGTGTCTTATCATGAGAAAGATATCGTGACAGATACACAGCCTTACCTTTATATTTGTACATATTAAACGTTCTTTCGTCGACGACATGCATGACGTCGTATTGATACACGAGGTCGGTTTTCTGTGCAATAGATTTGCAAACATAAGGATGCTCTCCTCTTCAATTTTTCGCGTACTTCCACAGTACGGCTCGTTTTGTGTTTGTCTTCGTCGCATCGCACTGTGAAAAAAAGGGCATGCATTTTTTAACAGCGCATTTTCCTTTGAACGATTGTGACTAGAATTTGAGGCAGATCTACAATTTTGGTGACAAGACTTCAAACCAAATTTAATTTGTCTACCTCTTCATTCTTTGAGTTATTCACACAAACAGATAGGCCGACAAATATCTGGCCCTTTGTCAGATTTGATCTGAAATTCGATACAGATATGAATCTTATAAAACTATATGCTAAATGTCATACATCTAGCTCTGTGTATTTGAGTATCATATTCACATACACAGGAGAGGACAGACAAATAGACTTCACTTTACTGATTTTGCTGAAAGCTTGATACAGATCTACAAATTTATGTGCAAATAACACGCCAAATTTCATTCGTATAAATTCGTTCTGTTTCTCTTAATTCTTCGGGCTTACTTCCACAAATGATATTTTCGGGACTAGGGAAGGTTTTGAAACCAGGAGATTCATCAAAATTTCGAGGTCGAATTTTTTGGCAATTATAATACTTTCTCTTAGTATACTGCGTACACAAAAAAGTAAAAAGGAAACTGGAACTGATATCCTCTAGTACAGCGGTTCCCAACCTTTTTGGTTGTGCGGACCATCTGTTGTGTAAAAAATATACTGATACACACTAACTAAATATAAACATGAAAAATACAAACGTATATATGTGATATTTTAATTTTTTAACTTTCTTACATAATCTTTTAACGACACCTCATTTTAATTACTCCTACTTTCATTGTAATAAGCGCGCTACAACTTTCTTTTCGAGTCGCGAGTCTTTACCGGGGAAATTCCCTTTTCTGGGTACTTATACTTTGTGCGCATTCCTATCTGCCCTTTTTCACTACAACATGTAAACGAATAACAACTGCGCGCCGCCTCGCGCGTTACCTCTTCTATTCTGGTCATGGAGCTACGTAAGAAATGAATCCTTTAGCCATGAAGAAATATCCTCAATGACTGAATAAAAGAAGATTGACTCAACTGACGTCTTCTCCTTGACTCAGATATTCTACATTACACCTTTAGTAAAGATGTTACATGTATATATTCTATTTTCACGTTTGGTGCTTTTTGGGGGGATAGCGACTAATCATTAAGATTTTTCGTATGTCGGACCTCCTCCTGATGAGCGGCTAGCCAAGATATTTTCTTGGCAAGTTTTTTTGTCTTCCTTTTGTTTCTTGTATCGATATATATATATTTATAAATCAAACGAGTGAAGACTTGAAGCTCCCTTGATTTCGACTAGTGACCAGCGTTTCGCGGCCCACCATTAGGCCGCGGCCCATAGGTTGGGAGCCGCTGCTCTAGTAGTTGGACGAAATCATTCGGCGATAGAAATCAGAATTTCGAACTCAAAGAGGAATGGTAACATCGGAAAATGTGCCAACTTCCTTATATGCTTATTTTTGAAATCAATGGATTACTGAGCTTGCAGAGTTGCTGCAACATATGTATTTATCTCAAAACCTTATTTATTTGTTTATTTTGGATGAATCCGTCAACACGGTACTGTTCTAAAGTGAAAACTTGATTTACTATACTTAAATATACATAAAAGCTTATACTATACTTAAAAGCTAAACATAAATTGCACTACTGTGTAGGCATACGAAGTCGAAAGGGAAGCAATCCCTCTTTATTTTTAAAATTTCATTTTATCATTACGTTTTATTTTCGCGGCTAGAAAACATATGCGACTTAGTAAGTGTTATTAAAATTATTTCTCTTTTTATCGATCAATTATTCAGATAAAGGTAAGTTGATTTTTCGTAAAAGGACCTATTTTGAACACTTTCTGATCAGCCCCCAGCTGTAATTGGGTACGAGGCTTATGATTTACACAGGCGTGAGATATTGTCTTGGCGATACGCACAGATTTATGTACAATTTTCTCTTAATATGACTAGATTGAACGGATATCAAATGCAGCTTATTGAGTATCTCATACTGAATTTTTGTACAATATGAAAATCCACAACATCACATTTTGGCCGGGAGGGTGTGTTTTCAGCCCTCGAAAAATATCAACTCTCGCACTGAATTGAAGAACCGAGATTATTTTCAAGATTGTATCCACAAGAGAAAGTATCGAAATCTTTTTCTGCAGCTGTCTTTCATTGATGGATTTGTTTAGTTGGTACAATTGCAAATTAGTACCAATACGTACCCAAGCGGTCAAAGGAGAGAGATCCAAAATACATATTCGATTCTCTTCAAGATAAGCAAGACTGATTGTATTGTGTAAATGTACAAGAAAGTCGAGAGGTGAACAGCTTACAATTTTTATTTTATTATCTTATTTGAACTTTATCTGCAATTAATTTCACGTAACTCGTCGTACTCAATAGGCAATTTCTTCTATATGATGTATAAGACAATTTTATTTGTCTATCGTTTCTATGTACTTGAATTTAAAAGCAATTTTTTCAGCTCGGTTACTAAATCTGTACCTCAGAGTTGCCCCGCCCTGCCTTGGCACTCGAGAGCATTGAATGGCAGTCGCTGCAATACTGAGGCCGGAGTCCTAGTAGCCATCACCGGCCACGACCCGCCCCCTCCAGAAGGAGGTGCGTTCTATGACTGGTGGGGATCCCCGCCATTCCAGGAGAAGCGAGAACGCGCTCACTTATACGGCGGCTTCTCATCCACGAACCCGAGGGAGGTAACTCAGATGCAAACTATCTTAGGTCCAATTTCGCTGGTTTTAACGCTTCCATCGCGTCCTGACCGCAGCATAGGACGGGCAAAGCGCCGCAGCTGTGGGCAGGAAAGAACGCGAGACAACCTCTCTCAAGAAACAAATTCCGCGCTGCAATGCATTGCGATCTGGAGCTTCTTGTGCTTCTCCTGTCAAATGTTAATATTGTTATTTAAGATAGCTTACATCTGCCGTACAGACATAACGATACAACTAAGAGACGGTCAAAGCGATAACAGCGTTGCACTGAATAGAATGGAAGAAAAGCTCGCGTTCGATTTTGACTCCATTTTTCAACTTTGATTTACAGAGGCAGGGCTCAGATGCTTCGGAAATGTCCCTGAAGTGTAATTCTTAGCCCGAAATTCTGCCAAGACATTCAGAAAAGTTTAAATATTTAGATTTGGAATCCTCCGAATCAAATGCGTTCTGATCGTCAATCGAACCCTTCTGTTTACAAACACAGTTGATTTAATTTTTTAGCTCCCTCAAACTATTCGTATGCACTTCCTTCCAATGATTCAGAAAAAGGCTCTAGATTTCCAGGGCGTTCCAGAATAATTTTTTTAGACTTGCGTCTGTTCCATAAAAATGGGAATGAAAAAATATTATGTTTTATAAATAATTCCGAAAATAAATTTCTCAGACAGATGGGGCATGAACAATTAATAATCACAACCTTTAGATTAGAAAATGACGCAAATCATAAAGTGTTATAATGAAGTGATAAAATTTAAATTGTTGAATGCATTCTGTCGTCGCTTATCAAGCAACACCACCTAACTCAATTTTTTGAAATTTGAAAGAGGAAGAAAAAACTGAATTTTTCGCAACCAATAACGGATATTTATGAATTTATTTTAACATCTGATACGAACATGCTCCACCTGTATTTGAAGAAACGTTCGTTATTGATTGAGAAAAATTAAGTTTTGTCTCCCTCTTTGAAATTTCAAAAAATTGAGATAGGTGGTGTTTCCTGTTAAGTGATGATACCTTGCGTGTAAAAATTAATTTTTTCCTCATATTTATTTCTGTTTTTCTCAATAATGAAAAAGGTAATTTTACTACAAATAAGGTAGCATACAATTCTTATTATTTTGGGGCATAATGCTGATGATACTTTTGTATTTATTACAACAAGATTCCAATCTATTCAATGGCCCAAACAGGGCAGCGAAATAACATTTACTACTCTTCACACTATCAAGTGCATGCTTGAAAATGTATCGAATTAGTTTAAAAGTAACATGTTTATGTCTTTTTTACTTTCTCATTTATAAAGTATACAAGAACAAAGTACTGCAATTGTCGAAATATTCTAATGAATCTCCACTCTTTTCTCCCTGAGATTGAAAGGATGTAAACACGATAATTCAAACATGCAACAAGCTTGACAGGTAAAATTTCGTATGCTGTCTTTGCACCAACAGTGCAGTGTAGATTTCCATAGATTTGAAACGAAATCCACCTAGGGACGTCTGTCTGTCATGAATCCAAGTGCATGTGAACACGATAAAGCAAAAATGTAATGAATTAGATGAATGAAAGTTATTGTTTGATCACCAAATTCTGTCAATTGTTTCTATCCAAAATTTGACACCATGCGTCTCAAATTTTGGATCGTTTCCGCCAACGGATGAACTGTCTCCAGTGAATGTGAACGCGATAATTCAAACACGCAAAAAGCTTCGTGAATGAAATTTAGTACGTGGTCTTCACACCCAAAGTATTGATATGTATCAAATTCTGGACCCAACTGATAGAAGGGAAGCACTACTTGAAATTTCGCGAAAGCAAATTGCATCCTGAATTTTCTTCAATATGCTGCGAAACTTCACAAAACAAACCATATTGTGTAAACGTATGTGAAAGTCACACTTCTACGGGTTAAAAAAATTTGCCACTTCTAAAATCCCCAATATTTACTTTCCTATTTCTTTTAGTATAAAGTTAGTAAAGATATGGTTAACAGCCAGGATAGAAAAGTACGGAAATTTTTATGTCACACAAAAATTTCTTTAATTTAATGTATGAAACGGGCAATGCTTTTTAATTTGGTAAACATGAAAAGTGTTTAGTAGTCTTCTAAGTAGTTCAAAAGAACATGTAAAGAGGTCGCTAGTATGAGCATTCCAGCAGCTAGTGTGAAGAGTTTAATGCGATTTCCAAACATTTTCGCTTTTGGCACTTACCACTTTTATCCCACAGTCATTTCAGGAAATTAAAACAACAGAAATAATAAAATAGAATACATTTTCGACAAATTTCGAAAAGATGCACACTATTCAATAAGTTTATCACCGATATATCATTTATCGTATCACTCCCAAAAAAGAACAGTTACTTTAAATAAGATTTTCTTGGTAACACCCTCCAGGCCTATCTTAGAATTCAAACGTAATCTTTTCATCTGATTTTAATAATTTAGTAACATGAGTTTCCTTTATTAAAAAACCTTGCGATAGAGGAAGATGAAAGGGAGTTCAGAATCAAAATTATTATTTCCCTTTCAATACATCTGATCTCCCCCATTGGTTCTCCCTCGAGGCTTTAAACCAATCACATGGTTTTCTCATCACAAGAATTATTTACGAATTTCTGATACATAAAACTATATATCGATTGATTAATAATTCATATTGACAATTCTGTGAACTACTATTCCGTTGGAAATAGAATTAATTGGATTAAGTCAGAACAATACTGTCGTTTCGAAACTTGAGGTTGAATAAACTCTTTCATCGCATGATTTACTTTGTTTTTTCTTATTTTATAAAAAGTTATAATTTTCCAATGAAGCACAAAAAGAAGTCCAGATTGGAGAAATCTGAGAATTCAAGATTTATTTTAACATTGTTCTTTTCTAAATAATCTTATTTTCAAAATAGATTATTGAAATCCCAATTATCCCATAATGGTATAATGAGATCCGCCCACATACAAAATGTATTACAATTCATTGTAAAAAGTTTAATTTATAACTAATGGGATTTTCTTATTTTGCTCATAATGAGTTTGCTTAAGGGAACAGAAGTGCTAAATTTATGTGCATTGAATCATATGGAATAATTATGTTTCGTTAGCTTTCATCGTCGCTACACGACAAATAAAAGATATTTATTAAAAACATCGCAACACGGAATCTTCACTTTAACTTTTCAATCATTGATAAAGTTTATGAGGTTATGTGATTAAATCAGTCTAATAAGCGTATTTAGATTTTTTTATAATTTTAGTTTTCCGTACAAAAAATGAGAGAGCATAAGCAATTCATACATATATACAGGGTGATTCAGAACCAACGTGATAAACTTGCTGGAGGCGTAGGGGCACAAAACAATTCGGAATCGCACAGCATTGCAAGCTCGGAAGTGCTTTCTTGAAGAGCTAAGTTAAAAAGAAGTTAAGAGAAGACAAACAATGAAACAGCAGCACGTAGGTGTAACCTTAAACATTTTGATCATGGTGTTTACATCAGTAAAAAGTACAAATGCTACAGAAGGAATCAGAAATGTCGACCACAAGCGCTTGCTTTGGTTTGATATTGGTGTGGCATGGAATCCCAAATATTCTTGAAGATTCCTGTAGGATTTCGGACTTCCAAGCAGCTACAGAGATGCCACCAACAAATTTTATACCCCACTCGACTGTAGTCTCATACATTTATGCGTTCATAGGACCTCAAAAGAAGTGAAAGCATGATAGGTCTTGCAACCCAATGAACTGAAGCACCACAACTGATCTAATGCTGTCCAAAATTAATGTTTAGGTGTAGCCGGACTTCACTGCTGAAATGGGTGGGGCCCATGATTCTGGAACCACAGTGAGCGGCATAACGATTGAAGAAAATTCTCTAATTAAACTTACGTCTGAACTTGCCTAGAAAGATCAAGCATTCCTTGCCACCCAGACAAGGAAGCATACAGTAAGGTCCTCCAACAATTCCGCACCAAGCATTTTGCGAAGTGGTTTGGAGGTTGCCGAACTCTCATTCAAACGTTCTTCTCTAACATCCACAAATGTGCGCTATGTGGATTGAAGATCCTTGCCTCATCCGTGAGCAAAACAGACGGAACAGAAAAAAAGGAACTGTTCTGCACGGAACAGCTCAAAAACGCGAGAGTGTAGATGGATAAAATTCCGCGTATGGTTTTCTCTCTGTCACAGTAGATCTGTATTGAATTCGCGTACCAAATCCATCCACGGGTAGACTCACTGTCGATTTGTTTATTAGTGCGTATGGGAAAGTGATAATACAAAAACGCCACAAGGTTGATGCATAATTTCAGTATGTGATCATCACACGAAGAATGTTGATCTATATCGAATTTTAGACCCAATCGATACACAATAAGAGATCCAAAATGTATATTCGATTCTATTCACTATAATATGAAGCTAAATAAAAAAACGCGATATATTATATAGGCATACAAGAAAGTCGAGGAGGTTCTGTATTGTTTTAAGAAGATTAATGTATTTCAAAATGGCCGCATCGGAGTTGGTTTTTAACAACACAATTGCCGCCAATTGTGATTAAACTTATTTATATTTTTAAAATTATTGAAATAATCCAATTTCTAAAAAAACGAGGGCAAATGATGAATTCATTCCGTACCATAGATGAAGATTGATGGCGAAAAGAGGAAGAGCCACAGATTAAGAGGATATTTATTTGAAAATGCAGTGGCAGATTTGGGAATTTCTGAAATGAACAGATTTTCAATGAATACCGATGGAATTTATTTTGAATTAAAAATATCTGAAATTAATGGGTGAGAAATCAAATTCTAGTGTTATGTTCAGCTTAAAAATAATTTATTACACATACTTCAAACAAAAACCTTACATCATACGAGGATTGTAAATAAAGTAGTGGCAACATAGATAGTAAAAATTTATAATGAATTTACAGGTAAAATTGCATTATATTCCTTCAATATAATCACCAGCAAAGTTTATACCTCTTGCCGCATGTCGGGAAGCCATGGGATACCGCTGGCAAGGTGTTGTTTGTTGATAACAGCTTCGGAGAGCCCTGACATTCGCCATTTCTTCCACACCGTTTGATGACTGAGACAAGCTTCTGTGGATAATTCCCGGACAGGCCATAGACTGTATATGGAAAGGAGACCACTCACGATCTCAATCTGATGCTGAGGAAAGGACGGCCGACCTGTGTGGTGGAAATCCGCAGTCTCATTCCGACCCACACGAAACGCTGTACCGTCCTGACCGCTATGTTCCGGGCTGGCCGTCCCACTGGAGCCGGGACGCGGTTCTGAGCTGTTTCGGTGGGATTAATCTTCCTTCCCCAAAAGGAAACGAAGTGAAGGGCGGTTTTTCGCCGAGAAGGTTGTCGTGTGGTGTGTCTCTACCGGAGCGGTGACAATGGTGGTGTTTTGCTAAAGTTAGGCTGGAATGCTGTATTTCAATTTTTATATGTAACAGAGCTGATTTTGAATGATATTGAGTTTGATTTTGGGGTTAATTTAGTTTTTATGAACCATGAAATATTTTATTCATCTAAATTTGTTTTTATGTTAAATGTTAAGGTCTTGTATCTGTAAATAAATGTCTTGAGAATTTTTAAAGTACAGTTTTTATTTCTAAGACATTACAACGCTTTGACCTATCGTGCAACCGTCCTATACGGTAACGCACAGGCCTCATGTAATTGGTGATAACATTCAGATGCACTTTTACCACGGGCATCCTCGATTTTAATCCACGACCGCTGATCAACTTTTGTAATCGTGAAAGATGACACTCTCCACTTCAACGCCTCACAGCAACTATCCTTCTAACTGGATCGAATGTTTTATGCAATCTACTCATCTACAACAGTTGCACCTCACGGCTCCCATATCCTTTTTGCGCATGCCCTATCTTCTAGGACATTCTGGACTACGTTTCCATCACTTTACAACCCTCGCATATTTGGCGCAACAAATCTGGCTGATTAAACTTCGCCGACCAACAGTCTGATTAAAACTTGAAGAAACAATCAGAAATTTCATTTTCGGTTGTTTCTTTCATTCAGGTGTCTATTACAAAACCGAGAATATACAGCATAGGTTTAAAAGAATACGATACACGCACTATGAAGTCATGTCACCTGCATGAGAGGAGGCCTAGAAAAGAACAATTACTCTTTCTTGCAGCGAGTGTTGCAACCTAAAAGCGTGGTCAGCATTTAATGTAAATGAATATCCGAATGAGAAAAGATAAGTCTTTTGCGATTCATGAGAAAATATTCCTATTTCGAATTGCATGACAAATTTTTTATTCAACGTAAATGATTTAAGACCTCGAATAGTACCAGATAAGAAATAAAACAATAAATTATGACTTTAGATTAAATTACAATTTATACAGGGTGATTCGAAAAAGATGAGTCAAACATGAAGAGGAAGCACCAAACCAAGCAAGCTTCGTAAATAGTTTGTCGTATCGGAGACGTAAACTACAGGAGCGGAGGGCGCATAATGTTGAATGTGAAGGAGATAGATAAAATGCAAAAATAACATATATGTAATAATTTCACTTTTAGTTGTTTTTTAAGGGATTCCTCGAGAATCTCGCGTGTGAAATTCATGTGGAATCTACAGAGGACCCAGTGGCATAGTAACCGGGGGGGTAAGGGGATATAGCTTCCCCAGGCGCCAGTTTTATGGAGAGACATGGAGTCAAAACATTACTGCCTTTATGCCATTTTTTAAAGAAAAAAATTATTCCTCAGGTTTCACTTAACCTCCCAACGCCACTGGCCACTTAAGTTTATTTCTAAAACACAGCATAGAAAAGAACAAGGATAATTTTAAAGTTAATGTTTCCTTCCCGACAGTTGTCTGCTACCAACTTCCCTACTTCGAGGGATATATTGTCCGGAGAGATTAATTTCTGCAAGGTGAATTCAGTAATTTTGGATCTGACAGGAGACTTATTTCCTTTTGTAAGTGAAAATAATTGCTCGCACCGATTAGTACTTCCAAACACGAAGATAGTTTCATATGCCAATTTTCCAGTGTTTTCAAACCTGGCTGGCAAGTGCTTGTAAAATTCACGCATTCCAACCAAATTCGCTGCAATCGATGCGGGAAATGGTGCGTCGGTCGGTGTCGCACGACTAGTAATCGGTAATTGGCGAATATTGTGACTCGTTAGTAATAATTACACTGCTCTGCATGAAAATCGGCCCCGACACCATTCTTGCAAATTCTTGTATAAAATGACCCCCTTAATCCGAATATGACCACCATTTTGCCCCATCACCCACCGTTTTCTGCTTGCCCCCCCCCCCATTTTTATCACTGTCCGGTAATTTTATGGCCATGAATTTGATTTGAGGGGAAAACATTCATTTTAATCGTTAAATGTCTTCTGAGGGCTACAGAGGTGAAAAGTTCTAAAATATGAACATTTGTAGCAAGGGGAGATTTGGGAGGATTTCTCCCTTAAATTAAAAAAAAATCAATAAAATGACTGGTTTTCTGGTTTGTTTTCGCAATTTTTTCACTTATTTTCTACATATTACGGCTTCCAGCAACCCTCCCTTTCCTCACCCAAACACCCCAAATAATAAAAATATATAGCAACAATTTTGGCTAAAAGCGGGTGAGGGGGAGAGGTCCCGAAGCCTTGACAATAAAGTTTGGAAGATTCACTGCACAACATTGCCGCTCTTTATTTTTATCACTGTTCTGAAATTTTACGGCTATAAATTTGATTTGGAGGGGGGAAAGGATTATTTTAACACTTAAATTTAAAAATAAAAATATAATATATAATAAATAAAATTAATATATAAAATAAAGTTTGGAAGATTCGCTGTACAACGTTGTCGCTTTTGCACATCAAACTCGGATTGATCATGACAGTTTGTGAAAGAAATGATAAGACAGGTGATGGATTTAACTTTTGAAAACTAAATTTCGCCTTAGTGAGGCTAAAATCAAGGAAGGAATTTTCGTGGGCCCCTAGATTAGACAACTTTTAAAGATTCAACGCTATGAAACACCTGAATCGCAAAGAAAATGAAGCATGGCTTGATTCAAAATGCGAGCATGTTAGCAGAATACTGCTGGTCATTAGGACAAAACTTCTATTTCATGGTACAAGAAGAAAGCAAGTAGCGATGAAGTACTATTATAAATTACATTTATTGTATTCTATTATATTATATATTATTATTATTATTTATTAATTTATTTTAAATTCAAGTGAAATAATTCTTTCCAAATCAAATTCATGGCTATAAAATTACACAACAGTGATAAAAATAAGAGCGGCAACGTTGTACAGTGAATCTTCCAAACTTTCTCTCGTCAGGCTGGACCCTCCCTCACCCACTTTTACAAAATTGTTGGTATATATTTTATTATTTGGGGTGATTGGTGAGAAAAGGGGCTGAAGCAATATGTAGAAAATAAGGAAAAATTTGAAACAAACCAGAAAAACTGGTCACCATTGATTTTTTTTAATTTAAGGACAAATCCTCCCAAATGTCCCCTCTTGCTACAAAGTTCATTTTAGAACTTTTCACCCTGTAGCCACTCCGAAGACATTTAACGGTTAAAATAATCGTTTTTCCTCCAACCAAATTTATGGACATAAAATTACCAAACAGTGTTATAAATAGGGGGTCCTGAGGAAATGGTGGGTGATGCAAAATGGGTCATATTTGATTTAGAGGTCATTTTACATAAGAAACAGAAGGAATAGTATTAGGCTCGAAAACATTTTTTTTTTTTTTGTAGAGCAGTTATGTATCATTTCGATACAAATTAAGCTACGCAATTTCAATTGATAATTTATTGTATATTTTTATGTTTAGCTGCTATTTTCATACCCTTGATTTAGTTATAACTATTTGCTTTGCTTGAGAATTTTTAAGAAACAGAAGAAACTTGCATCGTAATGCGCAACAATCAATTTAAAATCATTTGAAATGACTTGCATCAAACTTTTTAATCTATTGCCGTTTTACAGGTGGCAAACTTAACATAAAATTTGCATCATTTTTCACTTTCTCTTATACAAAGTAAGCAAAGAGAAAATATTGTAGGAGTGGAAAAATTCGACCGCGAAATTTTGATGAAGTTCTATGTTTAGATATCCCTGATCTTATTTTCGAATTATGTTTGTGGAATTCTGTCTTTCGAACACAAAAACTAAAATGGAATGTATCAGATACATGAAATTTGTATAATGTTTACTCCAAAATTGAGATCTCACCAAATTTTTGGACGAAATATGTAAGCGAGAAGTCTGTCGCCTGTCCTGTGCATTATGAAATCGATAATTCAAACTCTTTTTAAATCAATAGCCTCTACCTATAAAATATTCGAGAAAGCGAAACAAGAATTTCAAATCTACTCGGTTTTAAATACTTTTATCTAAAGATATTCTGTTTGTTCAATTTATAAACAAATATTTTGCTTTATCGCCGTAATCTTTATTTCAAGCGGCAAACTAGATACGTACACAATGCCAAGCCATACAATATTTTAGAGGTAGAAAGAATTTAGCCAATCGTAAAAAAATCTCTTTCGGTTTAACAAATACACAGAAAATAAAGGATAAACTGTAAGCACCGAAATACCAGTTTATTGGAATGTTTTCATTGTGCCATAGTCAATTCCACAGGTTTATTTCCGATAGCTTTATCTTAATATTTATTAATATCAGATATTTATACAGATAAAATGTAATTCATAAAATTTTTTAGTAAGGAAACAGGCGTAATATGGGCAATTTATAGAAAATTTTATATAAAATTTATATTTTTAGTTGGAATGAGACTATAACTCAAAAGTAGTTTTGAACATTTTCTTCATGTTGATTATATCAAACAAATTTATCTAAGCTATGCAAGCTTCATATGGACTAATTTTTAAGTCGATAATTTTGACATTTAAATATGTCGGGTAGTATGGGCCACACTAAAAAACGCAAGATTTAGAATAAAAATGAATAAATTTTTTGCCTGCAAATGGATATATTTTGATCCCGTAGCCAAAGTACAGTAATAGAAAGAAATTTGACATTTCCATCGTTATCTTATTAGTTATTTAATTAATTTTTCTTCTTGCAGCTCACTTCTAAGCGCACCTAATGGTCGGATGTAGCACTTTCAGGCAATCGTCTTCCAAAAACACTTGCAATTGACATTGGTTATAGACGTTTTGAAGCAACACGAGGGCTATTTTGGGTCGCATCTTGTAATTTGACCGCGGTCGGATGACGAGGACGACGCCCGAGTGGCACCCCTGTTACCTCTCCGGACTCCGTGCTACACCCAGCGGAAGGGGCGTTTGATCACTGGTGTGATTTGAGCGTGCGGCAGGACGCATAGACGGCGGAGTTTGTGAATCGGGTTTCGAGCCTGGAGCCTTTCGGCCCAAAAAAGCCGTTACCTTACACCTAGGCTGCCACGCCGCCCCCCTTTATGGCATCCGCAAATTACTCTTCCGGCTTTCAGGCTTCTTCTTGAACTTAGGCATTTTTCTTATAAAGAATGTTTTACCTGCATGACTGACCGACATTGAAAAGAAGAACATGGTGACAGCAATACGCAACTGAAACGAAGCACATCGA
>BGPR01000724.1:0-42479 GCA_013235015.1 Araneus ventricosus | reverse complement strand
TTGTTCATGGTATCTATAGTATTTTAAATTCTTTAGATTTTGTTTTAAATTTGGTTGTTTGATTAGTTATATTTAGATTTATATACATAAACAGACAGAGAGAGAGCAAACATCTTGAATAAAAAGGCAGTCATTGATCCAGTCAATGTTTTATTTCAGTTTCTCTTTATCATTTTAAAGATGATATTGTAGATTATATGAACTTGATAGTTATAATAATATCTTTAAAAGTAAATCTCACTGCATGGCCATGAATGAAAGTTACGCGCAAAGGTAGCATTCTGACGGAAAGGAATTACATGTGGAAACTAGCGGCAGTGGCCTCCCTTAAACTTTCTCGCATACTTCTCAAAAATTTGTCATTTCACCTCCCCCTGCGTGGATAAAAAATTCGAACCTACTGTAAGAGAAGAGTGCTACTAACTCTACTACTCTAGAGTACCTAGAATGCAACGGCAATCGGAAGTTTTTCATTGTATATTATAGTGATTGCAAAATATTTAGGTGAAGAATCATATTCAAAGAGATGCCTATGAATTAAAATTTAGCAATATTTATTTTCTATCACCCCTAGCAATGCGAGGCGTGCGCGAGCGAAAACAGTAGAAAATGACCTCGTTCTCTTTCGCTGAATAACTTGCGCATGCGCAGAGATTGCTTCCAGTACGCAAGTAAAACAAGTATGCGATTATACAGACCTACAGACAGTCAACCCTTTGTCGGATTTGGCCCAAAATTTTATACGGACCTTCATTCATAATGATAAAACTGTGTACCAAATTTTATCCATCGATCTATTCAAGATTTTGAGTTGTAGGGTTCGCATGACCGCGGACAGACAGACAGGCAGACTTCCCGTTGACGGATTTTGTCCAAAATTTGATAGAAACCTACAAATTATGTTTACAGACCACATACCAAATTTCATCCCCGTAGCTCTAATAGTTTTCGAGTTATCGTGTTCACAGACAGACATAATTCCCAAATTGTGTTTTTCGGACTCATGGAGGTCTAAAATGTGGAGATCCGTCAAAATCTCGAGTTCGAATTTTTTGACGTTTACAATACTTTCTCTTTGTGTACTTCGTATACGAGAAAGTAAAAAGGGCCGTTACAACATCGTGGTGGGTTTTGATACGGGGAAATTCCCTCACGCTGGAAGCCGGTTGAATCCGGATTTTTCCAGTTACAGTGGCAGTTATTTTTATACTAGAGTTTAAGTAGAAATAATTCTATTAATTAAAAGTTAAGAAGCTTTTTTAAAATTAGAAAAATTCTAAGTTATTATATATATATCACACAGAATAATAAATTATAAAATCTCTCGAACAGCATAATATCCAATATTTGCTATATTAATGATAAACGATTGCCTAATTGCTAATTAAATGTTTTAAACAGAATACATACTTAGAATATTTCCGCTTCGATGCCGATCACTTTAAGTAGTTTCCAAACCTCGTTTTCGTACAATGCGAGAAATCAGTCCAAAGCTCTTTTTAAAACATTATGTTCCATTCTAGTTTAGAGTGTTCCTCTCTAACTGATTAACATTTTAATTCATCATTTCATTTTATGGCAAATAATGTAGGAATAGCTTGTGGTTTCAGAACTATTATTAATATATTTGCAGGAAAACTAAGCATTTAAATTTTAAATCACGATGATAATCGCTCTCGCTGAATTGCTGAGAGAAAATTCGAGTATTTTTATCATTAAAGATATCTTTTCTTTTGCCTCAACAAATACAAATTTTCCGAACATCACGATCTTTCGGAAATGAGCGGAAAGAAATGCCTTTCGAATTTCTCGAAGGCATCAACGTCTGACAACAGCACAACCAGGCATTCCATTAGCTTTCAAATCTTTCCCTAAAACTATAACATTTGGCTCTAAAAACACTAGTTTTTCATCTTTAGTTTACGAACCGGAGGAAAACTCAAAAACTCTAGTAATCGAATAACCTCCTCTGCACTAAATCAAACGAGAAATATTCATAATAAAGCTAAATTTCCCGCCTTTTCATTTGAAATATGAGGAGAAAACAGAAACAAACGAAAAAATCCTCGGCTCTAGACAAAGATCGTATTATTTATTTTCATTCCTCGAAAACTCCTATTAGACGGCAAAAAAGCAAATAGTAGCCTCAAAAAGCGAATCGATCATTTGTAATTGCTGTAAAGTAAACAAAAAGAGAAGAACTAGGAATCATTTTCATTGAAAATAAAAATTCATGACGCGTAATTTATAAGCAATAAAAAGCAGTCTTGTGATGTAAAATGATGAAAATACAATAAACGAACCATTAATCGGGTATTTTTACCGTTTCTTACAGATGGAATAATTTTGTTTCTTTAATTCGAAACTGGGTGGGAAAGCTTCGGAATCTGTCCCAATAAGACCTAATGCGCGTAAAGACCTTCTGCGCATCGCGGCCCTCCCTGTTATATAGAGAGAAAATATTGTAGGCGTCAAAAAATTCGACCTTTATATATATATATATATATATATATATATATATATATATATATATATATATATATTTCGATGAATCTCCCCGTTTAAAATCTCCCTTCAATCACCAAAACACACTTCATAAATTACGTATATCTGTCGACAGGAATGTCCTTGTGAATGGAAACATGATAACTCAAGGACACCACAAGCTTGACAGATAAAATTTGGCTTATGGTTTTATCAACAGAATCGTAGACCTGCATCAAATTTGAACGGCTTGGCAGTCTTTCAGTCTGTCTGCGTAAGTGAGTGCGGGAAGTCAAACACGCAGCGAGCCAAACACATGAAATTTGGTGCGTAGTCTTTACACCAAGACCTCATGCAACGGACCCGCTTAATGTGATCGCTGTTAATGTTATCATTCGATTTATATTATCAAAAAATCTCTGGTCCCGAACCGACGTATTCAAATATATACAAAAATACTCATTCAGTGTGATCGTTCAATGTTATCAGTTTTGAAGTAGAGAATTGACCGACCCTTCATTTTCAAAGATTGCCGTTTGACGGTAGTGGAATTTCTAGCTCTGCGGGTCTTAACAAGTTCCTGGAATCGGGTATCGGCTGAGACGATCGGAAACTGCTCTGCCCACAGAGGCGTCTCTGAAACATTAGATGAAAACTTTCCAGTTGACATCGAACCCCCTGAAGGTATGCTGAAGGAAGAGTGGATGCCCACTGACGAGAATATTTAAGCAGCTGCCGCACTGACAGGCTTGGAAATTTGCAAAGCTGTTTGTGAGCAAGACCGAGCAATAAACGTGGATGATTCCGAAGGGGGCGAATGTGCTGAAGAAAATCCTCCACCGAACTCCGAAATGAGGCAAGCCCTTGATATTTTGAAACGCGGCGTGCAACAAATTTTAAATAGCAAAACGAGTACGAACTCTTTTAAGGGGACTTGTTAAAGAATATTTGTAGACAAGCAACAATCAATGAATTTTTTAATTGTTATTTTTGAAATAAATTATAGATAGGCCTGAAGTAAGTCGACTTGTTTTCTCTTCCTTTGATGTGATAAAATATACAGTGCACTCCCGATTATCCGGGTTAATCACCGGGAGGGATCGCACGGACAATAGAAAAACACGGATAATCCGAAAACTCCTTTTTATTAAAGAAAAAATCAATATCAGTACAAAAATATAAAAATTACTTACATTTGCATGCTGTATAACATCAAACTAGGAATTTTCCTTTTAACATTTACTGCTTTAAAAAATCTATAATGCGTCTTTTCTTCTGCTGTTTGTTCATCTCTTGTCGTATATCGACACGTATTTTACGAACCGCAGTATTGTCACCGTAATCAAATCCTTTTTGTCCCATATAATCTAACAAAGTTTCCACAGATTGTAGAGCAGCAGAATGAGAAACTGCATTTCCCTCATTTAGTATATCTTCTGCATCAGTACGAGCTGATTCTCCATTATCAAGTTTTTGAAGGATTTCTATTTTTTGTTTAACATTTAAAACGTTTCACACCACTCATTTTTACCAGTAAAAAATTTCACGCTACTAACTGACAAGACGCAAAAACTAAAGGAACACGTGCGAAAGTGAAAGAAGACGAAGAAGTTAAGGAATGACGTGTCAGGAGGCGTGTTCGTACGAGAATGAGCTAGCAGGAAGTGGATGATTCATTTCTCGGAAAATTAGGGGTCGAGCCGGTAGAGATTGCACGTGGAGGAAGAAAAAAAAATCTATTCTTTAGCCTCCGCCGTCACGGCTCACTAGTTTAACGGAATGAATCTCTCGATCGAACATCAATATCGATTTTACATGCGTGATAAGCGTGAAAATGTTTCTCTTTAAATTTTTTTGTGAGTCCGAAATGAACACGGAAAATCCGCAAACCGGATAATCCGCGCACGGATAATGGAGAGTATACTGAAGTTGATTTTACCCAATTTGGTTATTATTATCAATCGGTTAATGTTATCAAAATTTTGAAGTGATCACATCAAGCGGCAGCTAATACATTTGTGTCAAATTTGGAATCATTTAGAAGATTCCATTCTCTTCACTACACGAAAAAATACACGGTATATACTGTAGCAAGATATGAAAATGTCAAGGGGATAAAACTCGCGAAAGCTACAACAGTTATGAGTCGATTTATACAACTACTATCTGATAACCGGTGTTACTCGAGATGCATATTTTTTCATATGCAAGCCTCCGTTTCCCCCCCCCCCCTACAAATATTGTCACTAACTTTCCCCAAACAAACATAAATCTCCTTCGAATCCTTTCTTGTTAAATTAAAACTTTCAAATCTAGCCTTTATATAACCACATAATAACAAGCTTTCATTGAAAATGTGAGAAGTTTGGAGAAAGAAAATCTATTTTAAATATACCGTATAGTGACATTAGTCTGAATATGCTTAGCAGTGGCATTAGTCTCATTATTCGACATTTTATCGTATGATTCTATCCATGTTCCAAAGGTAAAAAAAAACTAGGATTTAAAAAGAAACAGAATCTTGGAGAAGTACAAGAGTGGAAGTCACAAAATTATGCTAATTCTTTTAGATATAGAATTTCATTGCACGAATCATGCCCTTCAAAGAAGCGTTTAAAGCTACATTATTTCCTGAGAAATTTGTTTCTGGAAAGCATTTATCGTTCATTAGATTTGTATTTATTTACGCAAAAAATCTGAAGAAATGTAACCATTTTACAAACCTTTTGCAAAAGGGAATTGAGAAAATCATGTACAATCAATATTTTCGAAGGAACACAATCATAGTATTTTTTTTTTCATTGTTTAAATTTTTATTTGCTTTTTACCCTTTTATTGACATTGAAAAATGCTTTCTAATTTAAATCTCATTTTTTTTATCGTACATATAAGAATTTTTTTTATTTCGTCAATTTTCTTTGCTCTATATTTTAAAAAAGAAAACTGTTTATCGTCAACCAAAGTAATGAGCAAACATACTTTAACAAGATGCCAAAACTAAGATTACAAGTCTTTTCCAAGGCATAACATTAACAGACAAATAAAAACATCCTTCCAACTTAACTCCCTTTTAGCAAATTATTCCCGAATAAATCAACTTTCTTGGTTGGTTGGTTGCCGAGGTTAGTGACTTTCTTGGAGAAATTCCAAACTGAAATTATTTTTTAAAAAGAAATGTTCATAGTCAACTTTAGGTAAAAGTTTTTCGCATTATTGAACAAAAAGCTTTAGGTAAATTACGGAAAACATCTTTTAGAAGATTAAATTAACTATTTATTATAACTTCGAGAATCCTTAAAATGCTAAACATTAATTATTTTATATTTATCCATTAGCCAATCGTAGTTCTTTCTTGTTCTGTGTAGAAATACATAAATTTCATAAATTTTAGGAACTGAAAGATGTTTCTCTTAAAAATATTATAGAAGCACGGAAAATCAGGTTATTTTTAATCAATTTGTAAAATACTTTAGCATTTTCTCTATAAAACAAACCGAAAATCGTCTGCCTCATATATTTTGCAGATGTTTTTCCTTAATTTGAAGCTTTAGCTCAACGTAGTGTAATTAAGATGCTTTTATTCCAATTTTCATTTCATCTTTTAGGCTCGTAAAATTATTAAATTCTTCTTTGATAAAAAAAAAATTAAGAAGTACCTAATTGAAGTAAATAGCGAGTTTCTATAAATGTGTATGGCTACCTATATTTATTCGATAACGCAAATTTTTATCGCCTTCATATTTTAAATTTGTATTTAGCTTTCCCTTAAGTAGAGTCAAAACAGAACTGTAACAAAAATAGTTTTCCAATGTCTGGCTTTTGTTTTATTGTTTCTCTGATCCTTTGACGTACGAATTTATTTAGCATCCTAATTCTATGGCACCTCCTACTGGAGACATTGATTGTTATTTGAATCCATATACGAACATTGCCGATACATGCGAACATACGAGATGTTTAAATGTGTTCTGGTGATCTTTGTCTTTTAAATTAATCGCTACTTAGACATATTTACAGATTTCGAGATCAATAATTCCGTCATTCGATCCGCGAATCGGGCACTGCATTGTATGCAGAGTGGTTAATTCCTCCAATTATTTATTACAATTTATTTTACACTTGACATTATGTAATTGCTTATTACATAGTAGGAGAAGCTAAGTTGGAGAATATTGCATTTTCTTCAAATATGTCTTATTGTACGATGATTTCCAATGGTGTCAGTTTTTCCTTATGTGATGCACACCACACTGCTAATGAAATTTAGTTATATTAATGTCCCATTTTGAAGCAATAGGAGAGTTATTTTTGAACAAACCTTGCAATTTTCAACCGCGGTCAGGTGATAAGAACGACACTCGAACCTGTATTCCTCTCCAAACTTCCACACCACACCAGTGAGAAGACACTTGACCCTCGGAGTCAAATTTAACGCTCTCTAGGCACATATACAAGGAGAATCTTTTTGATGGAATCAGGTTTTGAACCTGGAATCCTCCGCAACCAAAATCGAGACCTTAACGCAGGAACATCGCAGCCTCTCTTGGAAGTAAATAAAAAGTACGACCTCACATCAGCATCAGACAACGTGTATTTGGATGTTATGTGATATGTGCAGTTATATTTCTCATCTGAATTTAGCGTCACGTGAATTAACTTCCATTCAGCATTGCATCCTTTTCTGTACTCTTCATGTACATCTTAACGCAATTGTGTCTTGCAGCTGCAAAAGTGGCTATCTTTATTTTTTTTATTTATTTATTTATTTTGCAAATAAATTTTTCAAACATTTCAAGTCTTCTACCATTTGGCAACACGAAAAGGATTCAAAAACGATCATCTCCACATCCGCTAGGTAGTCTCATGAAATCTTCCCGAATCTAGGTTTACAGCCGATACTGTGCACTTTACGATAAGTTCGAGGTTTGTATTTTTAATTATTGTAGTATTCGACGAGATGAAGAAAATGTTGAAGAAGTTCTTCCTCAGATACTGGTGCAAGCAGAGCTCTTTTATAGATCTGAGGTAGGCGAGAGAAAGTCAGTTGTGAAGGGTGGGGGAAATATTACGACCAGTAAGCTTGAATCGTGAAGCCTCTGAAACTCCGTGATCTCTAAAAATTACTGATGAAGCACTTTGTAACGAATTGGGAGAGTGGCGACTAACTGATTTTCTGCAAACGCGTTTTACGATCAGCAGCTCAAGAACAGGAAAGGAAATCCACAGGAAAAAGGTCCAGAGGTGGGAGACTGAAAAAGAAGATGTGGCCATTAAAATCTGATTTTTTAATATATATTTGATTCTATTTTAATTTAAAAATATATACAACTTTGTTTAAATACTTTTGCTCAAGTTATTATTCCTCATATTTTCGATAGAATTTGTCGCAATTATTCTAAGTTTAGATTCTTGCACAACTTGTCTTACCGAAAACCAGCCATCTGCAAAACCAAATAAAAAATAATTCCCCACCACTTCATATATAATAATTATCCATAATTTGCGTACTGAAACACCCGACCAAATCACTTCGAATGCCATACAGATTTTTTACCTCATTATTTTCAGACGTGACAAAAAATCCACTTTCACCAAAAATTTCTCTTTTTGAGATGGCCACTTTTGCAACTATACAACACAATTGTAAACTAATGCAAATCGAAAAATGCATTCTGTATCTTTATCTATTAGTTGAACAAAATATATTTTAATTCATAGTTATATTTGAAATTTATGTGAATAATTGTATAGATTTTTCGAAGTATCAGTTATATTTAAGACTAGAAATCTAATTTGTATTTCTTAAATCTATTTCCAAGAACATATGATTTTAGGAATCAAGCGGAACTGCGTAAAGAACTGTGCGCAGAATACTTTTGATATTTTTTTACTAGATGCAATTCCTATTCTTTTCTGTCAAAGCAGCGAAAATTTCAAATACAAAATATATTAAACTTTGAAATAGTTTATTTTAATTAGTTCAATAAAATAAAAAATAATAATTTTTTATTCTCTCATTTAAAATACATTTGCAAATACTGTTAAGCTGCACTAATTCGAATGCTTTTAATTCGAATTCGTCTGGAGTCTATTTTTATCAAGTCCCTCGAATTAGCATAATACTAATATTACGACACCATCTGTAATTGAAATTTGTTTTGGTAATCGATGTGGTACGCGTTCCCCTGGAGTTACGCAGAGGGCCATTTTGGGGTGCGCGAAATAACGTTGTTAATGGCGGAAACTAGAAAACATAAGGGATTAAAAAAGTTAGAGAATTTTCTTTCTCCAAATGAATACTTGGAATTTAATAACTATACCACTTGAATAGTTAATTAATACGGAGTGTAATTATTAGCCATCCTTAAAAGTTAATGCAAAATTATTACAATACTGATTTCATTTGTTTTAGCGTTGAACTAATACTATTGTAAAAATGCAATAAAAAGTAAAATAAATCCAGCAAATGTTCTACAGGCAAATGTCAATTCCGAGTCATTTGGCTTTTAAGCTAATCTAAGTACGGATAAAAACTTCTTTGCATAGACGGATGGTTAGTGGTTGTGGGGGGAAATTTCAAAAATTAATAAAGGGGTACGCGAAGGAATAAAGGATTGGAACCCCTGAGATAGACCATTCGTTTCGCCAGGACATGGTATAATTTAAAAAAAAAAAAAAAACATTTTTTTGCATTTTTTAAAAATAGTCGATTTTGACACGTTTTCGCGGACGGAATGTTTGAACAGCTATTTTCTCTTCATTTATTTAGAGGGAATGTTAGGCATGTGTCACGTTACCTCATTTCTTTGCGCCAGGGAATGACGCATTATTCGAGATAGCCCGTGCAACGCCACGCAGCTAGTCTGTAATTAAAATTTGTTTTGGTAATCGATATCGAAAATAAAAATTGTAAAAAAAATTTTATGTATGAATCGTTTTCGTCCGTTAAATACGTCTATACTTTTGTACCCTCAGTGATTTTAAGTGAATAATTTTTAAGACCCTTAATTCATTATAAAACTTCGCTATTGTGCAATGTATTCAATCAGAAAGGCAATACAAAAATTTCTCACGCTTTAAAAAAAAATAGGTTTACATACATTAAATGCGAACTGCACTGTTTATTCTAAAGTTTTATTGTACAACTATTGCATTTAAAATGCTATATCTATTTGTTTATTTAAATTATCTACTTATTTATTAAAATGACGTAAAAAAGCTGTTTATGATCATTATTCACTTTATTTATTAAAATAACATATCGCTTATTTAAAAATTATGAGTTAGTTATTAAAATCGTTAAGAATTAAAAATAAATCTTTAGTGCTATTTCTAATTTGAAAATCTGCACTTTCTCTTTCTTAATTCAAATGTTTGGATGAATCGATTTTTATTGGGGTCACAGAAGCTTCGAATTATCCTAATTCCACTGTATAACAAAATTATATTGTTTTTATCCTTAGAAGATTAAAATGCGCTCGCAAATATTACAAAAAAATTTAAAATTCTAAGAACTGTCAGGTCTTTTTTTAAACCATTGTTATAAAATTACTTCATTTCCGATTTTATAAGCCGTTTAGTTTTTCTTTAAACAGAAACGGTCTCCAAAAGCGATATATCGTAATTTCATAAAAATGCGAATGTTGAAATGCGCGTAGGCAATACACACATCAAATTTAATTTATTTGCATCTTAGCTTTACGCTTTTGCAGCCTCCACGAATCAAAATCATGCTATACGGAATATAAGAAGACACATTAGACATTTTTCAGAACAACTGGGTTGTTTATATCTTAGAAAGAATCCCATTATGGGACCATGAAAGTCATAGAAATATGTGTCATCGTAAAAGTGTAACATGTCATTTTCAGGGATGATTAGGTATCTCTGGCCGTCTAGTTTTCACTTGAAAGTATAAAATATTGTATATGCCCTTTCCCGTAAATATTACCCTCCAGCTAAAAGTGCAAAACATTGCATAGATATTCACGTTAACGTCCTTCACTGTAATAAGTAGGAGCAAAACTGTGATATCAATTTTTGCTTCCTCTTCTTGTCTGCAAAGCTTTGTTTTTGCATCATTTTGATTATCGATGTATTGTTTAACGATATTTTTATATCTTCTGCTTTATCTTTGATTATGGATGCTTCGCTTTCTGCTCCCGATAAAAAAAAGCAGTCATGTTAAAAACGCGCGATTTCCCGATAAGAAGTAGTTTTAGGTGTTAAAACTCATCGCTGAAAGAAGAAAACACTCATCGACACTCATGCGTAAAAACTGCAATGTTTATAAACTTTTTCCTAGTGTACCAAAAGCGTACTGGAGCTACACTGCTCTTGTTGTGCTTTGTTTTATTCAAAGGGAATGTTCTCTCCTCGACTCTCTACACAATAAGGTACAATTTTGGGCTTAATTTAGTAGCGTAGTGAAGACAACTGAATGTGCATTTTTAGTCCATTGCAATTAGACCGAAAACTGGCAAATAGGGGAAAAAATTTATATAGTTTTGAAACTTTGGTCAAATACTTCTTTGACCTCAAGGATATCAGAACCGAAAAGTTTCCACCTCTCCGGGGGGAGCTTCCGTCCCTAGAGGGAAAAACTGAAGTGAAGTGGACTGTTAGGTCAGTTTTTTCTAGATTTCTTCAACCCTACAATTCTAACTGTTAGAAATGGTGACAGATGAAACTCAGTGACATAAAATTCTGCGTCAGATAGTACATCTATATGATTATGCAGTAGTACGATTACAAGCTCTTATCAAAGTTGAATGATTTTTCTATTTTCAAAAAAAATCTTATTCTTACAAAAAGCATCGCATACAATCAAATATTCATCTAAATAAAGTTTGTATGTATAAGTATTCACTTTGTAAACAATGCATATGTCAGAGCACCAATACCAGAGCGCTGTGGTGTGGAGAAGGAGAGAGACAAATGTCTGAATGAACCGAAAACGACAATGGAAAAATTTATAAAGTTTTGAAACTTTGGTCAAATACTTTCTGACATCAGAAACGGAAAACGTAAAGTTTCCACCTGAGGGGAGAACTTCCCCTCCCCAACCCCTCGAACTTGAATACACGAACAAAATGATCGTACTCAGCTTATAAAACAATATAACATTGCTTATTTTTTAACTGCAATAAATTATTTTTCATAAATATTCTAATATGTAGCCTCTTGCTGGCATGTTTTATATTCGTGATACAGTTCAGAGAGACCAGTTGTAACACTGGCAGCCTTTACTCGTTCTTGATGGGCCTTATTCATCGTAGTATGGCCAAAGCAAGAGGCTTTCGTGATGTTTCACCACATATACATCTTATATCAAGAGCATTGCGATGAAGTAACAGTTGTTTGTGACGGATATACGAAACAGTGTTAACACGAAAGGTTATTGAACGCCAAGGCAGAAGGATAAGCGTACCTGAAGAAATACCATTTTATGAAAACACAGTTCTTCCTTGACTCCTCAGAGACATTCTAATCAATCTGCAACAAGGCGTTCTCACAACCTGCCTAGCCACTTGAACGTATGACATCATGAGTTTGTAAGCAACAGATGATGCACGTGACTTGTGAATGACGTGTAGAGACATAGCGGAAGATATCAAGAAACAAGTTTATGTATTGGTCAAGATAAAGATATTCTTGTTTTTACTAATGTCTTACCTTAATATATAGATATTCCATGTTGAAAGAGGGTATAGGTAAAATCAGATAGTTCCATGGTCTAAGATCTGTGAAATTTCTTCTAGTATCGAATGATTGGCCAATCCTTCTCTGTTCATGCGACTAGTGGTTGTGACATCAACTTCGGGTTCTATAGAAAGGGAAATCTACAAAGCAGTTGCAATTGCTCATCTATTTAGGCTACTTTCCTCTTCTTCGTGTTGCTGTACAATCGATGATGAACCTCTCCTGCTCCTTTTCAATCTCAATGTAGTTGATTTAGTGTTGTTAAAGATCTCCAGGGATATCTTGCAGGTATTTTACGGAGGCTTGAACAATTGCACGCTTGTAAGTTTTCACTCATAGAACCCATGAGGTTGTGTCAATTCCACTAATCGCATGAACGAGAGAATGCATTTTTTTGTGCATTCGATCACAAGATTAGAGGTTGCAGTCTTGGAGCCATGGGAACTATCTTGACTTTACTTAGCCCTCAACATGAGAATATCTTTTATAGACTGGAGTAAGAGCAATAAGTAAAACAAGAACATCAACATCTTGGTCAATGTACAACGTTTTCTTATCTTTCTCATATGTCTATGCTACCGGTTTCTTGTGGCCTAGGCTATCTGTTGCTCAAGCGTTGCATATTGCTCGTTTCAAGGGAAATGCGGTTTACGAAAGAAAAACTCTATTATGGCGAAGATCTTAGAAATTGTGCTGTCTAGGGTCAGGAACTTCGCTGCCAAATTTATTTCTCTTGAGGAGTCGCTTCAAATCACTTCCTGAGCGCAATAACTTCTTGTGATTGTACTGCTGTCATTAATCCCAAACGAACGTTACTATCATCGCCGTAATGCTACCTTGACAAAGGTGGCATATGCGTGTAAACATCACCAGTCCTTGGCTTTAGGCCATGCTAGCAAGATGAATAAAGAGGCCTCAAGAACGAGTAAAGGGCCTGCGTGTTCTTCAACTGGTTATTCTCTGGAACTGTATCACGAATTATAGTTATTGCGCTAAGAGTGCACTATCAATTCAGATGATTTAGAAATAATTTTGCAACGTAAAATAAATGCTTGTTAGTGTGTTTATAGCTGGTATGACATGACGCTTTGAAGGTATTGTGCGAAGTTGAGGAGGGTAGGGAGGAGTTCCCCCCGGGAATGAAGACTCTTTGCTTCTCCATTCATCGATGTCAGAAGTATATCGACAAAGTTTCAAAACTTTACTCAATTTTTTTTTCTAATTCACGTTTAATCGTCTACACGACTCATGCTGTTACTTTACTCTTTCTCCAACTTCCACACCACCTCAATGCTCTCAGTATAACAATAACATAGCGTTTTGCTGCATACTTACAAATATACACATACAAACTTTTAGATAAATTGTTGATTAGCAATAAGTGTCTTTAAAGAATAATGATTTTTTTTTTTTTTGAATGTAAAAAAGTGATTGCACTTTGATAGAGATTTTGTAATTGTACTACTGCAACAAAATATATAGTGTTGGCACTTCTATCGAAGGTTTTATGCTTAATACATTTCATCTACACCATTTCTGACATTGAATGCTCAGCAGGTTATGAAATTCAGAAAAAACTGACTAGTCCTTTAATTTCGAGTTTTTCCCCAGGGAAGCTCCGAAGGGAAACTTTCGATTCTCTGCTATTAGTCAAAGAAGTTTTAATCACAAGTATTCAAAATATATAAGTTTCCATCTATCTATTGCAGGTAGACTTGGAATAAGTGTCTTTTTCTGAGGTTTGTCCAGAAATTTGATAGCAGATCCGTTCATTTTGGTAAAACCTATTGCCAAGTTGACATGTTTTGGAGTTATCATGTTTACACACAAGACGAAAGATGGATAGATAGCACTTTCTTTTAAGCAATTTCGTCCAAAATGATACTCACGTAAATTTGGTGTAAAGATACCTTTACTGATTGCATTCATCTATTCTAGATCTGATTTTGAATTATCGATGTTCAGACACAAATTGACGGGTTCCATAAGTGTCTGTTTGTTTATCTCGAACTAAGAGGATGTCTGAATTTGAGGAATTTTTTCGACGAACCATACTTTCTTCTTTGTGTGCTTGGTCATATCGAGAAAGTAAACACAAAGAAATGCTGATTAGTGGGTATAATAAAGGCTGACTGTAAAAAATAATTAAACAAATATGTATTAATTAAATGTCAGTAAAATTTGTAAATATTTTATAAAACCTACTGATGGGAAATTAGAAATTGGAGCACAACTTTTTTTATTTGAAGTTCCATGGCATGAATTCTGTCTATTAAATTGCATAAATGTAAACTAAAAAATAAATTTTGAGAAAAAGGGGATAAATTCATATTTAAGAATGTCAGTCTTAAGCAACTATTTATATGTTTACATATTTTGTTCGATATTCCTAAATAAATTTTCCTAGAAATATATAACTATTTTTAGTTCGTGATTTAAACTATTTGGTTGTGCATTCATTATAATGGTGTTCCTGAAATTTATAGTGATGAAGACCATTTCTATCCTTTTCAAAAAATACAATCTTTCTCTCATCCTTTAGAAACATTTACTTCTAAGGGTCTATAGAATAAAACAAGAAAACAGTTTGGTGACTATTCAGCTCAAACTTCCAAACAATTTATGAGAACACTTTTAGCCTGGAGAAACACGTACACGGATGAGTAAACTTGACAACAATATTTTGGACCTCAAGAGATTAAAATGAAACCAGTCTCGAAGAAATACGTGGCAACAATATACATTAGTCTCCAGGAAACTGCAATTCCAAGCAAGAAACAAACTCAATAGTTAGTTTCTCTAACTTTTTGCTGATTTGGATGCCATTAATATCTCTACGCAGAAATGCGGAAATCTCTCTTTTAGGGTATCTGCGGTTAGGGTAATCAGAGTGGCTGCCATTTATAGAAAATTATATCAATTAAGTTTTGCAAGCAATCATATCTGGCCTCGAATATCTTGTTTAAACTGAGCTCCCCATTTGTTGCTAGAAAATGTGATAAGTAAATTATGTATTAAATTGTTTCGTGAAAGATCGATGCAGCATTGAGGTTTATGTCAGCCTTCCAATGGATGTCCATTTCTCTGACACAGAGGATATATTTGTTATTCAGAGAATTCATAAATAGATTATAGACATCGCAATTATCTCGGCAAATTTAGTTATTATAAAATGGTCACAATAAAGAATTTTAGAAATTTTATAAAATGGATCTGGAAGCCTTTATTTTTCTTCATGCAGTTACTAGTTAATTTTCTGGCTTGTCAGAATGATATGAGATGGGAGAAGAAAAGCAATATTATAAAAAGACACAAAAGAGGAGCAAGATTGAAATTATAATTTGTTCGATACTATGTTTTTTATCATTCAGAAAATCCAGCAATTGATTATATATCAGAACAAGAGGCAGAAAAGAAAAGCCGTATTGACAAAACGGCGCACGAAAAGAACAGAACATTTTGACATAAGAAATGGCTCATGAGGGCATTTTCACTATCCAAAATAATTCATAAATAGCACACTCAGAATGATAATTCCAGCTCAAAACGAGAACAGTCGGATGGACTAGTGATAAGGGCTTCAAGGTCGGCTCAGGGGTGGCGCAGTGGGGACTCAGGCTTCCTTTTCGGGGTGTTGTGACCCTCGTCAAGGGAAAATTTTTGTGCGGGGGGTATTAACTAGTTGATAGCAAAGATCTGGCGAAAATTTGACACCACTTTCGTCACGGCTATTGTCCCCTGCACGTGCGTGGTCGTTGCGCCCCCGTTGGGGAGAGACCGTCCCCCCTCGTCGGACAACTCTAATGTCCTCCCTGTCTCAGCTTAAGGCAGGAGGGAGCTGGTTCAAAACTAGGTTTTAAAAAATGTATTTAATATCGCCACAACGCGCGTGTGTAAAATTCAGTAACTGAAACGATGAAAAGCATCGTTGCAAAATATACTTACTTACAATAGCCTTAAAATAAATTATTAAAATTAGAAAAAATTTACACGGAAGTGGAATTGGTAACTAAGGCTAACTTTTTGAATTTCAAAATGCTGTAAAAGTAGTTTTTGTGCTATAATATGCTTCGAAAATATTTAATTTAGGTTGAACATTAACATTTCGATTAATTTTTAATTAAAAATCTATTTAAAATTTTTAAAAACGCTTTCGTAATGAGGCACTTTCTACCGAGGAAGTTACTACGTGAAAGGTTTGGTAGCTCTAGGTTCAACGGTCTGCTCTCTAGAGCAGTGGTTCCCAACCTATGGGCCGCGGCCCACTTGTGGGCCGCGGATAGCGTATTAATGGGCCGCGAACTACTAGTCAAGAGTCGAAGTCAGGGGAGCTTCAAGAGCCTTCACTTGTTTCTTGCTTTATAAAACAATATATCTTTATTCCTTTTCAGTAAGCTTCGCTAGTTACTGGCATATAATGGCATCTAATATACAGGGTGTCCACACTTATCGTGGTCCAATAACTAATTTCGAAACCGTTAGAGATGGACATGCAGTTCCAATTGGTAAAATGCTTTAAATAAAGGGAAGAATTATATTTTATGTTTTTTGAGTCACTAAATATATTTCGGAAAGAATTACGAATTCTAACTTTTTATAGGGTTTCCCTGGTGCTATCAGAAATATTTAGTAAAATATTCTTGACACTCTAAAATTTTCACCAAAAGAAGTCCCACTCTTCAGCGACTAAAAATGGCCGAGTTATGGGGCTTTGAATTTCATGATTTTTACCAATCTGCGGCCTCCTCGAGCAACTGCTGAGCATTATTGGTGAATCGTCTGCAAGACGGCTATTGAAATGGTGAAAAGTGGGTGTGGAATTGATTTAAAATAGATTTAATTTTAGTTAGTGTGTGTGTATGTGTTTAGATTTTTTTTACTTGTATATTTAGTTAGTGGGCCTCAAAATATTTTTTTACACAACAGGTGGTCCGCGCCACCAAAAAGGTTGCGAACCACTGCTCTAGAGTATTATGAACAATTTTTGTATCATGCATGTCCCTTTACGCAATTGACAGATAGCATCCAGCTTACAAACATTATCATGTTAAAATCTTATTTATGTCTTATTTTTAATTTAACCACATTAGATTTAATTTAACTGATTCGCAACTGTTAGTGTGAACATTTCAAATCCTGCCCTTCTGTGATATCTTTATTTTAATTTCTCTTTCACATTTTTGTGCAGCATTACCAAATATAAAATGTGTAATATACGAATCGTTTAGTAACAAATGTATTCCTCGCTCGTTATGCAAATTTCATTTTTTAAGCTTTTCATCTCTGATTAAGGCATACATTACGATTTAATAACGCTTTTATTGGGCTTATTTTTTTGTATATACTTGTTTGCTAAAAGCTAACAGTAAAGCGTTTCTTTGCTTTTTAATGGAACTTCCTATCACTTCACGTTCCACTGAGTTTATTTGGAAATTAGCGAATGGAGCATTTTCTTTCGTCAAGTGGCAACAGCTTGAAGTTTTGTTACTTTTTATTTGCTGATTTGTATGAACGAGAAATGTTTCTCTAAAAGTTTCCTCAGAAGCTCCTACATATAACATTTTTCTACTTATTTTTCTCTTTCTCATAAGCTAAATAAAGTTTTCAAAATTGCTTTGCTTTCGAAAGCGACGAAAATTCCCACTGCCTTTTTTTTAACCATACAGAGCGCTAGTTCCTACAAAATACAGCATATCCTTTCTCGTGCATTTTCTACGAAACACCAGACAGGAAAACGATCGTACAAAAATGACACGTTGATTGAAATCGCTTCCTGATTCCTCCAGAGGGCGCTGCAGTCGGCGAAGCCAAGTCTCTTGAGAGCTTCTATTTAGGAGGTTGCCATTGCAGTATAGGAAGAGTCCTAGAAAAATTCTTAAAACAGTGCGAGGAAATTCTTAGAAAGGAGAACACTTTCCTCAGAATGTGCACTGATTTAATAAAAAAAAAATCAGGGGAAGATTTTTTTTTTATATTGAAAAAGTAACAGTTTTTCCTTTGTCTTTTTATTTATTCTCCGCCCTTAATTCTTGTCTGGTTATTTCTAGATTTGAACTCTTCTTTTCTATGTAAAGAGTGTGAATAAAAAGTGTGTCGTCTAGAGTTTATGGTGCCCCATTTGTGCAAGGCCGCGGATTCGATTACCATCAGTTTAGTTTTTAGTGTTAGCTATATTTAAGTCATGTTTTGCGGCAAAGTGAGGGTTTTTTTCCATTGGACGAACCTCTCAATTTTGACCCGTGGTCAGATGTCGAGGGCGACATCTGAGCGAGCACCCCCTCTCCAAGCTTCCGCATCACACCAGCTGGAAGTCATTTGGCTCCGACGGGTTTAACGGCGGTGGTTCTTCAAGTCGGGCCTCGAACCTGAAACTCTCCAGCCCCGAAGCCGAGACCTTTCCACCAGGCCACCGCAACTCTCGATTCCAATCAGAGTGGGCGGAATTTTGAGATGCGAAGAATCTTTACCGATCGGTTCCTAGGATTCTGTTGCTAGTTCAAAATCTTTTGAGTATCCATATCACATTTGGTGATTTCGGCTAAATGAAATTCATGGCGCTACTTCACCATCGTGAAAATAGACAACTTTGTTAGTGAGGAACCCTGCGGCAAAACCATGGTAACGACAAACGGTGGTCTAACTACCAAATAAAGAAGACTGCAACTCTCTGGGGAAAGCCACGTCTCCAGATTAATCCCCCAGGAGGAGAACAACCCAGACGAAGAATGGCAGCAGACAGAAAGAAATGACAGAAAGGGATGGCAATGTCCCCCAGTCATCACTTTTAGAATTTCCAAAAACGTTTTATCAATTATAGCAAAGAATCAAATAATTTACAATAGTTTTACAAAAGGAAAAGATTCGTGCCTGTTCTACAAGTAAATAGTCAAAGAGTTTGTAGAATATTATAAATGAACGAACACAATATGAGGAAACTACAAAATCTGCATACAGTATAACTCCGGTTAACCGAACCAAAGGGAGGGAGCCGTTTCGGTTAACGATTTTCTCGATTAAGCCTTGAACATCTACGAGGTAGGGTCAAAAAGTTCCGGAATAGGTCAATTACAAATTATTAAAAAATAGAACAATAATTTTACCTTATTGGCCTTCAAAGTACTTTCCTCCTGCATCCACACACTTCTTCCAGCGTTCGTATAACTGTTCAAAACACTCCTGGAATCAATTTTTTGAGAGGTTCTTCAGTTGTTTCGTCGCATTTTCGATCCCCTCATCTGACGGTGTCCCTTCAATTTCATTTTCAGCCTTGGAAACAGGAAAAAATCCGCTGGTGCTAGGTCGGGAGAATAAGGAGGGTGTTCCAGAGTAGTAACACTGTGTCTGGCAAGGTACTTTTTCACAATCAGAGCGCGATGTGATGGAGCGTTGTCGTGTAAAAGAAACCAATCGTTTGTTGCCCATTTTTCAGGTCGTTTTCGTCTGATTGTATCTCGTAGTCGTTTAAGGATCTCCAGGTAAAGTTATTTATTGACAGTTTGGCCTTCAGGAATAAATTCGTAGTGAAAAATGCTATCGAAATCGAAAAAAAAAACTCCAACATCGCTTTCCCTCGGCTTTTGTCCAAGCGAAATTTTTCCTTCGTTCGTTCGTTCGCATCGTTTCCGTATGCTTTCTTCAGCATCTCGAACGTCTCAGAAGGTGATTTCTCGAGCAAAACGCAGAATTTGTTGTTTGCACGCTGCTCTAAAGACGACATTTCAAAATCCGACGAATGAAAAATTCTCTTTGTCCGAAATGATCTGCAGCTAGCGCCGAGAGTACCGGAAATGAATTCCGGATAGGTGTGTGTTTTCCTTATTAGTGCTGCCAACTCCAAAAAAGATATTTCCCCCTCCGACGAACACTTGCGTGAATGTAGGCGACCATTCCGGGAATTTATTGACTCTACCTCGTATTAACATTTATTTTATCTATTAACATCTATTTTGTATCTGAGTACAGTGCGTAATTCTGAAATGTTTTGAGTGTAAAACGAATTCAAAACTCTCTTCGTAGACCACAATTATGTGTAAGCATATTTAATATTTATGCCTGACAAAAGCATGACTTCAACTTATTTATTGTCATAACAGTGTATGATATCAGATGAGTGGCAACAGTCAGGTGCTGGCTTACTTTCAGTTTTAAAAATAAGATACGAGTACGGTTGCACGAAGTTACGTTGTGCGCAGATACGAAGTTGTGTTCTAATGAATGTTTGTTTAGTCTTAGAAGAAGTCTCGTGACTGTCAATCAAAAAGCCAACATATGTTCTTTATTAACGTCCGTCGGGTGCAGTATTCGCACCGGCTCAATGCGGCTGGCACAGGTAAACAGTAATTAATACTGTCAACACTAACTCATTTTCATTTTAGCATTCTAAAATTAATCACTGACCTTGTTGGGAAGGCTTAAAAGAAAAAAAGGGGATATCGTTACAAAAACGTCTCACCTTCGCGACTATTTCCGAGCAGTACAGTGTTTTTTTTATTATTATTATTTTTATTCATTTGCTATTTTGGAGAGATGCCTCAAGCGGAAAAAATATTTAGTCCCGTCAGATATCCTCATAGACTAATGAGCTCAGTATAAAACGGAATCCTGTCTGAAATGGAAAATTTTTCTAGCCCCTTTAGATTCCGTCTAGTACAAGCTTCACTGTATATATAAAGTAATATTTAAATGCTAATTCGTTTCAAATGGCAATAGATCTCAGTAAAGAATAAATTAATTTTATAAACATTTTAATAGTGAAAAATCATAACATAAATTAAAAATGCAGCAAAAACTCGGCAACTTAAAACACAAGTGTCTTAATACCAAGAAGCAAGCCACATTATGAAAAAAAAGAAAATGAACTAAATGTAGGCTTAGATCACTGAAATAAATAGTTGACGGCCGAAGGGATATATAAACTATATATATGGCAAAACTTGAGAGGAAGAAAAAACTTGCCGATTTGGAATCGAACCAGAGATCTTCTGATTACAGCAATAGATGGTAGTCTAGATCAGAGGTTCCTAATCTGTGGTACACGTACCTCAGGGGATACGCCGTGGACCAGGAGACGTGGTTGGAGATACGCGTAAGTAAAAGTTGGTAATGGCGCGAGACATAAAACATGAGGTATTAAAATATGAAATGAAGTAAAATCATTTTTAATAACATATTTAAAATAACTAAAGTTGTCGTTCAGACGGCATTTTCCGCAGATGCAGATAAATGTATTTTACCTCGTGTCAAAGATCTGTCCTTAAGAAACAGAAAAATTAGCAATTTCTGAAAATAAAAATTGATTGAATTTTCGACCGATTCTTCTTTACAACTTGATATTTTCAAATGGGGTTATGGTTGACTTCTGGGTAGCACTGAAAGAAGAGAGAACCAAATACTTAGTATTAAAGCAATAAAATATGTAATACCTTTTTTGCATACAGAATTTGTGGAAAGATAATTCTCGTCTTATGCGTAAACAAATATCTCAGATAAAATGATGTAGTTCTGGACATGAGATTACATCTGTCTTCATTTGAACCTAATATTATAAAATTTAGTTCCATGAAACAAGCACAGATATTGCATTCAGATTGTTTTCTACTTGAGTAGTTAATTATAGAAACGAGTTAAATGTTAGCTTTCCTCGTAAATTAATGCTGTTTTCATTTGTTTCGGCGTTGAACTAATACTATTAGAAACACAAAATATAAAACCAGTAATGAATACTACAAACGTTATTAAGTTCATTCGAATCATTTGATTCTTAAGCTAACCTAAGACCTTAGTATTGTTTCTAAAAGATTCTTTGCGAGGTGGGATGGTTGGGGGTATGACAGAAGGGAGTACACAAAAGAAAAAGATTAATCACTTTGATTCTTAAGCTAACCTGGGGCCTTAGCATTGTTACTAAAAGATTCTTTGCGGGGTGGGATGGTTCGGGGGTATAACAGAAGGGAGTACACAAAAGAAAAAGATTGTAAAAACGCTTGTAAGCAATGTGTGTATAGGAAGCAAAACCATTGATGAAAGTTTTAAATCATCATCACCTTTTTAAGAAGGGGGTAAGGTAAATCCCTTTTTTATCTTCATCGATTTCTAGACGGTCCCCTAAATGCCCTCGTGACAAAATCTTCACTATAAAATATGAGTGGCAACAATTATATGTCCCACGATTCTCCACAACTGATTGTAAACCATTTCATTTAAATTAACTCAAATGTTTCTCATTTTACCAATCTTTCAATACTTTTGGCCGGTAATGTATGTTGTTCTGCATTTCCAGAGATATTAACCGCACGGATATCTTTCGTACAAAAAATAATTTTATGCAATACTTGTTGAACCCTGATACACTTCTGATGAGTGCAGCTTCCTGCTCTCCACAAAACTGCCTTCCACTCTCTCGAAGTTGAAAATGAAACGTATGCGCAACATTTACCTTTTTCGTGCATGAAACTTCAATCTAACTAGTAAATGGATTCATTGCGATGATGTAAAAAGAAATGCAGAATTGTCACCTTCTGCTCATAGTTGGCAAACGAAATGGTTACTGCGAAATGAGATTTTTACTTTCTCATGTACCAAGTAGAGAAAGGTAATCTACAAAAAATTCTACCCTATAGATTCCATGAATCTACACGTTTTGGACCTCCACGAGTTCTAAAATTAGTTTTAGAATTCTGTTTGTCTGTCTGTCTGTTCTGAACAAAATAACTAAAAACATAACAAGCTGGAAGGATGAATTTTGCCGTGCTGTCTTTGCAGCAAAATTGTAGATTTCTACACAATTTTGGAAGAAAACCGTCAAAAGGAAATCTATCTCTCCACCCGTGTGCATCTGACAAAATTTGGCATGCAGTCTTATCATCAGAATCGTAGATGTGTATCAAATTGTTGAGCAAATCTGTCCTCCAATGGCTATGAGTACTCACCTCACATGAACGCAATAACTCAAAAGTACAGTGGAGTCAATTCACGGGACGTAAAAGCCACTTGACGCGGTAAGTTGCGCATGTCATTTGAAGTTGCATCCGCATTTCAGGTGGAGGCCTGTCTGGCATTAACGTCAACTCCGCCGTGTTTGCTTATGTTATAGAGCTGTCTCTCGGAATTTTAGAATAGTTAATTTTTTTTTCGAATTTAGTACAGTTATAATTATATTTAAGATCATTTTTTAAAATTACTTTTGTAAAATAGAGCTTACTTTTTGTCGAAACAACATGTTTTTAATAACATGCTTACACAACTTAATTCTCTCACATAATTCCTTGTTTTTTTCGGAAACTTTTTGCCAGTGTTAATTATTTTAGATGCCACATTTTAGATGATTATTTAGAAATTGTAGGTTAGTGTAAATTATAGTCTAAATCATTGGAAAGGAAATTTACAGCTCTAAAATACATATTTGACTCTCTTCGCTATACGACGAAGTCAAACACAAAACACTCCACGTTGTGAAAATATACGACAAAGTTAGACGAGAACACTCCAGCTGGTTTTCTACGGTGTTGCGACACAAGATATCTTCCTTTCTCTTCAACAGGAAAATAAAGATAAACCTATTGTCTTATTTGTCGAAACAAACTAAAATATTGATAAAATTGAAAACAATTAGTATTATTTCAAACAAATTGTGAGTTACGTAAGTCTAAGAAGAACTGAAATTCGCAAGATAAAATATCAATGCTTACCTTCCGTTTCATCAATACAGAACTTCGACATATTTAAAATAAAACAGTCAAAACCAATTTTAATCCCTTGTTTGTTCCTTTCTGTTACTTGTGTCAGAACGGAATCTTTTCCACGATTTTTCTTCGGGATTCAGCTTCGGAAAATATATCATCTTTTATTCCATCGATTCTTCAAAGTTTGTCTTCCAAAATCCTTTTTTATTTAAAGGGATTAGTAAGATGGCTGTTGCTTTTTGACTTTCAGTCCTGCAATATGAAAATAGAAACCCCAAATATTAATTCTGAAAAATAAATGAATCTTTCTTCGAGCATAACATTTTGTTGAATTAAGAATTTCACAATGAGCGCTTTTAGAATAAAAAAATTATTAATTGCCCTATTACATCATACATTTCATTCATAATAAATATCACAAGAATGCCCAAATCTGAGAAAAGTCTCAATGATATGGAACTGACACAAGCTAAGAACAGTGAGCTTCGTGAAATATGCCCGAATTTGTGGCTTTTCATGTTGCAAATGTTATCGAAAAGCTCTAAAAAAGATTTTCCATTACAGTAAACAGGATAACAGATTCGATTTTTTTTAAAAATAAAAGTTAATACTTATGGTTAATTAATTTACCTTAACATACATCTGTTTGAATGAACACTACATTTCTTTTGGAAACGGAAAACCAGCGTTTGACTGATTTTTGTTAGGAAAAAAGCTGTTCATCCCTTGCTTTTTCTCAAGAAAATTATTGATCAGAGGCTTTTTCTCATTCGCCACTCGATGTGAAGTCTTAGAAGAACTGGAATGAAGTGAAAAAGTATATGCAAAGGTAAAATACTTTATAAAATACACCTATATCGTTGCACGTACTTATTAATGAATATTTATTTAACATTAAAATGTTTTGAAAAGCACTAAGAATTATATAAATTTCATAAAATAAGCATACTTTGTGCGGACACAGACATTTAAAATCAAGTCATGGCGTCACGTGATTTATTCGCTTATAAAACTCACGAGAGAGTATGGAATTTCCACTCTGCTACAAATGCTCTCCACTTCTACTATTCAATCAAAGTTATCATTATTGATATTCGTTCTGACTCGGCAAAGAAATACAAATTTATAACTGATTCTCTTTGATTGAGGATCCCTTATAACTAAATCCCTTTGAGGAAAATAGTCTTAGTCTCAATTTAAAATATAATGAAATCAATTCAGAATCGCATGATAAACTTGAAATGACCTATCCCAATTGAAATTTGAAATCTACTGCATATCACGTTATTGTTGATCGTAAATGTAAAAACAGATAATTTCCTTTTCAAAATAATTACCTGCTGGGGGTTGCGCCCCTGAATTTGGCATGAATGTTCCTTGAAGTCATTGAAAACGACGAATCTGTCCGGAATTTTAATTTTTGTATGTGTTTCAAGATGGTAGCCGTTTCAATAGTTTCTGTGTTTGGCTAGTCAATAGCGACCATTAAAACATTTGAGTCATTTTGGTAATGGCGAGGTATTTCATTGTAATTTTGCGAAAAGTGTATGCTTGTGGGAATAATTCGTATTTGAAAAAAGGACCATTTCCGCCGCATTCGTGTTTTTTTCCCTCGACGTGAGGTGCACTGTTCACAGAAATTCTAGTACAGACCTAGTATCAAACTTTTCAGAAATCCATAGAATTCCGTATGTTTATAGGATCGAAGGCTGTCAAACAAATTTTTTCTTTGTTTAGACACAATTTTTTAAAAAGTTAGAAACAAAGTTAGTTTTCTGTAATACGAATTTTGTGAATTTAAACTAGAAACATAAAAGAACTGCTTACCATTTACTTCAGATATTTGTATAACTTTGTTTGTAGACAGAAAAAAAATAACGAAATAATAGAAACGGTTTCAAGAACAGGGGAAAAGGAATAAACATTTCTTCGCGAAAGAAAAATGCACCTCATATATCATGCAGTATCAATTTGTTTCACATCTGATTCAAAGAAGGGTCGATCTATTTCACAAACACTGTCAACTCCATTGTCTTCAGAATCCATCAGTTTTAAATCTCTTGCTTCTGCGAAAACAAGAAATTTTCTTCGGTTACTAGGAAGCATTAGGTCGTTTCGTCATCTGAAAAATATTATACTTATTACAAAACATTTACATTGCGTTCTACAGAAATATCACTGCAAAACTTGTTATTGAAAATGTCGATAAAGATTAGAAAGGAATAGTTAAATTACCGCTTCTAAACCAAGAACAAAAGGAAATGCCATAAAGAATGAAATATTTACATTCGAAAAAAAAGATTTTTCACTCGCGAAAAACTATAAATCACATTTGAGTAGCAATATTTTATTCCGGGACGCATTTTATGTAAATAAAACATGCTAACCTCGATTTATTCTCAAATAAAATAAATTTGATAAAAACATTTTTTTAAAAACATTTTGATAGAATATTAAAAAACAGAATGTTTTATTTTAATTATTTTCTACTTTTTAGTTTCTAATTCTTTATTATAAAAATAATGGATGCTTGAATTCCATTTTTTTCTCAAATTCAACACCAGGTGGTGTCGAAGTTTAATTGACAAAGCGAAGCGAGGTCTCGGTTTTAACTCGAATATATTGTGATGTTTTCCCCCTTCCCACGAGGATATTTTCCCACGAGAAGAGAGTCGAGCACTTTTCACTCAGACCGCAAGCCAGCTACACATGGTGGTCATTAAAAGTACATTTGCGAAGGTTGCATCTGCAAACGGAGAACTGCGACAATATACAGGAATAAATAACTGTCAAAGAGTACATAGGGTCGGCTATCAGGAGATTAGCAGTGCACTTACATGTTACACCTGCATAGCTCTTGTGGTTATGAAACACAGGAACCATCCCACGGTCGGAATTGACCATTGGGGACATAGACGTTTAGTCGTTGGTCGCATGGTAGTCCGCACGGCACTCCTTGTAGTCCCGTGCTTATGCTATCACCCTGATAGGAGAAATTAGGTCTGCCTTGAATCTTTATCGGACCTGAACTCTGTTTTGCCGTTCGGAATACGGTGGGCTTGATATCCATCTCTTGTGGAATTCCGACTCGATCGAACTTTAACGTCAAATGAACTTAGAACTCAAATGAACGAACTTCGTATATAATCATTTATTCCGGATTTCTATGCAAGAAATTGTTATTTAAATTATAGCTGTTAAAATAAAAGTACCTTAGGTCAACCTAAGCATTTCAATTCACTTGGTCTCTCATAGGCCAAGACACCACACTATGTGTGTGTAAATTTGTTTGTTACGCAGTCACGAGCAAACGAATAGTTTTCTTCCTATTAGACATAAATGTTCTTAAAAGTCATAGAAAACGACGTATATTTTAGAATTTTTATTTTTCGATTCAGTTTCAAGATGGTGGCCGTTTTAATGGTTTCAGTGTGTTGGTTGGTCGACGGCGAGTTTGGCGCTATTAAAATATCTGAAACATTTTGGTGATGGCGAGATATTTAATTGTATTTTGTTAATGCTGATAAAAGCAGACATTTATTTGCAATTTGGTCAATACTGATGAAAACAAAGGTTTTTGTAAATAATTTTTTAAAAAATAATAAGCTCGTAGTTCCGTGTTGAGAGTTACTTTTTCTTACTTACTTACCATCTATTCTTGTTTTTCTCTTTTTTTTAAGTATGTTTCTTCAAAGATCCTGGCCAAGCGCGGTTCAGGTTATAAAAATTTGAAGACTACCTACACTCTAAAATTTTCTACAACTCTGTTCCATTTTTGATGTAACTTGATTAATAAGTTAATGCATATTTTATGATGCAGGAAGTAAAATGTGTGCGATATTGTGCATTGATTGGTTGAAGATTGAAAGTATAGCTTTGTAATGTAGCGTGTATACGACGGCAAAGAAGGCAACTCCTCTGGTGACTATACTGTCATTAAAATGAATTCGACGAACCTTTAAGGACTGCGAGGAAGAACAGATCTTAGGGGGGGAGCGAGGTCTATTGCTCACAGAACTGCTAGTTAAATTTACCGATTAACTTATTATTAACCTCTGGAAATGTAGCGCATTGTCATATAAAATGCGAAAGTATGTAAAATTTCAAAATGCTGGCACATCAGGGAACGAGTGAAAGATCCATTGCAAAATTCCATTTTTACAGCAAGTTAAATAAAACAAATCAACTTTGAAACGAGTCAAGTTAAATAAAAGCGTATAAAAACAATACAGAGATGATGTATAAACAACCCATAAAAAAAGAATGATTATCATCTACCTTCAAATGATGTAACTGAGCCGAAATATTTCTGTGAATCCACATATAGTGCCCGAGAATGCCAAAAATCATACGCCGTGCGTGGAGTTATCAAATTTATAGAACTCGTGGTTATTTCTTTCCCTCGTTCCTTACGTGCTGAAAACACTGAATTTGAGTTCGTTCTCGCGGGTGTTGGGAAGATAAAAGTCGGTGCGTTCACTTATGTACGCGCGTTGGATGTTATACTTGTATGGTTTGATGGAAAAACCAAAATTCACTACGCTTGCTAAAAATTCACACAAGCAGAACGACGAAAGGAGTGGAGGGAGATGGTAGATACTCTTGCAAAAGTCTTACCGTGGGTGTATGGTGTAAACAGTCCAACACGCAGGGTAATGGAGAATGAAGGTTTATTCACAAATGTGCAGGAAAACACGTAGCACAGGTACAGGAAACAATAGTTCTTGCACAGATTACCAGTGTGAACAGACAACAACTCACAGGTAATAACAGTTCAGCACTTTGATATTCAACAATACAAACAGTCAGCAAACCACTAGTAACGACAATAACTGCACTTTCAATAGCGCTCAGCTCACCAGCTTCCTAGCTCGCACTGCGGACGAAACTCTAAAGTCGTTCCCAATGGATCAACGCTACTACAGCTCGGCGTCTAACAGCTTACTAGCTCGCACAGCGGATAGAACTCCAAAGACGTTCGCGCTCCAAGGCGATCCCAGTCGATCCACATTGCCTCCGTCATCCAAGCGCTCTCTTTATATAGTCTCCCGCGGAAGGCCGTGACGTCACAGGGAATCATCTAGTACATTCAAGCGTATCTCCTCTGCTAATAGAGATATCGAGAAGATTCCAGCACCTTCGAGATCCCATATTTCGTCGCCAAATTTGTCGCCAAGGTCAGGGCTCCAGACGTGGCTGCTGCCGGTCATCCCATACTTACCCCTGTAAAACTCTCTTCCCAACCTTAAGACTCACATTGCTGGGAAGCGACTTTCCATGTTTATAACAATACGATCGATAAAATTTTTATTTGATAGAAAGAAAATATATATTAGAATAGACAAAACATTTACAACAACTTTTCAAGAATTAATCCAAAAAGGCTATTAAATTTGAAATCCATAAAAAATGAACCTTTAATTATTCTAAAATCTTTATCAAAGCTCGATTACATTGTGTTAATCTCAAAAATTATTAGTACAATATACACAATTATATTTTTGAACTTAGTACATAAAATGAATTGATTTGAATTTTATTGAACTATTAAACACGTGCTTCGTTTCATAACTTTTTTTATCGCACAAGCCAACCTAGGTCATCCAAAGGGTGTCACGAGGCTGCGGGAAGAAAAATTTCCATACAAATAATAGTGTAATACATTACAATATGAGTAATGCAATACGATACAAATGATTGTGTAATCCAATACAAAATAAAAATGTCAATATAAATATAATAAAATGCAAAAAACAACATAATAAAATAAACATGTATAAGTATAATCAAATAAATAAATCAGTAAAATGTAATAAATAATAAATAAAAAAATTTTAAAATAAACAGAAGCAAAAGAAACAAAATAAATTTATAAGACTTCATGACTTCATAATTTGTACAACTTCATGCAACAGGGGCAAGAAACAAGAGTTGCACTAAAAAAACATCCAAAAAAGCGAAGCCTGTGATACAATTTAAAAAAGATAAATTAGAAAAAGAGAGAATTTAGAAAAAGAGAGAATTTAGAAAAAGAGAGAATTTAGAAAAAGAGAGAATTTAGAAAAAGAGAGAATTTAGAAAATAGAGAGAGGGAAAAAAATATATAAAACAATTTTGGAAAAGAAAAAAAACAATTTCTACTATACAATTTGTTTCATACTCTGCATTTTATGCCATGACACAGAGCGCGTGTGCGTTGGGCCCTACTTCTGTTACAGCACGCATCTCTGAAAACTGCAGCTAACCTTCATAATATCATTTTCCTGTGCATCGTCAGGGCGTCTTAACTAATGCACTAATTGGGCTGAACCGCGGGGACGCCTAAAAATGTAATATGCTTTTGTGTAAATTTTGAAACAAAAAAATTATTTAATTATAATTTGAAATATGAACAGAAGTGTGGAACTTTTATCTGTTTGAAATATTAGCGTGTCAACAATATTTCGCTAAATATGACTAATAGGACCGGGAAACTGTATAAAAAGTATTTTAGACCATTTCAATGGCAGTCTTGGGGAAGATTCTCCACGCAGCGCTTGCTCGACGCAGCCGAGATTATGGAATTCAAAGTTCCATAACTTGGTCAGTTTTAGTCGCCAAAGCGTGGAACTTTGTTTGTTTAAAATGTTAGTGTATCAAGAATATTTTATTAACTCTGACTAATAGAGCCGGGAGACTGTGTAAAGATTTACACTTCGTAGTTTTTTCAGAAGTACATTTATTAAACTCAAACAACAAAAAATATAATTCTTTGTGTCACTTAAAACATTTTTCCAATTGGAAGTATCTCTGAAGGTTTATAAAGCAGCTGTTGGGCCAAATGGACACCCCGCATAGAAGGTTACAAAAAAATAGTAAATCAAGTGTATTAAACTTATTTTGAAAATACATGGTTTCACGATTTCAAAGGTTCTGTGAATTCTGTAACTGAAAAAAAAAATCACTCGATTTTAAAATATATTGGAATCACTGTTTTGAAACTCTTCTAGCTTCCTAAAAAAGGTCAAAATCAGACACCAAACGACAATTTAAGAATAACCATCACGAACATATTCTTAAATAGTTTGCCAAGTAGGATTAAAAACTTGGACTCCTCATGCCGAAATATCGTAAACATGTTTTTTATAAAACTCTCGAGAATCCATCTGTGTCAGAAACATTCCTCGACCTCGCTCAAAGAACAGTTCCAAAACAAGAAAAGTTTCGAAATCCTCGCACAAAGCGACAACAATTCCCAACAAAACATCTTTGACGATTAAGACATCTTTTAAACAGTGCTCTGCTGCAGGATAGATGGATTAAACTCTTTAATAATAATTGAAACCCTTAGGCTACAGCGAAGATACGATAATGGATGAAGGATCTCTGGCGAGAAATTCCCTCGGCCGTAATCTTCATTCGCTTTGTTGTTCTTGTCAAAAACAAGGCTGGAATATTGCGCCGAAGAATTGCAAGTTTTGTGTACCTTGTAGCTTAGGGAGAGCGTGCTTCACCAGTGTTAATAGATCCTTCCACAATGGGGAGAAATAATTACCGAGACGCTATCCGCCGAGCCCCAGATTAAAAGAGATTTGGGGCCGCGTATTAAACTCTGCTCTTATCTCCAAGCTGTGTGACGGAATTTGGATAAGATGGGCGTAGGATGGAATAATGAAGTATTCATCAATGCATCTAAAGCAAAGTTCTGGATCTTTATCAGAGAATAGGCCTGTTTAAAAACGTTTTGGATAAAATTAGATCATTTGGTGGGAGGTTCTTAAGAATTTCGTCACGCGAAATATTTCATTAGCGAGAGGAGTATTTCATTATTTCAATTGGAAGGGTAGATTGAATCTCAATAGCAGCTTTCGAAAGATTGCAATAAGTGCTTATAATTTAGGGTCGCTGTTTCTGCAATCAATTGATTTCTTCACAATCCGATTTGAATTCTCCAAAAGGTCCAAGATATTTTTTTAAATCGATGAAAAGAAGCTCTAATATTTTTAATTTTAAAAAATAGATCGAATCGTCATAAATATGTTTTGAGACGTAAAAAAATACATAATTTAGATTTTGAAGTCCTGAAACAACTTCGCTTAATTATTCAATAAGCATATCAGTATTTATTTATTTATTACCCACTCACCCATAGGGTATGGGGCGTTTTAACGACAGAGTGCAAAGAAAAAGGGATGCATTGTACTAACATTCAACAAATACGATCAGTATAAAATAACAAATACAATAAAACACATAATGCAATAAAATAACAAATAATAAATAAATAATAAATACAATAAAATAACAAATGAAAAATAAATAATAAATGCAATAAAATAACAAATGCAGAATAAAAATACAATCCACAAAAATAATATAATACCTTAAAATAGACTTATATTCAAATACATTAGCAACAAATACGGACTATTCGTGTGGGGGAACCACAACATATCAGTATACAATAAATCATATCATCACCGACTCAAGTCCACATTCCACCGAAATTCCAGTTCTTTCGTTAAATCTACCGCCCTCACCTTGGTATGGTGTAATGGATCTTCAAAGTGAGTTTTTGACTTAAATGTCTCCCTAGTCCTTAATTAGTATAATAAAAAATTAAATAAATTATTTTAAGAAAAAATTAGCATGATAAGTTAAAATAATTAGAAATCCTTAACAGTAAATTAAAAATAAACAATTAAAAACTTGTTTAAATCAAGGCAAACACGACTATGCAATTATCATCATAGATTAGATATTTTTTTACTTTTAAGATGTTTTAACAACGCTTTAACAACAAAATCGTTTAAACGTTTCAAAAAATCGTTTAAAATCGTTTTAACAACAGCGACAAGCCTTAGTGGGAAAGGCAATTATACAGAAATCTTAGAAAAATGGGTAATTTTAAACATTTATTTGTGGAAAAGATAATTTCCGATACTTCAAGAGCATTTTTACAGATGTTAATGAAAAACGTTTGATCACATAACACATAGGAACAACCGTGTTTCATCATCCGTTATAAGTGATATCCGTCAGTGGAATTTTTCGAGAAAGTCATGGGAAAATAACTTTTGAATTCTTAAAACTAAATTTATATAACATCTTTTTCCCCTATCCATGATTTTATATGTTACGGTCGATGCGAATAATCAGTTATTATACATAACAACAGCGGTTATTATCTGCAATAACCGGTCATTATGTATGATAGCCGCAAAAAAATCCAGTTATTATGCATAATAGCCGATTTATCACATTGACCGCAACATATACAAACCTCGACAAACGTTCATGTTTCTCAGTACATTTCTGTTTCGCCTCTTTGTCTTCTAAAAAACTTTCAGTCTCTCTGACTACTTCTTCTTCCATTTCTTCAGTTTCTGTTTCTTTCTTCAGATTTAAGACAACGCCATTCAGATTTAATACAGCGTATATACCAAGTTTATAATCCCAATAATATTTTGAGCACTAATTGGACCAGCTTAGCCAAAACTGGATATTTCAAGAGATATATAGCCAATCTCTCTGTAAACAGTAGCGAGATAATGCTCTAGAGCAGAGGTTCCCCACCTGTGGTACAGGTGGGGGGGGGTTGCTCTTGGCGCACAGTTAGGGACAAGTGGAAGTGATCTTGTTAATGGCGGAAACACAAAACATGTGTATTCAAATAAAAATAAAAAAGAAACCCTAAAATTTTGCTTCCACAAGTTTGTGTAAAAAGTGAAAGTGGAAGTTTTACTAGTGTAGTTGTGCAAATCCGAAGGCGTATTCGCTGAATAAACCAGCGGGAGTGGCTTCCCCAAAACTTTCTCGTATACTTCTGAAACATTTGTCATTTCCTTTTCCCCTGCGTGGATAAAAAATCCTAACCTCCTGTAACCCAGAATTCAATGACTATCAGAAGGTTTATCATTAGATTATAGTGATAATAAAATATTTAGGTTAAGAATCGTATTGAAAGAGATGCGTATGTATTAAAACTTAGCAATATTTATTTTCTATCAAACTCTAGCGATGCAAGCTCCGTGTGCGGAGGAGAAAACAGGAGAAAATAACCTCGTTCGTTATCGCTAAATAGCTTGAGCATGCGCAGAGATTACTTCCAGTACGCAAGTAAAACAAGGAGAAAGTGACGTAATCCTTCCGCGTGCACAGAGATTGCTACATGTACGCATGCGTACGGAGAATCGTATTAGAAAAATTAATTATGCAATTTGAACGCCATTTTCTTAACCGATTGAAACGAAATTTGGGCAAAGATCTATAATAAATGTTAGCTACCATCATACCAATTTTTATTTATCTAAGCCAGAGGGTTTAGGAGATATAATTTTTACAATTATGCGATTATACAGTCCGACAGACAGTCAACCCTTCTACCTATTTCGTCCAACCTTTGATACGGACCTACATTCATGATGATAAAACAGTGTACAAAATGTTACCCGTCTAGCTATTCAAGTTTATGAGTTATAATGTTCACATGAACGCGGACAGACTTCCCGTTGACGGATTTTGTCCAAAATTTGATAGAAACCTACAAATTATATTTCAAGTTTACATATCAAATTTCATCCCTGTATCTCTAATAGTTTTCGAGTTATCGTGTTCACAGACATACAGACACACAGACAGACATAATTCCAAAATTGTGTTTTTCGGACTGAGGGAGGTCTAAAACGTGAAGATTCGTCAAAATCTCGAGCTCGAATTTTTTGACGATTCCAATACTTTCTCTTCGTATACGAGAAAGTAAAAAGGAAGGAGTGGATTGGCACATTGATTGACAGCACTGTGCAACGATGAAATTGGTGCTGAAGTGGAATAAAGCAATTCTATATGAAATTAACCTACTGAACACGAATATCGCCGTAAAAAGCCTTCGTTGGCTCTTATTTCGAAAATACAGAAGTGTAAACTTATAACACTTTTATTTTTTTATTAATATAAAAGTTAGAGTGAGTAATTTTTTTAGTCAGAGTTATTAAAATATTCTTGACACACAAATATTTTAAACGAAAAGAAGTTCCACTCTTCTGCGACTAAAACTGATCAAGTTATGAAGCTTTGAATATCGCTGTTCTAGACGATTTTCAAGCAACTGAATGGCCGCCTCGAGAAAGCTTCTTCAAGCAACACGCAGCGATTGCTCAACCTCTGACGCTGGTTGGCTTAAAATGATGAAATTCAAAGTTTCATAACTGGTCAGTTTTAGTAGTAGAAGCGTGGCACTTCTTTTTTTAAAATGTTAGTATGCCAAAAATATTTTACTAACTCTGATTAATAGAACCGTGGGACTGTATAAAGATTTATACTTCAAAATGTTTTCAGCCGTATATTTATTGACTCAAACAACATAAAATATCATTCTTTACGTCATTTAAAGCATTTTTCCAGCGGGAAGTATATTTTGATCTCTAACGTTTTAGAAATTAGCTATTTGGGCACGTTTATAGTATAATAAAGGGTCGAATCAATATAAATAACGTGTAAGATGATAGGTACTAAGTTTCTAACTAATAAGTAAATATTAAATAAAGAAATAAAATTAACGTCAATCTTTTCACAAAATCTCTTGGAAAAAAGCATGGCTATTCATTTTCGATTGTATACTACAATTTGTAGCAACAAAGGTTGGTGAAACATGACATTCCCCTTTCCTCAGAAATGTCGTCCAAAGAAAAAGAAAATCAATTATTCCACCGAAAGTCTGTGCTCCGCTATGCTTGTCTCTTCTCTGTTATAGACAAATCAACGTTGGAAATTTTATTAAGTCATCTGACTATGAAATTCCTAGCAGTTTTAAAACAGTAATGCATACTGATTTATAATTTATACAATCTGTTTCAGTTCAATTTTTGGAATTGAAAGTCTACTACACAATTTTACAAATTATTTATGTAATTATTCCGGTAAACCGATTAAAGATAGTTGAATTCTGTATTTTCTACGTATAGCATGATCACGAACACAAACTAGATAATCCGGCGAAATGTATATTCAGTTGGTTGGCAAAATTTCGCCTCTAGAATCCCCGTATCTGTTTACCTGTGCTACATTATTTAATAATTCGGCCATATTAGGCAAGTTTATAATGCCGTTGGAATTTATTAATTTATTTATTAACTTATATTATGGAATTAAACTATATATGATATTCTGTATTATTTATAATGTTTATGTTAAATGCATTGCAAAAGATTATTTTATAGAATTTCTTACGCTATAGATGACATCATTATGAAATAGAATTATTGTTGCAAATGATATGATTTTAACGAGTTTCTTTTATAGTTTTTAATATTACTCTCATCATATTGCCGGATATTTTCGCATTTCTTTATATAGTTTCTATTCCATCACAAGTACATATTTCTGTTCCGAGAGAACTTCAACTGAATTTTCATTTTTACTGCATTTTGGTTTTTCTTTATTCTTTACTAGATGCCGCGACTTCGTCCGCGTAGTAATACACTATTGGTACCTTATTGCTCAGGATAAAAATATTTTCCTGTCTAATAGTTTTAATGTTAAAAAATTCTTCTATATAAAATATTATAATTAACTATATTCTGCAAGGTATCTATAATGCATTAATCGCGACAATTTATACATCCATAATTGTAGGTTTAATTCGAATATCCGACTTGATTGTCCGGGATAAGAGAATTTTGAGAACCAGTATTTGCACCAAAAAAGACTGAAATTATTTCAGTTAATCAGCATGTAGACATAAATTAAGTGCAAATGAATTAGAAAGTGTTCGTAAAAGAGCGTAGTAAGAAATTCGTTCACTTAAGAACAATAAAAGCATTGTTAGAAATTATGCTTGAAAACATTTTCAAAAATTGATTAAAACTAAAATTTCGAAAAATCCTTTCTTAGTGAGCACCTACTAACCAAGAAGCAACCACCTACCAAATTTCACGCTTCTAGCCCCAGTGGTTTGGGGGATTCAGTGATGAGACAGTTCCCTTTTATACATATAGATCAGGGGTCTTTTTTCCCTCGCGCACCCTTGATTAGTCTTTTCACTTCCCCCCTACTGTCATATCTCCCCCTCCAACCATGCGTCTATATAAACAAGTTTTTATCAATAATGTTGAGGCCCTAGGTAAGCTCAAGAGTCAAATGACTCGAAGTAATAACATTTGTGGGATTTATCTTTGATTTTGCATTTTATTCCATTTTTACAATAGTATTAGTTCAACGTCAAAACAGATGAAATTAGAATTGTAATAATTTCGCATTAACTTAGAAGGATAGCTAAAAATTAAACTTCCTTTTGCTTTCTTTTTTACTTATTTTGAGGGTAGGTTTCGGACTTGCACAAATTTTACTTTTTACACGAATTTGGGGAAACAAAATTCTGTAACTTTTTAATTCCTTATGTTTTCTTGTGTCGGCCATTATCGACTTTGAGTTCGCGTACCCCCAACTGGTCCTTCGTGCACACCAACTGGTCCTTCGCGAACACCAACTGGTCCTTCGCGCACACCAACTGGTCCTTCGCGCACACCAACTGGTCCTTTGCGTACCCCAGGCGTACACGCACCACAGATTGAGAACCTCCGATATAGATTGCCAGAGCGAAGCTTGATCCTATTTCAACTCGAGCGTTTGGCATTTCGTCTGTTTTTCTGGAAATTTATTTGTTATGCAGTCACGCCGAAATGCGCGGTGCGATTTTCTTCAAATTTGGCTCGAATGTCCGTCCTTAAAAAGGATGCATGTGTAAGGAATTTTATTTTATTTTTATTCCGTTTCAGGATAGAGCTCGTTTTAAGGGTTTCCAAATTTGACGAGTCGATGGTGAGAATCATGAAAACATTTGAGTCATTTGGGTCATTTAACTGTAATTTTGTTAATGCTGATAAAAGCAGACATTTGTATGCAGTTTATTAATACTGATAAAAGTGGAGAAGTGTGAATAATTCGCCTTCGAAAAAATTGCTAAATCTTTTAAAACTGCGAGGAAGAGTAGGGTGCTCTTTTTTAACGCACGGACTATTGTTGGTAGAATTACTAGTTTACTTTTTATCGTACGTAACTACATAACTCTTTGTTCCATATGAACTTCCATAGCATGTTACATGAAATTTTAATTTTTAATAAGTTGCTTTTTTGTGGCTTATAACTCTCACATTATTGATTCACATTTTCATTTAATTTTACAGCACAGATTCTTGTTTTGAATCAAATTCACTGAATTTTAATTTTTAAATATGTCTTCCCTGGATTTAATATTACTCCTGGATTCTGGATTTATATTCACGCATTTCTTTATTTAGTTTTCACTGTATTAAACGAAATAGTTCTCGTTCAGCATGAAATTTATTAGAATTTCACGGGGAATATATTTTATCGGCTTTAATATTACTCTCGCGTTACTGATAAATATAGTTGTTGTCCTTACTTAGTATCAACGTCCGCATTTAATATGAAACCTTATTTTCTATGAAAGGCCGAGATGGCCCAGTGGTAAAGTCTTGGCTGCGGGGCTGGAGGGTTCCAGGCTCCGAACCAGATTCCACTGAAGATCCGCCGCCTATACCAAACGCACTGAAAAAAAATTCTGGTCAAAACTACCAGAATATGGTAAAATTTACCGTATTGTCTGGCTCATATGGAACACCATAAAGTACGGTATTTTTCACCGTAGCAGTTTGGTAATGACTTTATGGTAAAATAACCAGAAGAATATTGTTTATTTACCACGCTGTTTGATATGGAATTTGGTACTATTACCGTACACAAAGGTAATACTACCAAATAAGATGGTAATTTAGACCATTGTTTTGATAAATTTACCAGAATAACTCTGGTTCTATTACCAATAAGATGATAATTTAGACCATTTAATTTGATAAATTTACCAGAATAACTCTGGTTCTATTACAAATTATCTGGTAAAATTTGAGATACGGTATGTGCATTTATAATGTCAATCGCATTAATATTTATTTATTTTTGCTTTTTAACCTATAAAATTTTACTCAATTCTCAACATCACTACGATTTTTTTAAAAAGCAGAATGTTTGCAAATATACAAATGCCTGAGGCAAAGTGAAAAATGAACTATAAAAATAAATGCAAAAACTCATTGACTCAATTTTTATAAATTGATAAATTTATTAAGTAATGCTATAATTACTAAAATTTATCATTTCTTGGTAATTTAATTTTCTTTATTAATATACAAAATATGCAGTGAATTTATTTTAAGTATTTAAGGAAATAAAAGCACATATTTCAAATCTAACTTCAATTTATTGGACAGTGTGGAGAGCTTGCTTTTATACTTTCTCAACAGGAAGTGACTTCATTACGTAGGAAGTGATGTAATCTCCAGAAAGTTCATGAAGCCAGTAGAAATAGGTTGAAGGTTCGAGGTCCTTCTAGAAAATTCCTTTCGTCGCCAACTTCTCCGCCAAGTCACCCAAGTGGTCGCCAAATACATTGCCAAGATTAGTAACTTAAGGAAACAACTTTATAGCTTTTGTTGGCCTCCACTTCTGTGATTGCTTTACAATTTATTTGTAGAACAATTCCTACCAATAAGTTGACGTAGACTGTTGAAAAGTCTTCATCTAAAAAAATGTAAAACAATTCAATTAACATTTTGAATGATTCTTATAGTAAAGCAAAAACGGTTCTTAATATATTAAGATCTCGCAGACTGAGTCAAAACTGAAGAGATCGCCTTAAACTTACATTTTTTTATAAAATCTAAAACATTGAACAATCCTTTTAGTAAATATAATGTTTTATAATTAAAAATAAAGGATCATAAAAAAATGAATTGGGATTCATTATCGATCACTTAAAGTAGTATTCTCATTTCTTACGTTGATTGCTCTTGACATCATCATACAAAAATTTCAGCAAAGAAATGATAAAACAAAAATGGAAGCATTTTAAGGAAAGCTTAACCTCTACTAAATAGCAAGCTCAAAAAGCACTGCGCACGTAAGCTCTCCCTTTTCTTTACCTCTTGTAAAATAGCAAGATTACTCAATTTATTAAACTTCAATAACGTGACCAATACCTCTATTTAAAAAAAGTGATGGTACATTCACGTTTCAACTAAATGGATAATTTTTCTGTTATCTACTACTTCACTTTCAATAAAAAAATAACAAATGAATGATTTCACACACGAATTTTAATTTTTAAATCATTAATGTAACATGGTGAACACTAATAGCTGGATGCTGCTGCTGCATAAATGCTAATAAACAAAATAATTTACCTGATATTTCAAGCATATTTAAAACGGCACTCGTATGTCCCGGTTGGGGCAAAGGGGTTTAATTAAACATTATACAAACTGGAACAAAATTTCAACATAAAATAAACAGTTTTTTATATTATTAAATTCAGCAGTTTTTTTACCCTTTTCATCAAGATTTATGTTCTTTTCTCGCATTAGACCTAAAAAGGTAGAATCTTGCTCCACTTTTTCTTTTCTTTGAGCTATGTCCATTTTCTTCATGCAGTTATCAGCAGCTAAAAATAAATTAACGACCTATTTTTTACTCAAGTCCATGTTTTTGATCACATATCTAAACTTGAAAGCAAATATATGAAATGGTGTACATAGTTGGAAAACTAGTTTTTTCTTAGCGATAATCAATTAATTCTGATTCGGATATATATGTTATGTCCAGAATAAAAGTAACTAGAATTTCTTGCGAGGTTTTAATTTAATGTAATAAGGAATCTATTTCCTTATTTTAGAAATTTTATTTTAATTAATTAATCAGTTAAGTAAAAAATAATAACGTCTCCTGGATTAGAAACTTACAATTGTATCAATTTTAAAAATTAGATCTAAAACATTTTAACATTATAACATTCTTATAAAAAATAAAAACATTAAGTAAAAGCTAAACGATAAAAAATTATGTACTGATATAACATTAATTTAGAAACCTGAAATATTTAAAAAAATTAATTTAGAACGTTTTATCAGCAAAAAAATTCATTCTTAAGTTCTCTGTGCAAAATAAGGCTATATTTCGAAAATGCACTTCTGAGGGGGGGGGGGGGTTTGGATCGACTTCTGCATTATTTATATAAACAAAATTTCTTCCCACTGCAACTGCCCTATTAAATTTTATACAATGAAATTAGCAGTACATTTTCAACGATCATGATCAGAGATTTTAGAATTGTGCCATTTGTATAAATACAAATTTTCCACTAACTGTTGTAAACGAAATAAGTTCAACTTGTATTCAACAATTTTCAAAATATTTGTTTTTCTCAAAATTTAATCATTTAATTACAATTCTTTTGTTATGAATAGGTAGACTAAATCCATATGATAAACGATATGTGCTTATTAATACAGAGATGCTTAGTAGCCTCAAAATGAGAACATTTTCAAAGTCACTATTATTAAAACTTCAACAAAGCATTACAGTTATTCTGCTTATTTTGTTTGACAAATTTTTTTATTGGATAATAACACCATTTTTATAAGTCTTGATCATGAGTTGTGAAAATGTGCTAGCGGTTTTGGCACAAAAGTTTTTTCAAGGTAATTGCAGGGGAAGAAAATTCTGTTCTCATAGAAATTTAAAAAAAAATTCTATTGTCTCAATCTTATAAACTGGCACCTTGAATACATGTGTCTTTCCTAGACCTTTGTGTTTTAGTGGTGCCACTTTTGCAAGCTTCTTTGAATATTATATAACGCTATGCTACCTGTCAACGTTTTAAGAATATGCAAAACTAAATATATTAAAAGTATTTTTTCTTTCAAAAAAGTTCCTTTTTTGTTGAAAAAAATTCATATTCGAAAAATAGGATTACAGAAAAATTTTGTATATCGTACCAAAATTTTTATATTTACATCACAAATCAAGTGAAGCCACCCCGTTGTTCCAAAAGAAGTGAAACCAATTTCAAAAGTACTTAAACATAAATAAATGTATTTAGAGTTTTAGGTAACGTTCCCTTCTAAAATCTCAGTTTCTCTCTCTAAAATCCCTTATGTTTGTGTGAGCAATGAAATATAACTTTACAATGTACTTAAAAACCTGGAGTGGAAAACTACCTAATTACTCAAAACTACTGCATCTTAACATAGGTTAACTTTCTTATAAATAATTAAATAAAAATGGAAATCATTCAGATTTATATATTTATTTTGTAAATTAATAAATATAATAATTGATCAAATTAAAAATGTTTCAATTATGTATTCGATATAATTTAGCAGCAGATATTCAGAATAACTATTAGATATGCTCAAAAATTATACTGAACCTTATACATCTTACTTACTTCAATATTTTCATAACTTGTGTAAATTTAATATAATTTTAGTTACTCATTGTTACTTTAGAGTTGTCCAGTAAAGAAAGATAAGAGTAATTTCTCCAAAAATAAGATCTCAGAAAATATAGAAGACATGAATACTCTTTAAATGACACAGCTCAAGTTTAGGAGCTATGTGGATTATATGTCAATTATAAGTTGCTTACAATTTACTTTTTTTAATTCTTTGAATAACTATATCTAAATGCATAGAATTGAAAGTAAAAAAATCTGAAGACTGTTATCGACGAGAGTGTGTTTAACACCTTTAGCAGAATTGACAGTGAGAAGTTCGTAGA
>BGPR01000723.1:415298-430847 GCA_013235015.1 Araneus ventricosus | reverse complement strand
CTTATTCTTCCATTTTGACAAAAATGTTTAATGCCCATATAAATGTAGAAGCTTGCAGTTCAGTACGTGCGATAAAATACATCTGTAAATACATCAACAAAGGGAGCGATCAAGCTATTTTTAATTTCAAGAACGCAGAGCTCGAAAATACCATCGATGAAGTCAACATTTATCAGTCCGGTCGTTACGTCAGCAGTAACGAATCGGTATGGCGGCTATTAGGTTTTCCGTTGCACGAAAGGCACCCCACCGTAACACATCTAGCTGTACACTTAGAGAATGGTGAAAGAGTCTATTTTAATGAAAGTAATTTCCGTGACATAGTATCGACCCCACCAAAAACTACTCTGACCGCATTTTTTGAACTATGTAGAAAAGATGATTTTGCGAAAAGTCTACTGTACGTCGAGGTGCCAAGATATTACACCTGGAATACTTCAACAAGGAAATGGAAGCGCCGAATCCAAGGTACCCCTGTACAGAATTGGCCTGGTGTAAAATCCGGAGATGCCTTAGGTAGAATCTATACAGTGCATACAAGCAATATGGAATGCTTTTGTTTAAGAATGCTGTTACACCATGTTCGAGGACCAACTTCTTTCGGTGACCTTAAAAGGCATAATCACCAAGAATTATCTACATTTAGAGAGGCATGTGAGAAAAAAGGACTGATAGAGAATGATAATCATTGGGATTTAACATTGGAAGAGGCCATACAATGCAGGTCGGCGTCGAAGGTAAGAGAGCTTTTTGCGATATTAATATCAACCTGTGGACTTTCAAATCCTCAGCAAATGTGGGAAAAGTTCAAAAATGATATGGCGGATGACATATTTCACAGATTACAAAAACGTGATAAAAACATTGAGTACAATGATGTAATTTACAACGAAGCATTATCTAAGGTAGAAGACCAAGTGATCACGATAACCGGAAAAAATTTATCGAGCTTTGGACTGAATAGACCGAGTAGGACAGATGAAGTTAGTAATGAACTCATGCAAGAAATGGACTACAATACTGAATTATTGCAACAGCGACTAAATGAGTTAGTTCCACGGTTGAACCCAGAGCAAAAAACAATTTTTGATAATGTTCTGAAACAAGTTGAAAGTGGTGAAGGTGGTTTATTCTTTCTGGATGCTCCTGGCGGTACTGGAAAGACTTTTCTTCTCAATCTTCTCTTAGCTCAAATTCGGAAAGATAAAAAAGTTGCCATTGCAGTGGCCTCCTCAGGAATAGCCGCCACTCTACTTGATGGTGGGCGAACGGCGCATTCGGTACTTAAGTTACCACTGAACCTTGCCCATGAAGAAACACCAATTTGCAACTTTCCTAAAAATAGTGAGCGCAGTAGAATGTTACAGCATTGTAAGCTGTTGGTTTGGGACGAATGTACAATGTCGCACAAAAGGGCAGTTGAAGCGTTAAATCGAACTATGCAAGATATCAATAACAATCAAAGTATCATGGGAGGGATGGTGGTATTGATGGCGGGCGATTTTAGACAGATTCTACCTGTAATAACAAGAGGCACACCGGCAGATGAAATAAATGCATGTTTAAAAGCGTCTCCGTTATGGGAGCATGTAAAGAAATTTAATCTCACTGCGAATATGAGAGTTCAACTGTTCAATGACACTGAATCAGGACAGTATGCGGCTACTCTTTTGAAAATTGGCGAAGGTCGGTTTAAAACAGATCCAAACGGTATGATTACACTGAACGAGAGATTTTGCAAAATTGCTCATAGCACAGAGGAACTGATAAACAAGGTTTATCCTGAACTGCAAGTTAATATGGGGAATAGAGAATGGCTGTGTGAAAGGGCAATTTTGGCACCGACTAATGAAATTGTAGCACAGATAAATGAAAAAAATATGTCACAAATGAAGGGAAATATTACAGAATATCTATCGGTAGATACGGTAATGGACAATGAACAAGTGACATCATATCCTGTAGAATTCCTTAACTCTTTAGAATTGTCAGGGGTACCTTCTCACAAGCTGAGGTTGAAAATTGGTGTGCCAGTACTATTGATGCGTAACCTCGATGCACCGAGATTGTGCAATGGCACACGATTACAAATTACGCACCTAGGTTCCAACATCGTTCGAGCTACTGTTATGACTGGCATAGCGAGAGGAGAGAGTGTTCTAATTCCACGCATTCCCATGATACCAACTGATTTACCATTCCAGTTCAAAAGGTTACAATTCCCTTTAAAACTAGCATTTGGGATGACAATTAACAAAGCTCAAGGCCAGACACTCAAAGTGGCAGGAGTACATTTGGAAAAACCATGTTTTTCACATGGCCAACTATATGTAGCGTGTTCACGTGTATCCAGTCCACAAAACCTCTACATCCTAGCAAAAAAATGTAAAACAAAAAATGTAGTGTATAAAAGTGTGTTAATATAGATAAACAAATGCTTAATAATATAATAAATGTGAAAGTGTGTCTGTCTTTCTGTCTGTCTGTTTGCTACGCTTTCACGGCAAAACTACCACACCGATTTGGATGAAAATTGGCAGAGTTGTAGCTTGAAACCCAGGAACGGACATAGGGTAAGTGTATCACGTTAAATTAATAATTTTTGACTACAGACAACAATTAAATAATTAACAAAATCGACAAAGCGATTCTCGATGAAGATTATTTTATTTCTCAATCAAATGTCACGTGATCCTTCAGTAATGCGAAAACATGTGGAATAAATTATATTTAAAATCAACTATCACGTGATTCTTTTTTCCACTGTAACTTCGAAACAAATTGTTCGGTAAAAATGATTTTTATACCATCTTAAAATTCAAAAATTTACCTTTTCAATGATATTAATTTTATTTCTGTGACATTTTTCCTTCAATTGTTATTCATTTTTTAAAGTTTAATAATTTTTTACGTGCAGACGATTTTGAAATAACGCAAATTTATAGCTACTCCGTTGCTAGACAACGATTAGTTTTTGAACTAATTTACTTTTATTTCTGAAAATTTTGCTTATGTTTATAAATATCTATAAAATAAGGTGAAAATTACATATATCTGTCTGTCTGTCGGTCACAAGAACTCCTCCTAAACGGTGAACGGTTGCCACATGAAATTTACAAGCGACAATCTAGAGCATATTCCTAGGTGGTCAAAGGTGCTATTTTTAACTTTCAGAGTTAATTAGTTCTTAAGATATTTAATGAAATAACGAGAATTAGCCGCTTTTAAGCCTAATGCTTAGAAGTGTTTTGCCAATAAATTCTGAAATATTTATTAGACAACAATTATTTTTATGCCATTTTAAAGACCAGAAAATGATCTTTTTAATGCTATTAATTGCATTGCTATAAAATGTTTTCTCTGATTGTTATTAAGGTTTAAAAATATTTTGGTAACGTAATTTCTAACAAGACTTTTTAATCTTATAGAAATAAATTCAAGTCAAATTACTGTTTCGCGCGCGGGCTTTTGCCAGTGTTAAAGTTAATATAAGAAAATCTTGCTTTCTTTGACCATAAACAACAAAGGAGACTTTACACTTCCGGTTTCCTGTTGTCGTAGCATTTACAGCTTTTATTAAGGTTACACAGTGATCCAATGACGTTAGTGAGTTATTCTCTCGATGTTTTGTTTAATTTTCACAGTGAGGTATTACAGAATATCCATCTGTAGATACGGTAATGGGCATTAACAAGGAGCATCATATCCTGTAGAATTCTTCCAACATCTTAGAATTGTCAGGGGCACCTTCCGACAAGCCGAGATTGATAGTCGGTGTGCCAGTATTACTAATACGTAACCTCGATATACCGAAACTGCGCAATGGCACACGGTTAAAAATTACACACCTAGGTACAAACGTCGTGAAAGCTACTGTTATGACTGATATAGGGAGAAGAGAGAGTGTTTTAATTCCACGCCTTCCAATAACACCGAAGGATTTATCATCTCAGTTCTAAAGGTAACAAATCCCTGTAAAAATATCATTTGCGATGCTCAGGGCCAGACACTGAAAGTGGCAGGCGTACATTTGGGAAAACCATATTTTTCCCATGGGCAACTATATGTGGCCTGTTCACGTGTGTACAGCCCACACAACCTCTACATTCGTGCAAATAACGTGGTATACAAAAGTATATCATCATAGATAAACAATTTACGTAACTATATCAGCATATATGTACTGTACACTCCTGTCAGCCGTCCAATTAAGTATTATCAACCGTCAGAACTTTTCCTTTCCCCTTTCAAAATGCAACAAAACATTTACATTCCTGAATTAAAAAAAGAATAATTCAAATTCTTCGCGCACGAAGTCGCGGGTAACAGCTAGTAGAAAAATAAAATAAACTTCATCGCGAATCGCGGAGTCAATGGGCTTTCTTTGTTAACTAATTTTAATCTGTAGTCAAAAATAATTAATTTAACGTGATTTCACCTAGCCTATGTCCGTTCTTGGGTTTCAAGCTACAACTCTGCCAATTTTCATCCAAATCGGTTTGGTAGTTTGGTCGTGAAAGCTTAACAAACAGACAGACAGATAGACAGACAGACAGAGAGACAGACAGACAGACAGACAGACAGACAGACACACTTTCGCATTTATTATATTATAAGGATTAAGGATTACTCTTACCAAAAATTATAGCTAAAATAAATTAAGAGCGGTAATTGTATCTCAAAGTTAGAATTTCCTCAAGTAATTGTTTATCGTTATTTTCATCTTCTAAAGCACTTTTCGTTAATGACAGCACCTGTCACCTCTTTTCTAAGAGATGATCTTTTTTCATAATCGCATAAAAAGGACTTCTCAATTAGTTTCACGAATTTTTTTTTCTGGTAACTACTTCGTCAATGACTCGCCCGTTCCTTAAATTTTTTTTTTCTGGTAACTACTTCGTCAATGACTCGCCCGTTCCTTAAATGATCAAATAAATTGCTTATTATTATTCAGGAAATGGTAAAAAAATTACTACTTATTTCTAAATAACCCATTATGCATTAAAATGTATAATTATGTAATTATTATTAATCAAAATTTATGAGCTCTAAGAAGAATAAAAGTGCTAAACATAAGAAGGAAACTCTCCATGTTACAATTTTAAAGTGAAATGTAATTCTATAGATAATCTAAAGTTACTTTGAAACATATTTTAATATTACTATATAATGTGATAAATTATTTTTATCTAGCTGCCATAGATGAATTATAATTTCTTAACCATTCATAGTTACTGTTTTTAATCGCTTTAGTCCAAGATGAATTCTTATCATACTCTGAATTAGAGTTGTGAATCAAAAAGAAATCTCTTCTCATTAAACTCCGAAATCAGCGTTTAAATGCATATTGTAGTTGACTTACTTATTTCTTTCTAATTCCGACTCGGGTAGAAAAAGAATGCCATGGATGCTACCGGGTTTAAATCTTCATTTTAGATTTAAATAGATTCAATTCACACACTTTATGCCACAGTCACACGACAAACATAAGTTCGCACATAACTCCGCACACTTCCTTAATTGAATTCATCTCTTACATGTGTCAAATCAAATACAGCTGCATTAAAATAAAGAGTGTCGAGATAAGATTTTTATTATTCTAAGCATTCATAACAAAAATACGAAAATGTGAAATGAAATGCAGTTTGAGGCAAAATAATGAAGAAACCTAACAGTTTTTTGTTCTTTTACATTATGTGCTCCTTTAGTAGAACGAAAAATGCTCGGTCTGCATTCCAGTCGATTTTTTTTTAACCTTCTGTGGCTTTAAACTTCTGTATCCTTGCAAAACTTCAAGGCACACTTGGTGGACTTCTATGGAAACTTTCTTTGCACAGTTTGCTGTGATTTTGATTCCGCTAACCACAATACATACTGCGCTTTCTCCTGGGCGGTCACTTTTTTCGTTCCTTACTGAAGCTTCCACGTAATTATATATATATATATATATTCCTTTGTCAAGTCTCCCGTTGGCAGCATCTCTCAGTTTTAGGTTCGTAAAATCATTTCTTTTATTTGTATTTCATTCAAATTCCTGGTTTATCATAATGTTCGGGGTAAAGGACAGTGTTTTTAGCCTTCTGCCAGCACTGTTCGCAGAAAACATTATGATTTCACGAATTTTTTAGCGGTTCGTATAGATTTTACTTACCCTGATGAGCATCTATACGCTTTTACCGATTTACTACAGTCTCTCCATTTTATTTCAACATTTTTTGACTTTCATGACATTGATATATATATATATAGCGCCATCTGCCTCAGACTGCTGATACTAGAAAATAACTGTTCGATGTCTCCATTCTTTTGCGGCAAACTGCATTTCAATTCACCGTTTCCTACTTTTGTTATTAATTTTTAGAATAATAAAACTCTTTTTTCGAACACACTTTATACAGTTATTTTGTTTTGTGAAACACTCTTCGTTCAACATATTTAAATTAAAATACCCCTTATACAGTCTGTTCAATCTGTTAAGCATTTATTTCAAATATCGATTGAATTCAAACTACGAAGGAGTTCGATACGGCATAGTGTGAAGTTTGAAACAATGTCTAGAAGGAAAACTGTTTGCAGATGCCCGTCCTTTTAAACTATTAAGCCTTTCATCACCGTACAGAACGGAAATGATGACCATTAGTATCAAAGTAAATGACAGGCACTTATCGACGCATTTACGAAAGAGTTAAGGAATGTCTTCCCGATGCAAATTACTTTTCCTGGCTCCTACTTTGCAATTCCTTTTATCACTGCAAATTAAATCAACAGACATTATTGCAAAATATTTATTTTATCTATTTGCACAGGAAACTTCACCACACATATTTATTTTAATATCTCATCTAAGCAATTCATTTCATACAAATGTGTTTCGTTGTTTCATACAAATGTGTTTCGTTGTTTCATACAAATGTGTTTCGTTGTTTCATACAAATATGTTCAGACAGTAGTGAAAAAGATTTATTTTTTTCTATTTACACTACAAACTTTACCACACTAGGTTTATTTCAACATATCATCTAAGCAATTCATTTCATATAAATGTGTTTCGTTGTTTTATACAAAAATATTCAGACAGTCGTGCAAAATATTTATTTTTTTTCTTTATTTGCACTATAAACTTGACCACACTAGGTTTATTTCAACATCTCACCTAAGCAATTCACTTCATACAAATATGTTTTGTGGTTTTGTCCAAGAGAAAAGAAATCGATTTATCGATTAGACTATTAACACTCCTTGTTACCTAGTTTTCGAATAAACAAAAATAACTGTCAAAGAAGATGGTTTAATCAAATATAATAAAATAGCTATACTTCCTTCCTGTTCATGATAGATTATAATTCCAATAACTAAACAGTTACCAGAAGGAAAAGCGATCGAAATAACAGATGTCTTTTCAGTTTTATTTATTTTTAAATACCATTTTAGATAGTTGGTATTACAGGAAGAAAAGTTTTGTTTGTCAAAACAATCGATCTTAACTAGCGAAGAAAAGACAAACTTTCTTAGAAACAATCAGAGGAATGCGTTCAGGTTAATTCAGTACGATAGAAAAAGATAAAAATGATTTAATATATATATATATATATATATATATATAGTAACAATGTTGTAACTAGAGGTCATGAATGTCACCTGGTGGCGCTGCATGCTGTTCAAGATTATGTTATACTGTAACTCTCTCACTAATAGCGGCTTCTTGTGTTTTTGTTCTGTACTTGTCTTGTGCTACGTGATATGTGTCTTGTCTTCTATGTTCACGTCAATAAATGTTTATGTTGCTTACGATTGGAGTACGTTGTTGCCTACGAGTCCTTTACTGACAGGTAAGCGAACTAAATGAAATTAATAAGAATTGTATATTTGAGAAGTTTGAACAAACAATTTATTTCACTTAACTAAGTGGTTGTGGTATGTTTAAAAACATTCTAAATAACAACAGTACAGGCTTTACTATCGTAAATTAAAAACCATTTAATAGATTTTGGATTCACTATTCCAAATTGTATATAACTCCACGAAAAAGTTTTTTGAGCGAAATTGTAGCAATTCCAATCAACTGGAAAACAGACATTTATAATGTAATAAGTAGTGTTACAACATTCGACTTATATATTTCTTCCTTTAAAGTTTTGAGAAAAAAACTGTACCCCAGAAAGCGTATTTTAGAATTGTTTCCGAATTTCATAACAACATCAAATTAGTACCAGGTTTGGATGAAACTTTTTCCACGTATACAGTAATATATATATACAACCATAAAGATTTCAATGCAACTTATAATAATCTACATCCAAATGAACTTAAATTAATCCACACTAATAACTTTCAAGAATCTGTTATTTTTCTGGATCTACTTATTGTTTGCCAAAATACTTTAAAAATATATATTTATGGCAAAAGAAACGAGTTTAAATTCAACGTCAATAGATATTTTTTGGAACTCAAATATCTCTTCTAAAATTTATAAAAACACTATCATAAATCAACTCATTAGGATTAACAAAATATGCAACGATAGAAATTTCAATGAAAAAGAAATTCAGCACCTTAGAAAAAACCTTAATAGTAATAAAATTACTTCCTCCTTCTACGAACGTTTAATTAATGGCTTTAAGATGCAAGTAAAGGATTGCATATTAGAGCCAAGATGACGCAGTTTTAAATTCTGGTAGGGTCACTCAAGTCAGACAGGTCTAATGTGATTACCTCGAAAATGCATCTTTCAGTCATTTATTAATGGAATTCAAAATATTTTACTCTAACCACTCCCAAAAAAATGATTTAATTTATACCTTTTTCCCTATTAATTTTATAATTTTTCTTTTTCATTTTTTGTCTTTACACTTCTTTAATTTTGGTATATTTTCATCGCCTTCTTTGTCTCCATCGTAATCGAACTCTCCCCCATCTCAAAGCTTAGGCGCGAATTCACGTAATATGATACTTTGAAAACATCAGGCCTCCTATACAACGCGAAACATTCTGTTCTGTGCCTTCTTCCATGCTTCTTGCATCTCCCCATTTTACGGTATGTACATTTTTAATTCTTAGTCAATTTTATTTGGCTTTTTGCATATCCTAACACTTGGGGTAAAAAAATGTTCTACTAGCTTATAGCTAACACTGTTCGCTGAAAGTGTTGGGATTTTTCTAATTATTTTATGGTTAGTATGGATAGTTAGTACAGATTTCACTGATACCCTGAAGAAGCATCTGTTCTTTTTTACTGAAATACTTTCCATCCTTTTCTCTCCATTGAAATTTGATTTTTGATATATATATATATATATATAATATAAATCCAAATATAACTAGTATATAATCATACAGAAATAAAGTAAACAAGAATTAAATCTTATATCAAAAAGTCATTATTTGAACAATACATCAATTTTAAATAAAGTCTAATAAATTGAAATTACTAAAGATACCATAAACAAAAACCAAGTTTAAACATTATATTTCAACAAGTGAAAAAACACTGTTGTTATTAAAGATAATGAAATAGGCAATCCAAGTAAATGGAGTTTCCAACAATTAAAATAGCAGCTTGGCTGTGGACAAGCTTTAGCCAGGTTAAATTAATTTTGCTGTACAAACCATCCCTGTTACTATTGTTGTTGAAAAACAAACAGGGTAATTTACCCTAAAATGAAAGAATTTAGAAAGAAAAGTCTTATACTAACCCTAACTATAAAGCATGACTATATATAAACGACTAATATTCAGGATAAAATATGTAAATATCATTATATTGCACTAAAGACAGTAAATATATAATTCAATAAAATACCCATACTATACATTAAACATAAACTAATCTGTGTCTCCTCTTAAACTTACCAGAATTCATCTCTTTCAATATAGCCCAACATGCATATTGACATCAACATGTTCCCACAACCAAAAATCTTACCATGAATCAGCATAATTGAATAAATAATATAATTAATTTTTGATATCATGAATTAGTAAGATACCTATATTAAAATTCTCAAAACTATATTAAAAATTGTAATACATTTAGTTATCTAGAAAATATTAGAAAATAGTTAAAAATGTCTATTAAAAAGGAAATTTTCTCTTGAAAGATCCTGGCGCCTTCTATGTAATAAATCTGAAACAAATAACTCAATAGCCAAATTTGAATAAAACTACCCATTACGAGTAGAATAAGTGAAAACACTATCCCACTAACAAAGAAATAAAAATATTCTTTTATAAACCAATATGAGTGATTTATTTTAAATGACCTAAATATTTCCTATCTATATATGCTCTTAGAAAACCTATAGGCATTCCATAATCCTGGGCAAAGGAGTAAAAATTTCTTATGTTTTTAATTCTAATATCAATGTCTGTTACTAAATTATTATTTCTAATTATATAATTTTTTACTAAATTCTTGAAGACAGAAATGCTAAGATTACTATTCCAAAAAGGGAATTTATTAATTTAAAAATTAAATACATTTCTTTTATCAAAGATATCTGTTACTAATTTATTATCTATGATTTTAATATCTAGATCTAAAAATTCTGCAGCTAATTCATTGTCATTAGTTTTTATAAGTTTTAAATAATCAGGATAGAAGTCAATATGTGGCTTAAGGCCATTTTCTTTATTGAATAATATTAAATCATCTATATAGCGGAATAATATACTATGGCTATAATTAGTCAAATCTTTCTCATAGTAGTGAGGATAAATATTTGCTAAACTATTACTAGCTGGGCCGCCTTGAGGTAATCCTTTAATTTGATGGAAAATCTTATTATCAAAAAAGATATAATTTTCTTTTAGAACAAGATTAATAAGTTTTTAAAATTATTAATGTTAATATCTTTTTTAAGATCATAATCTTTATGTATATTTACTAGGGTATTAGTTAAATCTTCAATATCTATGCTATTAAATAAATCCTGGTAGTCAAAAGTATGTACACTAGTTATTTCTACATTTTTAATTACATTTAATATCTACACTATTATTTACTATAATTGTATCTTTTTGCTTATTTAAATTCTCTATCACTGCCTGTCTGCATTTTTGCAAGAGTTTGCCTGATTTCGTAATATAAGTATTGCAGCCATTAGTAACACTTCTAAATTTAAGAGGACTCTTGTGAAATTTTGGTGTAAGAAAGATGTGAGGATAAACTTTTTTAATACAATTAATTCCCAATTTTTTATGGAAGGCTTGAATTCTATTAGAAATTTCTCTTTCACTTAATTTTGTCTCTTTATAAATATCACTATTAGTAATATGATCATTAAGTATTTTTTGTAAAAATATTTACAAATTATAGCAAAATTACTGGGCACTTTGTCTATATAGACTATTACAAAATACTGAATACTATATAAAATATATATATTCAAAATCTTTAGAAAACAATGTGGAAAAATTTATACCATGCTTGCTATTCATAATTTTATACTAAGAAGGCGCTTCCTAGTATTGCATGCGAATAAGAAAATTGCACTTAAATCATTTTTTCAAGAAAAAATAAATTTTATGTGAAATGTATTAACACAATTATTGCAAGAGAAAGTTTAATTCAAATAAGAGTCACCTGTTATATACTCTTCATTTAGAAATATTATGTTTAAAAATCAAAAGAGTGCTTTACTTCCTGTTAAATAGGTTATAATGCACACACTTAAATGAGCAATTATAAAATTGTAGTAAGGGATCGATACGATTAATATTAAGATAATTTGGTATTGGCTTCTATGGGTAAAAATAAAATTTATAAGCTTCTAATTCCCTAATTTTATTTTGATTGATAGTAAAATAGTATTAGTTGAAAAAATATTCATGCTTTTTAATATTATGAATTTTTCCCAATACTGGGGTAGATCACCACTTTAATAGCAATAGTGTCAAATTGGAAATATACTGATCAAACTCAACAATTGAGGGTAGTGAGCTACAATTCAAGGAAACTGTTTTTAAGTAACTGAGTTTCGGAGGAACTTATTTTGGTCTGAACCTATTTCAATAAGAAAGAAAACTAAATAAAAAGAAAAAAAGACGGGAGACTGTACAGCCGCTGATGTTAAAGGCGTAGGACTACTTTACTCGCGTGACTCTCTTGTTTCTTGAAGTTTCTCGATTTCTCTTTGCTTCTCGAAGCTTCTCGGATTCTCTTTGTTACTCGCGATACTCTTTTGTTTTTCGAAGTTACTCTCAATTCTCTTTTGTTTCTCGAAGTTACTCTCAATACTCTTCTGTTTCTCTGAAATACAAATGTATGGAAAATTGGCGAAATGAAATGAAACTAAGGTTACAATGAAAATTGTTTTCTTTCTTAGCTAAATATATTACAATGTCAATTCTTTTGTTTTGAATTCTTCAGTCGTGCGTGTATATGTTACAATTCTGTGTAGGATCGGTAGATGATATGAAAAGTAACATACATGATTTAATAATTCGGGACTAATGTTTCTTGTAAAAGTTGAATCAATATATGAATTCCCCAGAGAACTAGGATAATCTGTTGGCCCCATGTTCAAATCAAAATGCTTCTTCATGAAACCGAACGCTTTCTCATTCCTTTTGACATCTACATTCAAATCACCTACTTCAATAATTGGAATATCTTTATCTACATGAAACTCTGTATTTTATAACTTATAATCTTCTTGTAACTTATGTATTTTATGTAACCCGAACCGAGAATTTAGCAATGCCAGACAAATATTCAGTGCAGCACTTATTTCATAAACTTATCTCTCAAAGGGAGCAAATTAACGTAGAGAGCATGAGATTTTTTTTCGTCGCTGAATTGTTCTTACTTATACTAGTATTATGCATTTTCATTATTTCAGAGTAAACCAAGAATAGCTAAGATTCGATGGATTGCCGTATTCATCCAAATTATATTCTCCTTTGTATTAACAAAAAACATAAAAAGTATGACTGCAGTGTATAATATAATTTCAAACTGTAAATGGTCATAATTTCATGTACGATATAATTTTAGTCTGTAAATCTTCTTCAAAAGCGTAATTTAGTGTAATTTTACAATTATTCCATCAAGAAACAAAGCAACTATATACGGGCTTTGAAGCATCTAACTTTTCTATACATGAAAATCACATTAAAGTTCTAAAATAATCAGCCAAATTAGGATAATTTAAACTTAAACGATTAGAATTTCCAAGCTATTTCAAGTAGATTATTTTTGGTGTTTCAAAAACTTTCTATGCACGCATCGATATAACCTGCTGTTATCAATGAGACCCAATGTATCAGGAACTTATATCGATGTGAAATATGTAATTAAAATGATGATCATTAGTGAGTACTAAATATACATGTATTTCTACTCGTGAACATACATTTGTGGTTGAAAGAAACGAGAAAAGGAATCTTTTTTGGTCTACGACAAAAGTAAGTGCTTATTAATGTCAGCTAATGCGGAATCATAATATCAAGCATGATGCAATTTGACAATAATTCAATAATTTCTCTTGTGTTTGATTTCTGCATTTCTAAAAAGCATTATTTCTTTTGATTTGTAAATACCACTATTAAAATTTCCACTTCAAAGCTACAATTTTGAGACACTGAAGTTCGTGATAAGGAATCATTATTCTGCATAATCATCACTGTGCTCTGTACAAGCATTTTAAATTCGGAAAGAAAGAGAATAATAGATAATTAGAGAAAATTTTACGTCCTGTGCTTATTCTGCATTCGCTGACTCCAATGCTTATTAGTTAGCTAATGCAGAATCAGAATACCAAAAATGCTGCAATTTGACAATAATTTAGTAATTTATCTTGTATTCGATTGCTGTATTTCTAAAAACATTTTTTCTTTTGATTTGTAAATACCATGTTTAACTTTTCCAATTCAAAGGTATGATTTTGAGACACTGAAGTTCGTGATAAGGAGTCATTCTTCAGCATAATCATCACTGTATGATGTACTAACATTTTAAATTTGGAAAGAAGAAAACAATGCTTAATTAGAGAAAAGTTTAAGTAACGGATAATATTGAGCGAAGAATCGTTATATGGCAGCAACTTCGGCATTGAAATCGAACCTTACTTGTACAATTCGAACAGCAAACTCTCAAAAGCTTTCATTCACCGTAACCATAAAACTTCGAAAGCCGAAACAGCTTTTCGCAATAGGGATTGAGGAAATTACTTTCTCACTTTTCAAAACAACTTTCCTAACAGACTGGTGTGATGCCGCTTTACGGTTCACAGGATAGCGGTTATGAAGCAACATGTTAAGAATCATCATTTTAACTCCTCGAAGAAGACTGGAAATGATTTTTCCCTACATTTGAGCTTCAAGAATCCGTGAATTCAAAAATCAAACTGATTGGATTCTGTTCAGGAAAACCATCAACAATTCCTTGTCATTATAACCATGTATCAAGTATTTGGCAATTAAATGAAAGCATACAGGTTGCTTCAAACTTTAAGGAACTCGACTTAGTGTGCATCTAGACAAGCACAAATCATCATTTAATGCACGGTTGTAAATAAAATGGTGAAGAGCTAGACGCCGAGTTGCAGTGTCTTGAAATAATAAAACGAAAGAATAACATTAGTTTAGTTTAGTTATATTAGCGTCCCGGTTGCATATTTACAAACCCTACCCTGATAGAACTGAGGCAGGAAATCGGACAATATGATTGGCTCGCTTCGCCGAAAGCCAATGACGTCGTTCTTTGCTCTCGTACGGAAATTATAACAAAACGAGCGATTGAATGTGGACTTTGAATTAGTTTAGGTTTCCGTTGCTTGGACTTCGCGAATTTTGTTCTACGATACGTACCTACGTAGCAATTTTATTTAGTCTAGCGATTATCCTTTTTTTCGTTTTATTATTATTGGCCTTAATAATAATAATTAATAATTTTACTATTATTTGGCATTAATTATAGTTAGATTAGTTGACTTTGAAACATCAAATGAACTATTTTCACTGGAATGACGTCAAAAAAACCCAACAACATTAACCTGTTAGTTAATACCCTTCAAACAAAGTTATCATTAGACTTTTCATTAGTATAATTTCTTACAGTGTGGGATATTTTATTTTTTATGATATTTTAAAAAATAATTTAATTTTTAAAAATATTACAACCCACGGAAGAATGTTTTCTGTGCTCAACTGTGGGAAAACGGAGAAAAGTAGGACAACTCTTGTTTTGTTATGATTGCCGTACGCTACGTGCGAGAGCTGAAAACGACGTCACTGCCCCTCGTAGCCAATGGTATTGGCCGATTTCCTGCCTCAGTTCTATCAGGGTAGGGTTTGTAAATATGCGTCCCGGTTTGAAGCAGCACGAGGACTATTTTGAGACAGACGGCGTAATTTTGCACCGTAATCAGATGACGAAGACGGTACCTGACCTGGCACCTCATCCTCCAAACTTCCACGTCATACCTGTGAGAGGACGTTTGACGCTCAACAACAGGTCACACACTGCGGATCTTTGCTGGAAGCGAGTTTCGAATTGGAAACACTTCGATCCTCATTCCGAAACCTTACGACCAGGCCAAAGCGGCCATT
>BGPR01000723.1:359728-415288 GCA_013235015.1 Araneus ventricosus | reverse complement strand
CAACTTACGACCAGGCCAAAGCGGCCATTCATACATAATATAAAAGGAATTAAAGAAAGCCGATGACTTTAAGGATTTCTATTTATAGAACAAATTGAGGAAGCATTCAAGATGACAATCAATGCCGTAAGCATGCACACACACATAAACATCAAGTATTTCTCGAACGTCAGCTGCAACTGCAGACACCCATCGATACTCATCAGAGGGGTCACCATCGTAAGTGATGGACTCATCTAGCACATCACAGCTTTATCCTACACTGTAAAAACTGTGGAATAATGTCGCTTCAAATTTGGCGTTGAAAAACCTTAAAAACTTAGTAAACAAACACTTTATTTGAAGTTAACACCAAATCAACTGTTCATATATATTTTAAGTGGTGTAGTTTGCATTAAATACCAATACTGGAGAATCCTTACACCATGTTCACACACCCCTGACACCATTCGTGAATTATTTTCACCTGTGGAAACACCAATTTTGGCGTAAGTTTCGGAAACCTCCGATGGCAACGATAGATTATTTATAAACAACTTCGCCGTTCCGTTGGTTGCTGCCGTTACACCAAAATTTGTTGTTATAAGAGGTATGTATGTTTTTAGTTGCGTATTAACAGAAGATATTTCCTATTAGCAGCTGCAACTGCAGACACCCTTAGATTCTCCTTAGAGTGGTCATCATCGTAAGTGATGTACTCCTCTAGCACTTTTATCCTATTAGCACAAGATATTTTACGATATCTCCACGGTGTTGCTATGATATTCTGAATGCCGCACAACATCGCAAAACTATTGTATGAATATTGTAGAGCATATTGTGCTAATAGAGTAGTTACTGCCATGCATTGTAAGCGGTTTGTTCTTACCTATATGGATTTAATCACCCTTTAAAATTTGTAGTACCTTGATTTCTGAAACGTACTGTATAAACTGTTTCCTCGTCATTGAAACAGGTATTTCTATTTCTTCCATATCATGAATAAATCTGATTTTTTTTTCGGAAATACTTATTTCTATCCATATATAAAAATAACTATCAGAATGATGTTATGTAGATTACTTTGATTTAATTTATATGTGAAGTTCTATTTCTTGCTTTAACAAACTTCTATGTTCATTTTTATGGTTATGTCATATCCCATAAAATAATACATTTTTAATAAAAGTTGACGTACATAGCCAAGTTAATGAGGAAAATTAACATCATTTTTATAGTAAGAAAAATGCTAGTAGACCGAGTTAGTATTTATGTTTATTTTTTTCAGCGTTCATATGTAACAATGCACCATGGTTTGAAATGATTTAACTTAAAAGTTTTAATATTTTTTCATTTTAATCTCACAGAAGACATCTCTATTAGCATAAGATATTTTACGATATCTCCCCGATGTTGCTACAATATTCTGAATGCTGCACAACGTCGTAAAGATATCGTGTGGATATCGTAGCGCATTTTGCGCTAATAGGGATAGAACAAAAGCTCTGACAGATTAGTTTATACAAATATGAAAGAATATTTTTGAAATTCTAGCTATTTTATTTTTTAATAATGCAGGAAACTTAAAACGAAAACTAAATGCAATATGAAATATTTTAACAATAAACTTTTGTTTTTCATTTTAAAATGTACAAGCTTTCTACATTCTTCTTTACGGAAATAAATAAATGTGTATAATGTCTGTTGGAAATGTGATTTCAGAGTTTTTAAATTTTTGTTCTGTGTAATATTTCTATTAAAATTAATTTGAATCTTGCGTAATGTTAAATAATATCCTTAAACATGGTTATAAAAAATTATTTCAAGACTTTTATTTCGTGTTATATTGTTTGCTAGTAATGAATAAATGAGATAATAATTGAGAAAAGGTCGGTTTTACTTAGTAAAAGATAAAAAATTTATTTATTTTAAGAAATTAGAAATCTTACCATTGTCCGAGGAACACCAAATAAATCGTATAGAGCAGCAAAATAAAAATGATAAAAGCAACTTATTCGCTGCCATTTTCTTTTGCCTTCTCAAGATGACAAATTCATAATCTCTCCGTGATAATATCTGTCCTGCATCTGAAAAATGAAAATTCATTATGTGAAAAAAAGCATTAGCATTTAATTCATAATAATTTCGTTCATCTTAACTAATTACCCAAAAAAGATTTAAAAGCATATCAGAAAATAGAAATTTTGACTTAAATTATTTTAAAATTTTAATTAATGCCGCTGTTGAAAACAAATATCGAATATTTTGCTCGTATCGTACATTCGAAAATTTTTTTCTGCTTCATTAATGTGTCTTGGAAACAAACTTATTAAGAGATTCAAATCGGGAAAATGAAGCAAAAATAGCATACATTTACCTTTCACAGAATATTTTGCTTCAATTAAATTTCAAGAAACTGGAATTTCTTTTACTCATTTATGAGTATTCATAATTCATTCAATAATTTTAAATGTGAACTTAATTTTGAGAAAAAATTCTTGATGGACATAATATTTTTATTTATTATTTCAAGGGTAAATTCCTTTTAAAATCAATTGTTTTAAAGACTATTCCATGAAAAAATATCCAGAAATTTCGCAAGATATGTTTATGCAATTATTTCATTTTCTTCTTTTTCAGAAATGGTGGTGAAAATGCACAAATTGCTGATGGTCATATTATTAATTGCTTGCTAAAATTATAAAAAATGTTACACATTTTTTAATAATTGAAAACTCATGTTGCATTAATCGACTTTACTTTGGAATAATAAACTAGTGGGAAGTGATGAAATTAAAATAAGAAAAAGTACACTTGAATAGTAAGCTCAATTTTTCATTATTTGTGATAATGAAATTTGTGATACGTTGCAGATTCTTCTTTTGTGAATTCAGTTCTGCAGTTATTGGGCCCTGGGTAATAAGATTTTCCATCCAACTAATTAGAATGAAGATTAAAAATATGCCCTGACAGTTTTTTCAAAATTTGGCATAGATTCTTACGTATGAAACGTACGTATTATTTCGTATTTTTCACAGATTTTCATCAGGAAATGCTAAAAGTACACAATTACAAATTTATTATCATCTTATCATACTACTAGTTGCGTAGCCGGGCGTTGCATGGGCTATCTTGAATAACGCGTCATTCCCTGGCGGAGAGAAGAAGTGAGGTCACGTGAGGCCTTGGGATCCGTATTTTTTCTTATGCAAGCCACAGTATTTTCTCAACAAGTATTGTCACTTACTTCCCCCAACAGACGTAAGTATCCTTTCAAATCCAGTCTTTTTATTACCATATAAAACACCATAAGGCAGAAAAAGAAGCGAAGAAGATAACGTTGCGAAATAAAACACCATAAGACAGAAAAAGAAGAAAATGCAAGAAAACGATTTTTCCTATGTTTATAAATCAAAACACGGCAGCTCGCTGAAAAAAGAAAAAATAAAACATTTTTACACCATCTTCCGTTACTACGGTTCAAAAATATGAAGAGAAATAATTAAAAAATAAAAAAAATCCAAGAACACCGGATGTGAATGATTAATAGTGGGAGGAAAGTCTGCACCATAGATGGCAACATGATAAATTCATACATTTTGGTGTTTTAAATTAATATCTTTTTAACTAATTGTAATTTCGGAATTTAAATGGTCAAAATGGATTCTTTGGAATATTTCCTATCTTTTGGTACTTTCGTCGCGTTTCTTCGTTCAGTGGTTCATGAGAAGATAGTCTCACATAGGTAGACAGATACATACATTTGTTTACTCTCGAATTTGAATAGTGTAGATTAGCTTGATTTCCGCAATGTGCTTTCTATAATTTTAGCAATAATTTTATAACTTATTTTTAAAACATTCTTACATACTTTTTGTTTAATAATTGAGTTATAAACTCTTTTTGATTTCTCATACACTTTTATCGGCATGATTTCATTATTTTAGATAAATATATAAAATCTCATTTTTAATATTCAATTGAAAACATACTTTTACATCAACTCATTTATGGACAAGTGAAAAATACGTTGGTCAGTCAAAAAGTTAGTTACTCCTGTGTAAAAAATCCAGGTTAAAGGATATTTTGTTAAAACTTTGTGGCAACACTGTAGATATTTATATGCAGCGTGTGACATAGTGGCTCCTGTTTTAGTGTGCATACTGATCAGTCGCAAACATGTCTCGTCAGCTGCAAATGGAGTCCAAATTGGAAATGCGCGCAGTGATTCGGTCAAAAAGGTGTAGCTGCACTGAAATTTATAGGCAGTTATATAAAGTATATGGTGAAAGTCACTTAAAGATCCATGGCCAGGTAAATGTTTGGTAGACATTGTGCTCTTGCAGGAAAATGCGATACCGTATATGAGAAAACTTACGAGGGATGTTCTGAGGTAGCTTAAGTGAGAACACTCTCCTCCCTTAATGACCATATCTTGTACCTTGTGACTTCCAGGTTTTCGGTCCATGAAACAAGAACTTTCAAAGCGACAACAAAATTTGGATGACGAGGTAAAATTTGTAACATCAACAATGGTTGTTTGACCATCACCTTGTGCCCCACGGCGACAAATGTTTAAATAAAGGAGGTGCTTACATCGAAAATTAGCTTTTGTTTGGAACTTAGTGTGCATATATCATTATTGCAAAATATCGATCCTCTTCTATTTTTTCAAGAAGGGCAGTGAACTTTCGACTGACCAAGGTAACCAAGGTTATGGACCAATTTATGCTCACGTGATCAATGTTAAGAGCACAGCGATTATTTCATTATGGAATACTTTGTATATCTTGCTTTTTCTGTCGGTAACTTATTCTGAAACATTGCATATAATTAACGATTAAATATAGTCCTCGATTTTATACAAAATAGATAAAAAAATTCTCCCGCTCTGCTGAAAGGTCAAGTTATATTTCGTTAAGTTACAATAAATACCTTGAAAAGGTGGGTTTGGAAATAATTTTGTTATGTTTTGATACTGCATATAATTGACCTCAGGAAAACTCAGTGTTAAATTGTTTGATAAAATTAATTGTCATCACAATACTGTTCCTGATGAAAACTTACGTCTCTCCATAGTGGTCTAATGGTGTGTCGGGAAAGGAAAAAATTATGACGCTTTTCGTGGTATTTTGAACGCTTATAGCTCCCCAACCAAATAACATAGAGAATTGGTTTTAGTTTCATTTAACAAAGAAAGGCAGAAATTGAAGATTGCAAAAATAATCTTAGAATTCGTAATTATGGTGTAAGTCGGTCACAGTCGAGTTGCATAGTTGGTGAAAATCACGAGGAATTTTTATGACGTCACGGCGACCGATGCGCTCGCACGCATCGGTTGTGAGCGGTATATTAACGGGATTTTAACAGATTAATAACTAATTCATTTCAGTTTATTTAATTCATTCAGATTAATTCATTTAACAGAGGAAGGTCATAGAGCATAGATCATAGGTCAAAGTCACGTAGAGCTACGTTAGTCACAGAAAGTCACGTAGAGCTATTTTAGTCACAGAAAGTCACAGTTGAGTAATCGATTAATTAACTGTCCTTAATTAATTATTATTAACAATTGTTGATTTAATTGAGCTGTCCTTTCCAGCGATTTAATTGAGTTGAGTTGGTTTTAGTTTCATTTAACAGAGAAAGGTCATAGAGCATAGGTCAAGGTCACATAGAGCTACTTTAGTCACATAGAGCTACTTTAGTCACATAGAACTACTTTAGTCACATAGAACTACTTTAGTCACATAGAACTACTTTAGTCACATAGAACTACTTTAGTCACATAGAACTACTTTAGACACATAGAACTACTTTAGTCACATAGAACTACTTTAATCACAGACAGCTGAGTAAGGCAAGTAAGTCTACGCCCCTCAATCCCAGCGGCCGTTTCGCAGAGACAGCCTCCCGTCGAATTTTTTTATTTATTTTACTTTATTTTTATTTGCTTTCTGTTGTTGTAATCTTGATTTTATCCAAACGTAAAAAAGACTAAGATTTGCACCAGTTTCCAAGTAAATAATCCCTAGCGCCATTACATCCTGGAATCTATTCTTAAAAATATTAACTTAATAAATCTGGAATTCGTTAAATGAAACTTTTGAAATTCTTACTGCTTAAACTCTTTCAAATTTAGTCATGTTAGTCATACGTGACTTCACAATTATGTTTCTGGAATATATAATATATCATCAATTAAACTAGTCGATTTTTTTATTTATAAAACCACAATTAAATTTCTATATGTTTCGAGCCACTTCTGAAGTTCCTATTTACAACATAATAAATATTTATGTAAGTAATAACTATAGTAATTGCAGTATACAAATATTTTTCCGTGAATGTGTATATTGAACTGTTCAAATTTTGAAATAGTGTGTATCAAGCATATAAATACTTAAATTTCGCATGTTTCTTTAAAAAAATTGAAATAGTATTTTTATTTCATAAAACAGAATAGATTTACTAAGTTTTACATCTTATTTTTTTTGTCTTCTTTAAAATTTTTACATGCTTTCAATTGTTATAAGTATGCTGTCTTCAAAGTTTAGTTTTTCCATACATGTTTGCATAAGCTTAATAAAAGAAACAGTTGCAACATATAAAAAACTGTTATTGCAGTTTTTCAAGGTGATGACTGAAATTGTGACTGTAAAACTTTTTTAAAGAAAGTTTTAACGCAACATTTCACAAAGAGTACTGAATAAAATACTCCATATTAAGAAGTCATTGTAAACCGGTTTAAGAAATTGTGTTTACCATAAAATATCTTGCGAGAATGGCCTGGAGGCATTTATGATTAAACTACTATTGCTACAATTTTACAATTTTTATTTTACTGAAATTTTTATGTGCTAGCTTGTAAAAAGAATTTAAAACTTTTGTCATATAACCATTTGTTTGAAAAAGATCTTTATGTAAGTATAGGTATACCTTAAGAAAACAATACGTACCTCCTCGAACATTTCTTATATTTTTTGAAGTTGGAGAAAATTTTAATAAATTGTGTCTTGGCTTAACGAAAATATATAAAGAACGGCAGCAAAAAAGGAAAGCTGATCAAAAAGAAAATATCTAATTAGCAAGCTCGAGACTTTAAGAAAGAAGATAAACCAATTTGTAATTTGTTGTGAAATCATGCACTAACTACCCTTTCCTTTAAATCTCATTTTGTTGATACGCCTAGAAAGGCTACGGGCAAACTGTAAGAGCTAACAAACATGATCCAAAGCTGAAAAATAACCAAACCTTTTAATAAATTTTATGAAAAGGTCAACACACTTTTATTAATGTGCTAATGTGTTTCTTAATTTATTATATTAATTATGAAATTTTGAAATCAACTATTTTCTCGAATTCACCTAAGATAGCGTTGCGCAATTGAATCAAAATAAAATTAATTTAAATTATTAGTTGATAATCAAGTTCTGAAATATTAAAATATTGTATTGTCTATCAGGAAGTTAAAACTGTTCAAAATTTCAGAACTTTAATACATCAGGGAGTGAGTAACAATCAATTCTAAAATTCCATCTTTACAAACTAAAAAACGTCAAATTTAATGAAAGTATGCATTTATATGTAATATAAAAACTAATACTTCCAAGGAAAGTGTACAAGTTTCTTACCCATTAAGTCTAAAACAGTTGCATTAAAAAAGTTAAATCAAGAATCTGAAAATCAGGAGATTATATTAAAATATGGTAAATAGTCTGAACTGCATTGCATGACGTTCCTTCATACAGGGTGCCCACTTAAATAAGGACCCCCCTTAAATTCAGAACGATGGTAGCTATAGTCATGAAAATAGTGTCTATGTATAGTAAAACGTTTACGCGTTATGCGACGAGCCCGCTTACACTGCCACCTGGTGTCAAACTCTGGAGTTACTTTCCCTATCTCGAAAATGATACTCGAGTGGGCACCCTGCATATGAATTTGAAAGCAAGTCTAATGTGTATTTGTTACGGTCAATGTGGGTAAACGATTATTATGCATAATCACGCGGTTATTATGCATAATAATCGCATGAAAAATTTTATTATTATGCATAATAACCAAGTTACAACATTGACCGCAACATACATATGATTGTGTGGCGAGTTAATTTAATATCGATATTTCGAATAAGAAACATCACTCATAAAGCAATAAAAGGCATAATACAGTGCTGCTTATTATCTTCAAATTTTCCTCTCTTGCCAATTAGAAATAATGCAATGCTTCATGGATTTGCGTATGTCGGTAAAAGGTGCTGCAAACTCTAATGGAACTGAAGACGTTCGAGCAGCGTAATCTGTTTTTCTCTTTTCCGGGAATACTAAGATGGCTCGGGAAGGCCGCGGTGGCCTAGTGGTAGGATCTCGACCTTGGGCCCGTAGGATTCCAGGTACGAAACCCGATTCCACTGAAAATCTGGAGCGTATGGTACCTGTTGCACGCTAAATTTTACGTATTGACCAAATGTCCTCCCGTTCGTGTGGCGTGAAAGTTTGGAGGGGGTACCGTCCTCGTCATCTGACTGTGGTTCAAAATTACGAGGTCCGTCCAAAAATAGCCCTCGTGTTGCTCCAAAACGGGACATTAATATAACTAAACTAATATGGCTCGGAATCCAAAAGACGACAATATCAATGCTCGTGTACTGCAATGAATAAACACTATCAATAATATTTAATGAAATAGGATGAACAGTACTTTCAGATTGTTCCAACTTTGCCGTATGTTGTCATAATATATAAACAACATGCATAAGACAGTCAAAATAGATAAAGAACTTTCGCGTTCAGTTACAAGAAATGGGTTGTGAAATGTAAAAGATGGCAAAGGCTTAAGACAAAATAGACTGAGTAAAAATCAGAAGGTTCATGCACCAACAATATTGCCCCCCCCCCCCAAAAAAAAAAAAAAACGTAATGCTTATCTTATTGCGAACTATCTGTAAAAACTGTGATGTAACCGAAATATTCATAGAAGAGGTAATAAAAGATTTGTTACAGAACAAATAGTAACATTTTTTTAATTTTCAGAACAATTTTTGGGACATGAGCAAAGCGATTGACACGTCTAATAAAAGGCACATTTCAAAGTGGATGGTGGAAAGCAACAGCATTTTGGATTTTCAGTAGGGGGTGGGGGGACATGTTTAAAACAAATATGAATTGTGAAATAAAATAAAATAATGAATGATAATAAATCTAAAATGTAAAAACAAGTGCATCTCAAGTGTCAATAAAAGCATTGCTTCTGAATATTCTAAGACACGTGAGCTTCAGAGTTCAAAAGTTACCCGCATATCTATTATGATGTTGATAAATTTATAATTACATTAAATCTATCAATAATAAATGAAAATATACGCATTCTTTCCAGCTCGTAGATTCTATTATTCAACAAATAAAATCTTATTTGTTAAAAAATTTACCTAAACTCAAGAATACAGTTTCGATAATTTAGCTTTAAGCTCTCATGACGTAGTCCAGAAATTGGTGTTGTAGAACTAAGAAATTTAATTAAATTCTAGGTCATAATTAAAGTTCTCATAATAACTACTTTAAAACATAATATAACACGTAATAGTATCTCATAATAACTCCCCAAAATAACTATAAACACACATACTTGTTCTCAAAAACGGTAACTTGTACTCTTGCTTAGATCAGAGTACGGATATCAAAAAGAGCAAAATTGTTAAAAGTACGATTGAAAAAATTGTCGATTCTGAAATGTTAATCTGTCGAAAGCCGGAGGCTCTTAACGAAAATGCAACAGAAGTTTTTCTAGCGTTTAAAAAGCACTTTGAAAAATCACTTCATAAAATGATCTTCAAATCTCTTTATGTGTTAGTTTTTGTTTTTCATGGAACTAAATAATTTCGAGAAGGAAAAGTTCAGTGGGTAACTATCTGTAAACTTGAGTAGAAAAGAATATGATGGGAAAATAATGTTTCAAAGTCCAGCTGGTGTAATAGCGGAAATAAAAAGAATGAAAAAAAAAACGTTAGAACAATTGTTATTATAGTTTCAAAAAGCAATGTCTTTTCACTTTAACACGGATCATTTTTGAATTATGCAGTGTTTAAATAGATTTAGAAGAGTAAAATCACTAAAAGAAATGGTATATTTATTAGTTTCAGCAAAGATTTATTTTGAGATTTTAATTTTAAATATCTTGTATGCATATTTGTATTATATTTTTTATGCCCTTATTTTTATACTAGGCTTATTTTTTGATAAAATTAACCCCTTCTGACTTCTCTCTCTTATTTATTAAAGGTACATGGAGAAAATATTTTATTTGTTCAAACATTCGACTTCGAGACATTAATGAGGTTCCACGGTTTATAAGGACAAAATCGTTTTGGAATTATGTCTGTTCGTGTCTGTCTATGTATGCGAGCTCGGCTACTCTCATACGTAACAATATTTTTATTTATTGCATTTGTGAGTTTTCTCTCGCGCAAAAGATCTCGCTGTCTAAGATTTTAAACAGCCAAACGGGAATTCCCCCATCATTTGAAAACTGAGTTAAAGAAAATTGCTGATTCTGCAATTCTATTGAGGCTCGTGATGCTATTCTCACAGCCAGATCTAACACAAATGGTTAAAGTTACGGTATAGTTAGATTCGTAAGGTAATTAGACCCGAGCGACTCATAAGTTAAATTATTTAAGTTTTTTAAAAATATTTTTGAATTTAAGTGGTGAAAAAAAGAATTACTTTAAAAACACGGATAAATCTTTTTTATTGTATATATAAATTTGATATTACATTAATTTACTTCGGGCTTTGTCACTTCAGCTGAGCTAATAAATTATGAAATATATTTATTTCTTGTCATAGCTATTCGCTTTTTTTAATGAAAACATCAAGGGAAAAGAATCCTGTTCATCTAACTGACATGAATGAATAGATATATTTTTACCATGGATAATGATGATATTAAGATCGCATAAGATGATTTTTTTATTTCTGTACTAGTTTTTATAGTTATCGCTAGAAATCATAAGAAATTACGGGATCAGAAAAATAACTGTGATCAACTGTAGCGGGAAAATAACTTTTTATTACTTTTGCAGTTGTTTTATTGATACCAATCAAAGCTCATGGCTCATAAGACATATTCGAACCACCTTTTGAACACACCTTATAAAGTGACATTCTTATTTAGAAGTGTGCAAGAAAGTTGAACGGGAGAAGACTACTGATTTGTAGTTTCTTGTTTTTAATTAAAAGTGTGGTTCTTGTAAATACTAACTTGGCTTGAAATCCTTACATATTTTTGCCTATATAAATAAAATAAACATCACTTAATTATGATAATGATTTTAAGACATTGGAGTTATTGAATGTATATTCGTGCAAAGATTAGGAAGAAGTTTTCGAAAGATTCTGGTGAAGAAGCCACGATCCAACGATCACGCGAAGCTTTCGAATATGTGATATAACTAAAATAAAAATACCTCATCCTGTACTTATGTTTCAAAACATTGGCTTCTAATTATTGAATTTTGGAGCGTTGCTAATGAAACTTTTGCACGAAACTTCTTTAAAGGCATTAAATCCATTGGAGTAAAGTGGGATGGCTCAATCGAAGTAACATGGTTGGGTTCGTTTTCAAACATTTTGAATCGGTGCATAAATGAGTCCATATCTATGTTCAGAAATAATTGTCACCAGAGAAATATAATTTTATCCTACGTTAAGTTAAGTATGAGGTTTCAAATATATCCACTATCTCGCTATTCTAACATTCGTCAAATTTTCTTGAGTTATATTATTATTCTATTATGAACTATCTGATGTTAACTACCCGACTGTAGAATTTTTTAATCGCTCATTAGATGCAACGTTCGTAAACATGGTCAAATACGTTTGAACGAAGTGAATTGTTATTTATGTGCACGGCCTTATTAGTATAATACGATTCAACACTGTAATAGTTCTATTAAGCACAATAGCTTGCGAAAATCCCAGCAGCAGAAAATAGACTTGCTTCCTGTCCGCGGAAATCATGGATCAGCAATCAGAGAGTTAATTATTTGGTTTCTTGCCAGAAAAGTAAATTACCTTATGTCCTTTACAAATGATTTAACATCAATATGTATTAAAACCGCATTCATTGGTGCAAGATATAAGAGCATGTTAATCCTGACGAAGTACAGATTTCCCTTTATTTCTCAACGTTTCAAATGAAAACTAATTGAAAACCAAAGTAACTCAAGTGATGCTGAATAAACGGAATTTTTCGCTACCTATAACGAATTTTCTGAATTTATTTAACATCTAATATGAACATTATACCACATATTCCAACTAGATGTGAAAAAATTCAGAAACATTCGTTATTGGTTACGAAAAATTAAGTTTTTCTGCCTCTTTGAAATTTTAAAAAATTGAGATATATGGTGTTGCTTGTTCAGCGACGATTTCCTATATTGCTTGAATGCATCTTACAATATCCACATAAAAAACATGAAAAGTACTTTTCTAACATCAATGAATGCTTGATTTTATGGGGGGATACACAATTAAAGTTCCCCTATTCAAAGCTATCTGTAGCCGCTACCAATCATCAGAGAAGTGTGAAACATTGTGGATGTCTTAATAAACGGATTCGGAAAACAAGCAGTGAAAAACAATTAGTTCCAAATATGACCACCGGATGGAGTTTTATTGATAAATTAAACATTTAGCTGCACTTTTTACTTGTACAGTTTTGATTATAGCAAAACATTTTTCACATGATAACCATCACTGTCAACTAATATCTAAAATTTCTATATGGCATATTCCACTTTTGAGCAAAGTGTATGCTTGAAAAGGTTAAATACGTGTCGCGAAACGCTATCTTTACGAACAGATATAGAACAGAACACCACTTCATGCCCCTGCGACTATAACCTTTTTTGTTATTTAAACAGTATGGCGGACATGAAGTGGAAGAGACATCGGAAGACGCTCCTTAACCGTCTAGCAAATGGCAAAGGAAGAGAGATGGAAAAGGTTACAAAAATACAAATCTAAAAAACTGGGATAATGTACAAGAAACAAAGGGGAGTATCATATAAAACTATATACAAACAAAAACTGTAAGAAGGAAAGGAATATGAGTATGAAGTGTACAATATCAACAAACAAGAGAGGAAAAAAACTAATCAAACAAAGAAGTCCACAAAAACAAACTAAAATGCGGGTGTTAAAGCACATGTGTGTCTGTTCTGTTGATTGTTCTTTTCTCCATAAAGTGGAAGTTCTTCTGTGTGGAAGCTGAGAGTAGTTCAGGTGCGCTGTCACTTCGACGAAGAGGGCGCAAAAATTCCCCATGTCGGCTTGCAGGTAATGGAAAAGACTTGAAGTGATAAATGATCATGGATTTATTCGAAAAAGCTCTTGAAAATCATTAATATGGTGTAGCAATCGTTGGATTTTAAGGTCGGGAGCCTTTGTTGGAAGAGACGTTGAGGAACCAGAATAGCTCATATTGCTGTGCCGGTTTAGTCATGTGGAAGGATGCAGTCAGAATGCACTCTGTCGCATAATGCAAAGGAGTGCCGTTTGTGTTTTCACAAGGGCAATTTGCTGTCGAGGCAAGGTTGAGAGAAATGGGCCTTGTCCTATAAAAAACAGGATTTCTTCCCTTTTCCAGTAGCATGGTTGAGTCTAGACTTTTGGCAGGATGTTAAATGTGGACCTCCCCGTATCTTGATCTTCCCAGTCTGATTGCCAATCCTCCATCATTTTTTTCTTGAAGATTGATTTCAGGAAGGAAGTCTGAGCCTTAACAGAAAGTGGGTCTCTATCAGACTCCGCAGCTTCTTTTGCTAATCCGTCAGCCTCCCCTTTTCTTAGATCGTAGCCCACGTGAGCTTTGATCCAAGAAATGTGTATATGCTTATTTAAGACCAGATATAGCTCTCGGGTCGTTATTGCTTACACAAATGTTTCAAATTCTCCCAAGACCAAAAATCACATGGATTTCGGTTTCAGATCAAGCAGGACACACATGACGAAAGTGCAAGCTGATTAGACGTTCTTCTGTCAAATGACTTTTCAGAACATTCTTAAAACAACATGCATTGTGTGGAGGAACCCATTCTTGAATAAAAATTGGGCATGAAGGCACTGACATGCTTACAGAGCCGGAACAATTTCGTTCTCTAACAGCGATGTATATCGCTTCCCGGTGATCATGCATATCTCTGGACCTATTTAAATTAACTTCTCGAAGAACTACGAGCCCAAAATAAACGATGGAGCAAATCCACTCAATGCCGTCACTTTTGGGGAATGTAACGGAATTTCTAGGATCGAGGGTGGCTTGTTTCAATCTAAATCGAACATTCACTGAACCTTCCAAATGAAAGTGCGCCTCGTCTGTCCAAAAATATTTCCCAAGCCCATTATGAAGTGGCCTCACAAAGAGCAAGAAACGGTAGCGAGAACTGAAGTGAAACATAAAAATCATTTATAAACAACTGCAATGCAAATAAAAGGTTGTACGGATAATATCAGAGAATGTTCCACAGGATCTTAACGACAGTCGAACAAGGCCTAGCCAAAGGCTTTGATACACAATAGACACAAAAGCTGGTCTGAAAATCTCAAGCTTTGTCCTCCTCGACTTGAACTGCTGCTCCTCTACTGCCTATTCAAAATTGGTTTTTCTTCTTCCAGGACGAACGCATAAGAATCCTATTTCTTCAAATTTCATAATCAGAACTCACTATAGAATTTTTTGCACCTGAACAAAACTTTTGCTTCGGCGCCCTACACTGTCGCACTGGCTAACAACAGGCCCCCACACAAAAATATAAATAAATAAAAAAGAACAGGTAATACTTTTAAAATAGCAATTAATAAATATTTTTCCAAAAATAAACCTTAAATATTTTTATCTCTATCGAATGTTACAAAAATATTAAAGAAAATTTTGATTGAAAAAGTTGTCACTAATGAAAACTCTTATGATAAAGAGCAACAAAAACGATTTTTACTTTCCCGTATACGAAGTATACAAAGAATCTTCAAAAAATTCGAACTCGAGATTTTGACAAATCTCCACGTTTTAGACCTCCCAGAGTCCGAAAAACACAATTTTGGAATCATGTCTGTCTGTGAAACGATAACTAGAAAACAATTAGAGCTACGGGGATGAAATTTCGTATGTGGTCTTTAAACATAATTTGTAGGTTTCTATCAAATTTTGGATAAAATCCGTCAACGGGAGGTCTGTCTATCTGTATGTCCGCGGTCATGTGAACGCTATAACTCAAAAACTTTAATCGCTAGATGGATAAAATTTGGTACACAGTTTTATCGTCATGAATGTAGGTCCGTATAAAAGTTTGGGCCAAATCCGTCAAAAAGAGGCGTTGAAATTGCATATTCAATTTCTTTTAATCCGATTCTCATGCGCATGCGTATTGGTAGCAATCTGTTATTGTTGTAAATTTTATTTACAACAATAAATAATGTTTTCAAACATCAATTGTTAAAAAATTTTTTGTTGTTGTAAATCAAACCGATCTCATTATTTCAGCAAATCTTTTATTTACGCGCTTTTGCAATTGTTACGGTTGTGGTAGTATAAATTGTTTTCTTTGGAATTCAATTCCAAAGCAGAATTTTCGCTTTAGTATTCATTGCATTGCCTATTTTATCTCACCTGCTTCCAAGTAATATTTTTTTGAAACGTGGCAACAGATATTTGATTTCAGGTTTGTTTGTTTGTTTCACTTTCTCGTATACGAAGTATACAGAGAGAAAGAATTGTAATCTTCAAAAAAAATTCGAACTCGAGATTTTGACGAATCTCCACTTAGAAAGTATACGAGAAAGTTTAGGGGAGACCACTCCCGCTGGTTATGATAGGAACTTGTAATTGGGACCATGAATATAGAAAATATTTATGAAAAAATATGATTTTTATATATGAAAATAATTATTTTTTAAATATTAATAAAAAATTTATGTTTTCATACTAAAATTTAATTTATGAATAAATTAAATTTTAGTATGAAAACATATCAAGAAAACTTTACGATGAAAAGATTTTTAGTAAAACACATATATTGTCAAATCAATTGTCATACATCATTATAATTAGAACAATAATGATATCTAGGATTTTAATATTGTGCAACTTGTAGAAGAATTTATTTCCTTCGCTATACGATTAGCTGGTGTAAATGTGTTTGTATAGGTAGATGAAGAATGTCTGCTTTAAATTATTATGAATGCGGAATTTGAGGAAGCTCATTATACGTGGTGATTCAAAACTGGAGGAACAAACATCTAGGAGGGGTGGGATACACCTAGACGACTCGAAATCACATATCAATACATGGTCGGAAATACAATCATAACGAGATGGGGTGTTGTTAGAGGTTTTCGCAGGAAAACCGTGGACAGCCACCCTCAGAGGTGTTAGGATGGAAAACAGGAATTCATCGTTATCGCAAATTGACCTTTAAAGACCATATGCGTAAAATAAGTCATATCTTTCCTGATAATGAACTTGCTCGAAGTTTTCTGGCTACGTACTTGGTTCTTACCATCTATAGTTTTGCACGTTTGAGGGCTTGCCATTCCTGCATCTTTGTTTATCCCTCAGCTTATCAGCGGTAGTAGGGGCGTTTTGAAATGGCGCATCTTCGTGTCTACCGCGAATTCCCGCGGCTTATTTCAAAACGTCCGAGATTCCATGCGGTGCCCACGTTACGAAACTTCTGGCAACTTCATTATCAGGAAAGACATGACTTATTTTACGCATATGGTCTTTAAATGTCAATTAGCGATCACGATGAATTCCTATTTTCCATCCTAACACCTCTGTGGGTGACTGACGATGGTTTCCCTGCGACAGCCCCTAACAACCCCCTATCTCGTTAGGATTGGTATGCGTTCGTCCTGGAAGACGAAAAACAATTCTGCATACGTATTAGAGGAGTAGTAGTTCAAGTAGAGGAGGGCAAAGCTTGAAATTTTCAGACCAGCTTCAGTGTCTATTGTGTAGCAAAGCCTTTGGCTAGGCCTTGTTCAACTGTCGTTAAGATCCTGTGGAACATTCTCCGATATTATTACTTTTATTTGTACAGAAGTTGTTTCTAAATGATTTTTATGCTTCACTTCAGTACTCGCTACCGTTTCTTGCTCTTTGTAAGGGCACTTCATAATGGGCTTGGGAAATATTTTTGGACACACGAGGCGCACTTTCATTTGGAAAGTTCAGTGAATGTTCGTAACCGCCGAATTTAGATTGAAACAAGCCACCCTCGATCGTAGTGGCGGCATTGAGTGGATTTGCTCCATCACTGATTCTGGGCTCGTTCTTCTTCGAGAAGTTAATTTAAATAGGTCCAGAGATATGCATGATCACCGGGCAACGATATACTTCACTGTTAGAGATAGAAATTGTTTCGGCTCTGAAGCATTAGGATTGCATTTCCGCCCCTGCATTGCTATGTGATTCCGAGTCGTCTAGGTGTGGCCCACCACTCCTAGAAGTTTGTTCCTCCAGTTCAGAATCACCCTGTATAGCTTACTTATCACGGGATGACATTTCATTATTTAGATGCAAATCATTTTATATTATGTCATTTACCAGTTTCGTTTCGGGTATGTTTCAGAAGCGATGTGTTTCACAGCCCGTGAACTTTTAAATCCCACCTTATCACCTGACAAATTTGTTATTAACATATTACTGACCAGATACATAACAATAGGATTTTTCGATACCATACATTGTTGACTAAATATGTAATACTTTTCATATGCACTTTAGGAAAAAATCACCCTCACTCTCGCGTTATTGTATTAAAAACAATCCATGTGATTATTGGTTGTATTTTTTTTATCTAAAATTTAATTTTTTAGCGCTCATCAAAGTATTAAGGGGTGACACGACCAAAGAGAAGGATAGTCAAGATGTTGCAATGCAACGTCTTGCCTCGGTAAATATAATGGAACAGTTGAGCTGTAATGGATTTAGCTTGTAATGAATATATGGGCCGGGTATAGCTTTGCTATAATCGTTATTCATTGTGGATATTAAATTGCATTCAAATAAATTCTAAAAGTATAGCCATTATACTCTAAATTCAAATATTAATATTAAAGGTATCTTCTCTTGCAGCACTGAAGACTGATCGCAACTTCGAATATGAAATATGTAGTGTTAGTAAGTTATTCAGAAATAAAATATATAAATGGAAGAAAGACATTTAAGAATACAGTATGCAAAATATTTGATTAATGAAGTACTAAACATCTTAAATAAATTCTATTTCATCAAGATAAAAATCAATTTTATTCAATCCATTTCCTTTCAAAAAAGTTTAAAGAATGCTTTCTCTGTCTAAGCCATTATCATTTTTCATTGGGTCATTTAAAAAGAGGTATTGTATTTCTTTTTAATCTCAATAAAGGCCATGAATCAGAAATGCATATCATTTTACTGTTTTGCATGCAACTAGATATGAAAGACGGAATAGATTTTTTGGGGTTTTAGAATTAAACAGATAGTTTATTATTTTCTATCATTCATGTCCAAGTTTTTCTATGCAAGTCTTTGACTAGAGGATTATATAGAAGTTTGTGAAAAAATGTTTCAATGCTGTCTGCAAAAAGTTCATTTAATTTATAATAAAAAAGGCACAGATTATCTGAAAATATTATATTATTTTAAATATAAGAAAAAATTTATTCATTTTTTAAATGTTCTGATGGTATATGTATTTGAAAGATAAAGGAAAATATAAAATAACATTAAACCATAACCGTCCTCTGCGCTTATCACAAAATAGATATTAATAAAAAAGGTAAAAAATTAATGAAACAATAAAAATGAAGGGATTATCAAATTTTAAAGAAAACTGAAGTAAAAAATAAAACTTGTAGTCTCTTTGTTCCAATATATACTCCGGTCGGTTTGTTTGAGACTTTGAACAGGGTTTGTAAATCAGTCTGTAAGTAATTCAAATGAGTGTGTTCTCCACTGGTATTTTTGTATATTTAAGCGAAATAGTATAAATAGTTGTGTGTTTAGCATTATGTGTAGTTTAGTGAAGAGAATCGAGTACGTATTTTGGCTCTCACCCCTTTGATCGATCTCACTGGAGCCCAAAATTTTTTTAACTTGAATCTTCAATTAATTACAGTCGAGTTACAATTTAAATTATGTATTTAATTTATAAGTATATATGCGTTTTCAAGATATTCAACTTTCATACGATTCAATATGAATTCGAACATTCAAGTTCAAAAAATATCAATTTGTGGGTAAGCCTTCATCATTTTGTTTCTCTTAGAGAACAAAAGAAATTCAGCTGCTTCAAGGCCTATATATTTCTGAATCTTAACGGTAATCATCTGGAATTTTTATATAAGCTACCCTATGCGTCTGACTTCTAAATTATAAAAGAAAATTTATACTATGCTTCAAACATGCGCAGTAAAGATTTGTTTAGTGCAAATACTCATATTTCTTCGAAAATTCCAAGCACTCACTTCAAATTTTAATAGAAGGCTTCGCTAACATATTGTCACGAATTTTCGTATGATTTCGATGAGTTTCGTATGATTTCGATAAAAACTCTGTATGCTATAAGCAAAAAAACTTGCGAAACAATTTAGGATTTTTTAAGAAACCATTATATATTCCCGAAAATACGAACTATTTTTACGAAAATGCATGTAAGCATTGCTCACAACGAACGAAACCATTGCTGAAAGTGAAAAATCATTATCAATATTCTGTGAAACGGGATGAGCAGAAATCGTTTTGTTTTTCTTCTCCATCATCCCTTTCTGGTCGGTCCCCTAAATGCCCTCTCTGTAAAATGTCAGTTTAGACGATTTTATATCCCACGATTCTCCACAGCTGATTGCGAACCTTTGTATCCGTATTAACTCCAAATTTTTCTCATCTTACGAATTATGCTTAACTTTTGGACATCAGCGTAGATTCAATGAATAAATACTGATATAATTAAATTAAAAACTTAGCTTCCATTAATCCTAAATGTGGTGCGGAAAATTTCTAAGACAAAAAGAAATATTTACATAATTCAGACTTTTGAATTACAAAATGAGGGTCTACAATGTTTTACTTAGAGAAGTAGAAGTGTACTATTCATATTTAAAAAGTATCAGTAAAAATTTTCCTGTTGTATTTTGTATTTTATCCTGTTATTGACATTTTGAATGTCTGTTTATAGTGCAGGGGAGTCCTAAACTCCTCGACACATTTTAAAATTAAACGTAAAATCAAATAATTGGCGTATAAGTGTGCGGTTTGCACTGAAATTCCAGTCGTGATGAAAAATTATTCCCGCTAATTTAATCGCACAAAAAAATTTAGTTCCTAATTTTGCCCATAGACGGCGCTGTTCCTCAAAGACTGCAAAAAAAAGAAAGTAAAACTACCATAGACGGGCTTCTTATTTATATATTTGACTTACATTTGCAGTCGCTGAGATTTTTATATTAATTTTGACACGGAAATGACGACTCCCAACGAAAAGGCTTACTGCTTAAGTTGGTACTTTGAAGCCATATCCATAATTATTGTCCAATGGCAGTTTTGGGCAATGCGTAATTACCAGTTGTGTGAACAGCAGACCTCGTCTTTCAAACAAAAAAAGCTTCTTCATCGCAATCTTTAAAGGTGTATCCAATGTTGTATCCATTTTAAAGTCAATATGGTTTCCAAGGACATCAGACATCATAAACTGTCTCTCGAGGAGGTACCTTCTTTGTCCCCATATATATGTTACGGTCAATGTGGATAATTGGTTATTATGCATAATTACCTGATCGTCAGCCGGTTATTATGCATAATCACCGCTGTAATGATGCATAATAATCGATTGTCCACATCGACCGTAACATGTACACTATCTTACAAAGCTATATTGACAATCTTAAACAAATCAATGTACAATATTGCGCACCTACATTATGCATAAATTTTACTCCCTATCTTAGCAAAACATAACCTTATTAATATCCATCAAAAATGTACTGAACAAAGTTGCGAAACAATATACTTTGTTTCTTATGCTAAATTAATCTGTGTGTTAATTTCTTTTTTACTTGAAATAAATCTCAAAATTCTGGGATTCATCATCAAACATGTACTATCAAACTGCATAATAGGATATCAACCTATCAAACATAAGAAACAAAGTATGTTGTTTCGAATAAGCATGCCTATTTAAGTGCGATAAAGTTTTCTTGCAAATAAATTTGATCGTTAATTTACTGCGTGTGCGTGACAAGATTCTTTATTTTTTATTTCATTGAGTAAAAGAGTTTTTATTTCACACATAAAATAAAAACGCTATTAACGCAATAAAGTGTGTTTGAATTCTTTTAATTTTTCCTGCACCTAATTTATCCCCAATTCTGAGAAAGGATACAAAAAATGAATGCATTAACACAACCAATTTTTAATAGAAAACTTACCCATTGAATTTTTCACGAGGAATAAGGGCTTCGTTTAAATATTAATTGTCACGGAAATTTACTTTCACGCAAGTGGAGGTATATTTTTTAGCTTTTACTAGATACCCACTTAATAATAAGGAATGAAGAACGCGAGGAGGTCCTTGTTTTCCTTAAAACTATTCTTATACTTGAAATGTTTAAAAAAAACTGTGGAATAAACAAAAGAAACAAAAAGGATGGAATTTGTGAACGAAAATGGAAGGAGAGTAATAATCCACAGAATATTAGAATTTAGAAAGAATAATTACCTCACTTCTTTTATTTCATGCTGCTTAGTGCTTAATTTGCATGATTATTTGAAGCTCAGGAATGCAGAGAATTTCTAAAGAACAAAAAATTAGAAAAATTCTAATCGACGCTAAGCGCTTGTAGTTGTTGAAGTCTTTAATCATAATGTAGAATAGGAATTGCTGCAGCTTTGTTATTTTTCCTTAAAAACTACAGGGTGAATGTTGAAAAAATTATTTTCTTTAGTTCAACCTTTTTGTGTATGTGTGAGATATTCTTACTTCATTAGGAGCTTTTTCTTAAGCTAGTGCATCTTTTGTCTTCAAAGTAATTGCGTAAAATGTCCGGTTTGTCATTATTTCTGACGGGGATTTCCCATAATTTGAAAATAGTAAACGCAATCTATAAAGAAATGCTACATTAAAATTGATTCTGAGCAAGTGCATTAGGAAATTATTTCCCTATTATTTGCTACTTTAATACCAGCAAAGACAATTATACACGAAAATTGTACCAAGGTCAACAAAGAATGTTGGTATTTTAAGAGCTCTTGTGCGAATAAACAAAAATTGATATCAGATTTTTTTTTATTTAGTATTATTTTCTCTTTGTCGTTCTGTTGATGGCAACGATTTGAGTCATCCAATTTTTAATTTAGTGAGATTATCATAATATGCAATTGACGTGGATACGTCATTATTTTTTTCTAATATCTGTTGCAAGATGCAAACTGTCGAAGACAAATGCGAACATGTGTTTCCTTAGGGCAAAATTCTCTTTTCAAAACTTCTAGATCGAATATTCAAACGGAATGTTCTCGATTTAATAAGAAATGCGAATTGTATGTTTAAAGTCTTAGGACGTGAACTATACGGGTCAGAATAGGAATATCAGTTAGTTCATGCAAAAATAGTCGAGAATTTTTTTAAACAACAAATATATCAACACTTGTTCGCCCAGACATAAAATATCAGCCTGACTGTAATACACCCTACCTCTTCCTTTTAACTTAGCTACAGCCATAATTTAGGCAAATTCACATCTTTATAACCTTAATTTGTTTTTGATTTCACATCCTTTTTTAGCTCTTTCTGGTCTGATGATGTCATTTGCAACCACTTGAGTAATCTGCCTTTAATGATCAACAGATGTCCCACTTGTACTCATACTGTACTTAATATCCTTAGATGGCAACGCGACCTTTATACAAAGGAATAATTTAATTTATCTGGATGAAATTAATTAATTAATTTAGAGGAAATAAATTATCTTAAACATGCAATATTTCTAATTAATTGATTAATTTGCATGAAATGAATGATATTAAACATGAAATATTTCTAATTAGTTAGATCATTTGGATGAAATGAATGATCTTGAACATAAAATATTTCTAAATTGTTTTTTTAATATTTAATTTTTTAACAAACATATAATAATTTGAGTTGGAAAGGGTTAAAGTATATAGAAAGTTATGTGTGATATATATTTTGTGCTTTAATAAAATTTATGCATATTTCATATATCTGAGACTTTATTTCGTTACAATGCATATATGTGTATGTAACTTCTTTTAATGTTTAAATCATTAGAAGCCATTTGAACTCAAATACTGTTATCTACACTAGCATACAAAAGTTAAGGAACATTTCTTAAAATGCGAGAAATTTTCAATTAATACGAAAACTATGTTTCGATATCAGTTCTGAAGAATCGTGTGACGTTCAATAGAGTATCATATACATATTACAGTGAAGATTCGGTCACGAGGGCAATTAGGGGGACCACCAGAAAGGGATGAAGGCGAAAATGGAGTTTCACACGTCCTATTTCACAGAAAGCTTATAACGAGATGTAGCTTTTATCAATGGTTATGGTTTAATGTGCATAATATTTACATGCATTTTGGTAAGCATAGTACAAATATTCGGGAAGATATAAACGTTTCTTTAAAAAATCCCAAATTTTTCCGCATGTGTTTTGCTTATAACATGCAGAGTTTTCATTCAAATTATTCGACATTTTCAGAACACTTGAAAATATGCTTCAGAAGTATTGTATTAAACTTTGAAATAAGTACATTGAATATTACAGGAAATATGAGTGTTTGTGCTAAATAATTTTTTACTGTGCATGTGCGAGACGCAGCGGAATTTTTCTTTCATAACTTCAAAGCCAGATATATAGAAAACTTTTAAAAAATTCCAGTTGAATCCTATTAAAATTCAGAAAGCTGCCGGCATTTCAGGGAGGTGAATTTCAATTTATCTTTAAGAGAAGCTAAATGGTGAGGGTTTTTGTACAAACTGATATTTTTTAAATTTGAATCTTCGAACAGTAACATTGAATTTTAGTAAAATTGAATATCATGAATCATGAACGCTTATAAATTAAATACATTATTTAAATTGCATTTTCTCGAATACCATTCGAAGATTAAAGTCTATAAAATATCAGTTTGTGCAAGAACCCTCATCATTTAGCTTCTCTTAAAGATAAATTGAAATTCACCTCACTGAAATGCCGACAGCTTTCTGAATTTTAATGGGATTCAACTGGAATTTTTTTAAAGTTGCTCTATATATCTGGCTTTGAAGTTATGAAAGAAAAATTCCGCTGCGTCTCGCACATGCACAGTAAAAAATTATTTAGTACAAACACTTATATTTCCTGTAATATCCAACGTATTTACTTCAAAATTTAACACAATACTTCTGTATTATATTGTCAAGTGTTCTGCAAATTTTGAATAATTTGAATGAAAACTCTGCATATTATAAGCAAAACACATGCGGAAAAATTTGGGATTTTTTAAAGAAACATTTATATCTTCCCGAATATTTGTGCTATGCTTACGAAAATGCATGTAAATATTATGCATATTAAACCATAACCATTGATAAAGGTAACATCTCGTTGTCAGCTTCATGTGAAACAGGATGTGTGAAACTCCATTTTTCGCCTTCATCCCTTTCTGGTGGTCCCCCTAATTGCCCTCGTGACCGAATCTCCACTGTAGTATGTATATGATACTCTATTAAATGTCACACGATTCTTCAGAACTGATTTCGAAACATAGTTTTCGTATTAATTGAAAATTTCTCGCATTTTACGGAATGTCCCTTAACTTTTGTATGCCAGCGTATTTAAATTCTTAAAGCCATTCATTCTCAGAGTAATAGTGGTAGTAGGGTGAGGTTTTTGGCACAAGGTTCAGTATAGGACATGCTGCGCAAAACACAAGGTAAATTAAAAGATCAAAATTTAAAAAAATATGGACAGATTAAAAGAACTATGTCAGTGGTATTAAAAATTGAAACGTTTCAAAAAGAACAAACTGTTAAAATGTTAAATGCTAAAATTTCAAATGCAATGAAAGAAGCCATTGGCTTTGAGGAATTTCAAAAGTTTAGGGTGGTGTTTGTCACCCACTAAGTCCTTAAGGTTTAAAACGGTTATAAGAAAAACTTTTACGTTGACGACTAAAATCAGGGCATTGAGTTAAAATATGGACAATTTTGTTGACCACACCACACTTACAGCAGGTGCGAACTCGTTCTCTAAATAGCAGATATCTGTGTGTGTAGCGTGTGTGACCGATCCGGAGACGAATCAACTTTAAATCCAATCCACGGCTTTTTAAAACAGGCCACATAGTTATGGTTGGTTTGATTGAGAGCAATTTATTTCATTCTCATGGAAGTTAAGGGCAGAATAGTTCATCTACAAAACAATCCAAATAATTAAAAAATCCTCGTTGATAGCATTATATCATTTTTATTTTTTCTTAAAGTATGTGCCTACCTTCGGAGCACTTTTTTGAAAAAATGGAAATTTTTATTCAACACTTATGTTTTCAGTTATAACGGCGTGTAAAACTGTTAATGCAAATGCCATTCTAATATACAAATTTTTTATTTTTCAAATTTTTACCATTTTTGGTCAAAATTTAGTAAAAATAGGAAATTTCAAGCGTACATTTCTTTATTAGTTATAGTGCATTTTTAATTTTCTGAAATTGCTTAATACTAGTGATGAAAAAAACGTTACTTTTCCATTTTTGAACTCTCTTGCATTAAATATTTTTTTATTTCATTCTTAATAAATAAATGTCATATTCTATTCATCTTATTTTTTATGGAAATACATAGTTCCAAAGACATTTTTTATAAATTTCGAACATTATTCTACCAGCATTGATGCAAAAATTGGTTTTGTTTGAAGTCTCTTTGAATAATTTTTTTATTACCATGAAGACAAAGAAATTTAAAGCTGAAAGCATTACGTTAAGAATGTCTGCAACATACTATAACTTAAACCCTACATTTTTTGCCTATCGTTTTATGTTTAATTCAAATCATTTTAATCTCAAACTGAGCCATTATATGAAAAGCTTATTTTGGAATTTTTCTAAGAAATAATTTATGTGACTCTCCAAAAATGTATTTTGAATATATTTTATACAGAATAAGTCTTAATCTTGCCTCTTTAATTGCAGCTAAAAAGAAAGAAAACTTCTTTCCTTGAAGGTAAAAGTCATAGATATGCAAAAAAAATATTTAAATGGAGATCAAAAATAATCTAGATTCAAATGGCGTCCCAAAAAATAAAAAAGTCCAAATATGCAAATAATTTTTCAATGCAAATCTAAAATAATCTCTATTTGAATGATGTCTTACTTTGCATTGAGTTTTAATGTTTTTAGAATTTTTGTTCAGTGCTCCAGACAGAAAGAATCAGTGGTCATAAAAGTACTAAATCTTGAATGGTGTGCGTTCGAAGCGAATGACACAAAAAAGAACAAAAATTCACACGAAAAGAAAAATCTTGTAAGAATGGTTAGTTTTTATCTTAGATCTCTTTACTTTTCCCTTCAAACAGTTATTAAATTCACATTTGGGTGTTTATAACAATAGTTAGTACCTATTACAAACTTAAACAACAGACACAAATTATTCTATAGGAGGCGTATGTATAGTTGATGGTCGTGTCAGAGACATGACGTCATACTAAGACATAGTGAAGCAGTCAAATTTTTAATACAACATTAACCATACAAGTTTTGCAAACACAAACATATAATAATAATATTACATATTTGCTCTCATAAACTTGTAATAAATTGTAGAAAGTTCATTCCGTAATGTTTCTATTTCTGCGAGCGAATGCGCATGCGGCACATCCCTCCGGAAATTCTAGTGTTATCTGAGAGGGAGAAGAATAATTATGTTATGAACATGAACTCTACGGTACCAATAGCAAAGTGGCAAACTAGCGAGAGGAAGCACGAATCACTTACTTATTTTAAACTGGCATTTTTACTTCGCACTCACGATCGGCTGGTATGCCAGAATTACTAAAGGTGGAGAACAATTCAATACCGGGATTGTTCTGCCGCATTCCTTGTGCCCTATTCCCTTACTGTCCAATCACACAATTGGAGTTTGTCCGTAACGACAACGAAAATGGAATCTTGCTTCTTCTGAAAGCTTTCGAGAAAAAAAGCAGTGTAACAACACAACTAAGACTGCATCTGAGAAAACAAATTGCTTAATGAAGCACAGCTTCACTTGCTTCAGATAAATGCATGCTACTGAAGTGGAACATATTCATCCTAGAGTTAAATACATATCATAACTATAATATAATTTTCGCACGGTGGCAAGTAAGTTAAGTTTATGAAAAATATGCATATCTATATACTTCTATCGTTAATTTTAGGAGATTTTTTGCGTCTATCGACTCATATGTTTTGAAATTCATACCATCTAGATCTGGTTTTCTTTTGATTTCCGTGTTCATCTCAATAATGATACTTTAATTCTATTCACCATATATTTTAATATTTTAATCCTGTTTAACATGGGTGTTATAAAGCATAATTTGCTGACATCTTATTATTTATAATGCTTCGTCATATATTTATTCATGCCACATACTAGGAAGCTTGTATATTTTAATTCGTTTTAAATGGTTATTTAATTTCTACGGAAATATTATATATTAAAATATGCTTTTTGCCCTTTTTTATCTTATTACTTAAAATATATTCTATTTTTTATTTCATTTATTCAAAAATTAAGTAAAAATTCGCTTATTTCCATACTACAAATATAGTAATCAGTATTTCTTCATTTGTAAGATTGTTATTATACAATTTAGATGCACAGATTAATTTTAAAATTGCATTTAATACCCTTTATGAAGAGAAACTATGCTTTTTACACATCTGAAGGAACGTTAAACATCTTCAAACAAAATTCCTCCGCCAATGTAAGACATGTAAACTTCACATAGAACATTTTATGAAAGATGTCTCAAATGATTTTTATTTCATTAGGTAGAATAAGTTGTCAACGTTTTAAAAGTGTTTGAACTCCGTTGTTATCTCCTATTTAATAAAAGTTACAATTATTCATACAAGCCAAATTCGTTAAGGTTTATATTGCCTTTTCTAACTTTGAAATGCGCTTTTCTAAGTCTCATATTTTTGTTCGTTCCCATCTACTGCAAACTTTTTATCTACTCTATCTATAATACAAAAAGGCAGAGAAATCGATGACGGTCACGTGCTTTGACTACGTACCAAAGAGATTTAGACAGTCTGTCTACAAATTAGCATATACACGGGATACTGTTTGGATTCTGTGATGATTTAAAATGAAATAGGAGTTATACCAGAATTAATTTATTTTTTAATATAATCTTTCAGCATTTTTTTGTTTGCTTATTTTTTGTAATCTCTTTCTCTGAGTGTTGGGAAACACTGAAAGGCTCCCTTTACTTATAGATTTGCATTCATCAATTTAGCATTTTTTAAAATTTTTTTTGGTAATGCATTTTTTTTCTTTTAATGAATTTTGCTTTATTTTTTTCTCGGACAAAACGGAAGTAATTGTTAGAAATAAAGTTATTAAAAAAGCGAAAGTTTGTGTCAATTGATTCATCAGTTCTGTTCTTCATGCTTTTTTTATTTCTTAAGCACTAAGTCAATGTGCATGAGATTTTCTACTACAACTTTCGTTAGTAAATCTGAGACTATCAGATCTGAGATACTGTTGGCAGGATAACAGCCCGTCTTAGACGGCCAATCTTCTAATATAAAAAGATACGCCCAAATCTGTTACATATTTTTATGAAACGAATCGAATCGGAGTAATTTTAAATCGCAACATGTATGTGTTTACTTCTATTTTTTTTCAGAATTATCAGACTTTAATGGTGAATTCGTTGCAATGTTATTGGAATTTCAAACTTTTATTGCATTTTTATTATTAAAAAATTCCAAAGCATAAACCTAATTGAGTAGTCATCCATGTATGGTAGCAGCTATTTAGCTGACAATATGATGTTTGACATTTACTGTTTTTAGTTGAATGATTCATTAGGCATTGTTTTATATTCAACTGATTTATTGATACGTTTCAACTTGAAATTTATTAAATAATAATTGTAATAGTGAGTTCAGATGCATCTATAAAACGTTTCGAAATCTTAGTTACTAATTTATTGCTTTTTTATTTCAAAATTTTCCTATTTTAGCAGTTGCCTGGATATTAAAGCCGCCATAGTTTCATAAATGAGATAAAAGAGCTTCATATTATAATTATATTAATTTTTTTCAGAAAATTTTAATGCCCAAATATGGAATTGTACTTTATTTTATAAATTAATTATAACTTTGAATTTTATCTAATAATAGAAATTTTCAAACTGTTTTTAAGTTTCGAGAATAGCACCTTCTCTTTAAGACGTTCATACTGAAATGGCAAATGACAGAAATCGACAGGGCTATTATAGTTTTTCATAATTTATATTTGAAATAGATGGTTTTTTTGTTTATTTCAATATTTGTTGAGTTTGTTTTCTTATTCAAAGTTTTGCAGCATTTAAAAAGAAAAAAAATTAATAGAGTTTTCTTTATATCAATTTTTAAATTTTAGACTTCAGAGTCTGAAAAAATAAAAGCAATTACTTAATAACCAATTTTTAAATAATCGCTACCATCTGTGTCCTTACACTTTAAAATGAAAATGATTCTATCAAATTTCTGAATGACATAGACATATAACAGAGAAAACCTCTTAAACAAATAGTTTTCGATAATTGCAAGTTCTAACAAACAGAGCAATTAAATCCAAAGCAATTATCTGCGCATATCTTATTTCAATTTTGCAGCCCTCACCTTAAAATTGAGTTATTAACTTACAGATTCAGTAGAGTCGCCGGAATGCGTAAAGCCCATTTCTCGTGGACATTCAGGCAACAATTATCTGAGAGGCAATAAATTGTATTTTAATTGGATAACGAATTCCATTAATTGACAATTTGCATTTTCGCATGTTTGAAAATGATTTTCTCTGTTCCCGAGCGTTAACCTGCCACTGTGGAGTGGATACCGGCCACAACTGCTTTCCCAGAGCTAAATTATACCCTTGAATTTGCATGAAACGTTAAGTAATCTCTCATATTCTGTTGGCCAATTGCTTTTAATTTATGCATTCGCATCCAGCTATGAATGTAACTGAATTAGCAAACGGAACTATAAATCTGTTTCTGATATGTAATATGATTATGAAAGCAATAAAAGACTGAAAAAGCGTATCATTTTTTTATCTATCTTGATAACGTTTTCAGGCTGCCATTTTGTTACGTCTAGAATGCCAAGTTATCCCTTTTAGTGCTAAATGACGATATATCGCCGTTCGGAACGATTGCGAAAAGTGCCCACCGCGGTATATAGTAGCGTATGCAATGGCGCCTTACTATTCGCATCGCGAGAGAACTCTATCTCAAAATAAATTTATAAAACATTATAAATGGTTTTATTAATATATTCGATTTATTAATAATATTCGATTAATATTATATATTAATATTAATAATATCCGATTAATTTTATTAATATTCGATTTTTCTGTTTTTCATGATGTTTTCTATTTATGTTATTTGTATGATTTTCAACAAATATTGAAATACAATTGGCATTAATTTATTCTCCCTTTATTTTGCAATATGCTCCTTTTTGAATTTTGTAAACATTATTCTTATTTTGTTTTTATGAGCTTTTTCACAAACCTTAGAAAATTCGTCAAACTGTTCCGGCATTGTTCGCATAGGTGCTATACTTTAGGTCGGTACTAAAAGGGTTATACATCTTTAGTTGGTGATTACTCCTTGCATAGTAGATGGTCACTCATCAAGGGTTTTCCAAAATTTTATTTTAATTTTTTAATTAATTAAAAATAAATCGAAATGCTGGCGTTTTTCTTCAAGAAATTCAAAGCATCTTATTGCAAAAAAACACTCTTTAAAACTCAAAAAAATAAATTAGATTTTCAGTGATACCAATCTTGTGCCCGTGCAAATTTTTTCTTTAATTTTAATATATTTTTAAATTAATTTATACACAATTTGTAACATTTCTTTTCTTTGTGATAATGAAATTTAAACCAATTTTAATGTGTCATCAAAACTTTCTATAGCGTCCTTTTGCCAATGTTAAAGCTATGATAAAAAAATGCTTTTTTCAGGCATCGGCAACGTCAATGAAGTATAAGCAACGCAATACAGCGTATATTAACTCTTCGCACCTCCATATCAGAGTTTGGAATATGAAATCTAATTTTTAATTTGCTGAAAAGAGAATGTACCTTTTAATTTAATTTTTGGTGAGCCACTTGCAATTTTTAACCCCTTGCCCTACAATTTCATTTAACCTCCTAATCAGATGACACCACCCATTTGGGATATTTTTATTATTTCAATCTATTTAAGATGGTAAAGGATACTTGAGACATTTAAGCGTTTCCAAGCGATTTTTATATTTAAAATTAATTGTTACGTTGACTTAATCACGGATTTAAATAGCAAAAATTCTATAATTCGATGCACGTGTCAAACAAGTTGTTGCAGATTAATGGGTTAACCAAAAATAAAAAGTGAGACTATTGCAGTTAAGAAATATTGAAAAATTCTATTGAAATTATTTAGGAATTTTAAAACGGTTGTCGGTGCTTGATGTTGTTGCCTTCAGTTGAACTGTATAATTTTGCATTGTTTTTAATGATAGAATTCTTGGATATAAGAAGCGTTTTTTCATCGTAATCGATGTTCACATTTTTAAGGTCTAAACAGTAATGTGGTTGGTGTAACTATCGGGTGTGGTACGTCACTTAACTGGCCCAGTATTGCTCTCGATCTTCTCCTTGAGCTGCATACTGATGGATCACATGCTGATCGCTCCAACAGTTCGCATACAGCTCAATTCCAGGATCTATTAAGGATCCAGTATTCCATATGAATATGCTCCCCTTTACAATGACTTTTGTTGAATTTTGGAATTCCATATGATTATTGTCAAATAACTACTACTAAAATAAATGTTCTAAAATAACTGTTACTTCTAGATAATTAGATAATTTTCAGATTGACTTTCTACTTTTAAGGTCAAAGAATGCACCTCATTTTATTTTGGGAGCAATAAATAGCATCTTCAATTTTTTTATATGCGTATGTTTTTATGTGTTTTATGTTTATGTAATTTTATATTTATGTGTTTTTATGTGTTCTATTTTGATGTCATTGGGCGTTCTTAGCAGTTTCCCCATTCAGTTTTATAAAGAATCGCATTTGTAAAGAATATCCTGAAGTTATACCTTCTATACGTGAATTCTTAAATATTTTAATTTCGGAATAAATATTAAATTTAAAACTTTTATTAACATTATATCATCTTGATTTGACGATATTACTAGAGTTGGTAGTAGGAGATTAGATCTTTGTTGAAAATAATTTTTAAATATTTCATTATTGCACCGAATCCCTAACTACAATGAGTTAATTAGTAAAATGTTTGTTCTACTGATACAATTAGGCTATAATTACAAGACAAATAGTTTTCAAATGTTTTAATTTCAATTGGAAATGAATGTTATTTATTTCAGAAAACTGTGGGGGGTTTTTATCAGTACTACACTGTAAATTTAAAAGCAGTATAACACTACTATAGCTTGTCCCAAGTATGTAATTTTTCTAGAAATCAGTAAAAAAGTGTAGAATCTTCTAGTCTTTTTTTGCTATTTTCTATTCACAGTTCTTTAAATTATTGGTTATTAGACTAGCATACGTTTATTAATGGCACACTACTCAAGAATAAGTATCTACTAACACAGAATTCACAATAACACTCTACTAAACAGAGCGCCTTCCGTGAATGCATATTTCACTTTATTTTGCAGTAATGCTAAGAAACGTGTTTTGGTAACATGAGCATTTCTTAGAAAAAATTTGGAGTATTCATGAGCTGAACGAGAGAAAGCCTCTAAGCAGCCTACTTTCACAATAGATTCTTTTATTCCAATTGATCCACTCAATGGCATTCATAATGAGTTGGCTTACCAAATAAAAATCAAGGATTCACATTATGTTCGCAATTAAAAGAAAAGAAATCATTTAAACTTATCTTCTGAATATATTCAGACCATTTTATACAGCGTATACAGAAAAAGAATTCGTGTTCTCACAAGGGAATAGAATCACTAGCAGAATTTTAAAACTAACTAATAAATATAAACTTTTTTACCTTTAACTTTCACGTAAAATAAATTTGGTTTTATAAAAAAAACTATGCCTACAGAAGGAAAATAACAGCTACTTTTTTCGTTGTCGTTATTGAAGTAAAATTGAAGTATTTTGTTATTTTCGTTATTGATGTATTTAAAGGATTTTCAAGAGTTTGAAAATCCTTTCGAGTTCTGACTAAAATGTTTCATCCTTGATAACAACTCTTGCAAAAACTTATGTTTGACAGAATTATATATTTTCTTTACTTTTAGGATTACATATTAATGGGGATTTACTTCACATTGGAAAATGATATTTGCCATTTGCAAGATATTAAAATTTAGTTTAAAAAAACCTTGATTCAAAACATCAATTAAAAGTATGCTTATTTTTCCATTTTCAATCCATTAAATTTGAAAACAGAGCTTGGATATTTCTTTAACTGTACACTCTTCCGAAAGAATTTTTTCATAAACATTTTTTCATCTTTGATTGCATCTATAATTAAAACTTCAACTTATTAATATTTTAATATATGTTGATGAAGGAGCAAAGCTTGGTTTTAAAGAACTCAAGAGTAATGGTAAATTCATGTTCATTTGAAATGAAATTCCTTTTTAGCTGACATGAAATTAAATCGATATATATGTTATGTTGATTGCCTATAATTTGAATGACAATCATTCATCATGATATTTCATTATTTCTTTAATGCACAGTTCCGTCATTAATTGAATGAATAAAAGTGCTCTTAATTTTATGAAGTTATCTTAATGGTGAAACTTGTAATTAATTATTTTTTCAATATCTGTCCATTTCTCTATCCCCGCTATCTTCAATTTTTCCTTTTTGTTAAGGCTAATAACTTCAAAAATATTCTCTGTAAATATTTATTCTGTTGGTAATGTTCCGGATTAAATTCCAGTGTTAAATGATGGACCACTTATCTTTTAACTTTTTAATAACATTTAACTGAAACAAAACAACGCACGTAAATTAACAATTGAGAAAAAAGAATTACAGATATTGTGGGTTTCGATACTTAAGTGATAACCCACGTCTGTCATTCCTGAAGTCCTCTCTGTTTCTGCCCGGAAAATTAAAGAACGTTCAATATTAGATTACCAGTTTGGAGTGCGCATGCGCCAGCAAGTAACGTAGATAATAGACGGATGCAAAAATTGGATACGTAAGCGAAAGTTAAATATTTTTTTATCTATTTTCCAATATCTGTGCATTTCTCTATTATCTCTTTTCCATCTAGCGTTGCACTTTTATTTTACTTTACTTGTTTCGTGTTCGTAAAGATGGACTTTTTTTCAATCATTTCCTGAGGTAATAAAGGTTTGAAATTTTGTGCACGTGTGTATCTTAGATGACAATATATTATTTTAATATTTTCAGGACTTAATTGTCAATTAATTGATAAATTTATTTAAATTTTGATTACATAACAGGGACGCCATCTGGTAGGGAATTAGAGAAATAATTTATTGTAATACACCATAATATTAATAATAATGAACTATAAATTTTAAAAAAGTAGAAAATAATTAAAATAATAAATATCTAGATGCTAATACATTCATAAAAGTGTGTTTTTAAAAACTGCTTCATTAATTTCATCTTTTCTTTTTGATAAAGATAATACTTTTTAAATATTGTATATAAAAGTTTATTCTATTCGCAACTGAAGTAACAGGCGAATATAAAAATACATGCATAAAATAAGAATCGGAAGAAATATTAATTATTCAGGTAAAAAAAAAAAACAATTGCGAAAATAATTATTCGTGAGTGTCTGTCCTCTATATTGTGAGTCTTTTTATACAACTTACTCAAAAACTTATGTTTACTTTTCCCATCACTTTATTGCATGATATGATTAAATTGTTGCGATAGGTGATGTCATAAATGACGTTCCTCTTGTGTAAAGGCCCCAAGACAGCAAGCTTTTAAAATAATCTCCTAAATCCAGTGTTTCTTTCAATGGCATTTGTAATAAATTAGTGGGTTAATTCAGTGCTGCGAAAACTTCTTTTCGTTTCCTATCCTCCTCACCTTGTGCAAAATTTTGTCGCAACACCCAGAGAGATAGAAACCATGATTTTTGAAGAAAAGCCTTATATTTTGTTCAAATAAATTTCTTTGAAATTAGCGACCCTCGCCACCCAGAGTTTGCGCACCACTATGCTAAATAAAAGTAAAAGATACATGTTCAGTTTCCAATAAAAGGTTATTTAAACTTCTCTCGTAAGAATATTCACTTGTAAACGGTATAAACAAGATGACAATTATTGAGCTATATGAAATAAAATTTCTAAAAACTACTGAGTACAAAAATTTTATTCAAATTTTAAAAGTAACTACAGATATTCGGATTTAGTTTATGACATGTTTGATATGCTTTCCATCAATGGCTATGACGTGGCGCAGACGAAGAGCAAAATTCTGCAAAAATCGCTGAAGTGTCGAGACATCGACACTACCAGTTCTCTCGAACTTTTCAATCACATTTTTGATTGTTATAACACTTGGACCTTTTGTCTTCAGCTTGTACTCGGTCGCAAATTTCCTTTTAGGAGTAATCGGGCTGTTATTGCTCGAATAGTAGGCCTTGACGATCGATATACGCTCAGAAACGCTGTATTTCGACATTTTCAACGAAAACTGAACAACAACAATAAGAGTGCACCTGCTCGAAATAAAATCCCAACATGCCCTGCATTCAACCGCCAAGTTTTAACTGAATCACGCCAACTGTTCAAAAGCTATCAAGGTTTATTTTTCAAATAGCTCAATAATTGTCACCTGTATGAAAAGAGAATTCGTGTTTTCATAAGAGAAGGGGGATCACAAGTAAAATTTTAAAACTAAGCATTTAAAAGCTTTCTTTACTTTTAATTTGCACCCCAAATAAACTGCGTTTCAGAAAAAGTATACCTAGAAAAAGAAAACATTTATTAAAGGGTTTTCTTAGGCAAAAAAAAATCTGAAATATTTTTCGAATTCAGATTAAAATTGCTTAATAACTAGGAAACAAGCTCTTGTAAAAGCACATGGCTGATAAAATTATATATTTTCTTAATTTTAGGTTTTTAGATTAAAATGTATTTCCTTAACATTGCAAAATGTCAAATTCCGGTTGCAAAAATACTAAAATTTATAAAAAAATAAAAAATGAAGTAAAAGTAGCCCTCGATAGTTTATCAGGTATATATATATCGAACTATAAGATATGTAAAGATTTTTAATTTTTTCTGTAATCGTAATGTTTTTTAATACGCCAACGACTATTTTTTTAAAATTAACTATGCATCTTTCTAGGTTTGTTAAATTTATAACCATACATTCTCTCTTAATTGGATTCACGCAAGGTTTGCCTCTTACTGGAAGAATTCTGACATTTATGTAATTGTTGATCTTGTGAATCATGTAATTAATTTTACTTTACCATGTAATTGCCTCTATTTTATATGAAAATGAAAATAAATACAGTTATGCGTATTTATTCTCATGATTATTAAGTTTTCATTAATAATTTTTTAATTATAATAATAATGTAACATTACACGTCATTACACATACCTTGAATATGGTACTTTCCATATTCAAAGAACACATTAATTTATCAATATTATTAAGCAATGCGGAATCGCGTCTACCCATTTCAGTAACCTCCTTAAACTCGTTACAAATCTTAACTGTATCCGTGTTGAGCTTCTTTCTGCAACGGAAAGTTAAATAAAGGCTTGAATCATTGTTTTTACTATACATCAATCTGATATTACAGCTGAACCAATATTATTTTTTAGTATTTATGGCTATTTGAGGTACCATTATTTTATGTAGATGTTATCTTTATAACCGCAAACATTTCTAGTGAAGTTTCCGAAAAAAAGGATTTTGGACATGCGTTGCTAACGAGCAGAATTTTCGAAATCATATATTTTTTCTTAAGCAGAAGAGATATATTGCCCCGAATTCCTTTCTGTGAGCTACAGCTCTTACAGAACTTAGAAAATAAATTGTGATTTCCTAGAAGAACACAAAAATTTGAATAGGCTTTGAAAAATATTAAAATAATATTGAAACGATTTTCCAAAAAGTAAATGTGAATTCTTCGAATAATATTTCTGGGGTGTTGGAACCCTATGTCCGTTAACCCTAACCCTGTTACTTCGATGTACCTTTTCTCAAAATCTGTTATAGATTCATGTTTGAAATTTTTTATACAAGTAAAGTACATCTTTCTCATTATACTGAAATAAGCTTTTTTTTTAAAAAAAACTCAAAACTTACTTTTTTACAATTTTTTTTGTGTCAAAATAGGGTAAAATTTCACTATGTCTAATTAAATATTTTGTAAATTTATAAAAAATTAACAATTGAACAAAAGTTCATTTCAGTATGATGACAAATGTGTACTTTACTTCTATAAAAAATTTCAAACATGTATCTACAACAGATTTTGAGAAAAGGTTTATCTAAGTGGCCAATTTAATATTTTTTGTTTTGAAACAAAAAATTTATAAAGAGTGATTTTTTTAATTTAAAAAAAATCATTTTAGTAAAATAAGAAAGATGTACTTTACTTGTATAAAAAATTTCAAACATTAATGTATAACAGATTTTGAGAAAAGGTACATCAAAGTAACAGGGTTAGGGTTAACGGACTTAGGGTTCAACTCCCCCTTACATGAAAAGTGAAACCCTTGTTGACCGTTTAGTATTAAAGTGAAGTATTTTTATCTTCTGCTTCAAAGTTTCTTGGGAAGAAAGGTTAAAGACAAAGATTCGTTTTTGAATTGGGATGAAAATTGGCCCAATAACGCTGAATTCACACAAACTTCGAATCACAAGATTTCAATTTAACACGGCTTCATAAATGTGGAATTTTAAACATCTCTTGAATTCTAATTTAACATTATCACAAAAATAAAAAAAATTAAGAATTCCAATGCCTACTGTAAGCGAAATGCAATGACTAAACAAGAGGAAATTTCAATGTAGAATATAATAAGTTTGTGCATAGAAGCAATAGTACAATTTCGAAAAGAATTGATTAATTGATTAATTCAGCGATTCTCAATCTGTGGGGGGCGCCTCCTAGGGAGGATGTGATAACACTAAATGGGGGCCACGAGCATATCGAAAATAAAATATTGTTAAAAAAATTTATTTATTTACTGAAAGGGAAATAAAACAAAACACTTTCTGACATAATAAAAAATAAAATACACATTTACAGTGATATAATGCACTTATAAATAGGATTGTATCAGTACTGCACAATGTATTAAATAATTAACTTATTAATACTAAATTGAAAACAAGTTTAATAATTATTATAGACTACCTTGGGCCTTTCTTGCAGAGTAAAGTTTTCCGAATGAAGGTTTAACATTAGAAATAGACACTCTTTCTTTTTCTATAGCTAAGATCTATATTTTGTCTTCAAAGCAGCCACCGTAGAAAATCCGGTTTCGCAAAGGTAGAATATTGAAAATGGTAATAGTATACGAAATACTCTTGTTTTCAGTGCAGAAAACTCATAATCCACCCCTGCCCAAAATTCAAAGAGTGATTTATTAATAAATTGTCTTTTTATTTCACACTTGCTATGAAATCCATGAAGATTTCTTCTTCGGCAGTTGACAGACCTTTGGGAGTATTTTGAAATGGATCCCTAACACACTCGTAACTTGCTACCAAGTTGTCATCACCAAGAAAATTCTTTTTAAAACTCTTTGCCAACATGAGTAAGCGATTTTCAATGGTTACGAAGGACCTCATCTGAAAGTTATTGGTTGTGCAAAACGATTTTTTTAATTAATGGCTTTTATGGCCAAACGATATTTTATTTAATTTTTTCTTCAATGGTTACAAAAATAACTTTCAGATGTTGTTCTTCAGCTTTGTAAGTTTTAACAAATTCAACCGCATTTGGGGGGCTCGGGGCAGAGGAGGAGGGGGAGATGAAAATTATGATTGAAAATTGGGTCGCAAAAACTGAAAGGTTGAGAAACCCTGGCTTAGTTGCATATAAAAAAATTTTAAAGAGCTGTGCAAAGATTTGAGACAACCCTTGGGAATTGATTTCATTAAACCTAGACGGCACAATGATGCACATAATGTATCATTTATATTTTGACGTATTTGTAAAACTAACTTTAAATAAATTAATAATGAGTTTATCCATCAACTCCAACTTAATTCAAAGCTTAGCTTTCAGTAAATTTTCTTTAAATTGTGTTAAAATGAAGTAAAATGAAATACCGAAATTTTTTAGACAAACCGTCGAAAAATCAGTAGGAAATCATTTTGAATTTTTATGCATAGATATTAAAAGATTTTTTAAAATACAGCAAAGATGTAACAAAATAAAGTTTCCTTTCGAATTCTTGCAATGCCTCGAAAATAAATCAAGAGAAAAAAAATTTTTCATTCACTTTGACGTCAAAATCTTGTGTACTGTATTTACAGCACTGGGTGAAGAATGATGAGTCTTTATTCATCTTTCTAGATAACACAACACATTTATATTCCGATTACCACAAAGTCAGACATTTTGCACAATTATGTACATCACACACATATATTCATTGACATCGAATTTTTCTCAAAAAACCTTTCTTCTTCTGCACAGCTACGCTACGTTCGCTGTAGACAAATATGGCGTTGTCATTCTATTTTTATTACCTTTAGAAATATATTGGTGCCAAACGAATTTTTTAATTAATAGCTTTTACAGCCAAACGATTTTTTATTTAACTAATTTTCTTTTTTCAAATTATTTTAATAATAATCTTGGAATCAATAATTTCACAAATTTTACAAATATCACACTGGCTAATGGCTTGTACATGCCAAGTGAAAATTGTTTAGGAGTCTGAGGATACATATTGACTTGCTAGACAAAGAAAAAAGCTCAGTTACATTAAGGTCTCGTTTTGAAGCAACATGACGGCTATTTTGGGGCGGGCATCGTAATTTTGAACCTTGGTCACATGACCAGGTTGACACCTGCGCTGGTACTCCCTCTCCAAGCTTCCGCACCACACCAGTGGGAGTTATATTAAGGTACCGTTTTGATGAAACACGAAAGTTATTTTGGTAAGTGCCTCGTAATTCTGAACCTCGGTCAGATGACCAGGTCGACACCTGTGCTGGTAACTCCTCTCCAGGTTTCCGCACCACACCAGAGAGAGAACATATGAAATCGTGAAAACGTCGGGATAAAATCATAAAACAAGTATTTCGTATTAATATATAATTTAATTATCAATCTGTTTAATACAATATTTACACAGAGTAGTATAATGGTTACAGAATAGATAATTCACAAGCTTATCGCTTGTAGCAAGGGTCTGTGGTAGCTTGTGGTATATCTATTCTGTAACCATTATACTACTCTGTGTAAATATTTTATTAAAGAGATTGACAATTAAATTACATATTAATACGAAACACTTGTTTTATGATTTTATCCCAACGTTTTCACGAAAAATCTACGGCGCGGACCCGAACTGCGCCTTTCTTATGTTTTTTTTCTCGCTTCTTGGCAACACTGACTAGTATATTTCATTCATTAAACTCATATAACAATCACTCCAGGGTTCACAGAAGAAAGAAAAAATTGAACCAGTTTTTCAACTAAAAAGTTAGTGCTAAAAAATTTGTCTCTGGTGAAGAAAGCACAACATTTAAATGCCCAATACAGTGAGAATGTTTTTTAAATATACTAAAAAACATAACGAGTGAAAAGAGTCCCCACCTGTGAGGTAACTATGGACCGAAATTTCGAAAAAATATAATTTCTCATTAAATTACTGTATGATCCAAATTTTGCTGCAAAACGTTTTTCAGTACCCACTCAACGAGGAAAAAAATTAGTAAAACCTTTTTTGTAGAGAAATACGTGAAACTAATCTCGAAATTCTTTCTGAAGATATGAAAATCGGTGCAAAGTAACCCCGTTTTACGGTGTTCCTTTATACTAACTAAAAAATTTGTAGTTGATAAACTCAGAACCTTTCAATATTGAGTTAAATCATAACTCATCCAAAAATAAACCATTATACTCTAGCTTCGATGGTTCAAAACGTCTACTGCGGTCTGCCACGTTGTCAATTATTTTGTTTGTTTGTCAAGCATTTAGACAGACACATTGTCTTTTAGTCAAATAATGTTCTCGAAAATTCTTGCAATTGTAATTTGATCAGATACCAGCTGATCACCATCTATCGTCTCAGGTTCATCCAACCGGTTCGGTTGCTGTAATGGCGTCGGGCATGGGAAGGCGTTCTGTCTTCACTATTAACCCTGGAATGGTAACGTTACTTTGCAGACTTCGCAGTTTGAATGGGATAAGGAGTCAATTTGACTCAACGTTACCATTCCAGGGTTAATGACAGTGTATTAACTGCATGTTAGTATATTTTCCTTAGATATAACATTACTATTTCTGGAAAAATGACGTATGTTATCGTTTGTTATTTCTCTGTAACTTTATTCATATTTGAGATTATTTTTTGGAATTATAACTTTTTACCTGTATTTAGTTTAGCAATTTGAAAAACTAGTCTTTTATTTCAAATAAATATTATTTATAATGCCCCAGTTCCGCTGAACTATGCATTACATGGATAGCATCACAAACTGCTAACGTTATGCTTTCATTTTGTAATGTTTGGCTACCGCTGGCGATGGTTGATCGGACGTTTGGCGCAATTCCTTGCTAGTGTAGGGCTGCTTTATGTAAACGAGTCAGTTTGGGTGACAACCTCGAGAAGCGATGTGAGATGTTTAGGCCTAGTTGTGGTCGTTAATTTTGGAATAGCTCTGGCTTTTAAGTGTAGCATACCGCACTGTATCTTTTGTGTGTGTTGTCTGTCTTGTATGTGCCTATGTCCAAAATAGAATTATTTTTCTAAAATCTGGTGTCTTCATTTCCAAAAAGACAGCAACACGACAATTTTATAATTGTTTCATGCTGCCGCAAGCAAACTAGAATGATGCATTTAGCCTTAAACTGTCGATTAGGGCAGTCTGGGACCCTCAGAGGTTTTTCACTCAATGACAAGGAAATTCGATTTAATATGCTTAACTATATGTGAAATGGGAAGGCAGAATTCAAAAACGGATGAATTTCGTCACTTAATAGGCAACGCCACCTATCTCATTTTTTTCAAATTTCAAAGAGGAAGATTCAAATGAATTTTTCCCAACCAATAACGATTATTTCTGAATTTTTTCAACATCTGTTATGAACACGAGACCACAAGTTCCCATCAAGCGCGAAAAAAAGTTAGAAATATTCCTTATTGGTTGCGAAAAATTCATTTGAATCCTTCTCTTTCAAATTTCAAAAATTTGAGGTAGGTGATGTTGCTTGTTAAGTGACGATTTGCGACTTCGACAGGTGGGAGGAGGGATTAATTAACTTAATGGGTGATTTCGCCTTAAAACGGGTTTCAATATTTTTTTAATTGTTACATCCAAATAAAAAAGTTTCTGTAAATCTTTAAATTATTCAGTATTTTTAATATTATAATTTATAACTCATTTTATAAATACAATATTTTTGTAATATATTTCGTATAACTAGCTTCTTTAAACACTTATGAGTGTCCAGTGGCGTAGCGACCTTAAGTGGGGCACCCGGGTCATAATATGATATTTTCGCCCCTCCAACCTTGGCCTAGCTTGTGCAAACGCTTGCCCCCCTCATCGTATTTGACTTTAAAAAGTGACAAAGCCCATTAACGTTTTTTCAACATGGCCAGTGGTGCCCGGAGAATAATATGATTTTTTTTCTAAATTATCGATTTCGCACCAGCTTGCACACTGATAATTTTCAGATACAGAAACCCCACCGCGATTTTGCGTATGAGCCAGGTGGAGTTGATTTCACCGAAATAGGGGTAAAGTGAACAATTGGAGGGGGAGATATTTGCATTTTACTTAGCAGTATATAAAAACATTTTAATTTCATTTATTGATTTTCTATAAAGACTAACTAAAAAACATACAAACATACGCCAAATCGGACAATGTTCCTGACATAACAAAGAACTCCGGAAAAGCGCTCATCTTACTCATTGCCTGTCACCCCTTTCCGTAGATAAATCGTCCAAAAGTGTTAGTTTCGGCTTTTTGAAATGAACAGTCGATAGACCGATAGAGAGTAAATAAATAATGGATTGCGCCCAAACTTTTATACAGATGTGGAATTCTGGTGACAAAACAAAATGGCGAATTTTATCGATGAAGCTCATTTCGATTTAGAGTTAATGTGTTCACCCGTGGATTAAAAGCAATGCACACTAGAGGAGCTCCAAAGGGTCCGAGATGAAAGAGGAAATGCAAAAGGTTTTTTTATTTAACATACTTAGATTCAGTTCTTACCGAAGCTCACCAAATTCATGTCTATTTAACAAGATATTAAAAGCCTAATTCAGATGAACTGGTGTTAAATCAATCCTAAATGACTAGATACATAGTTATGCCCGACCTGGCCGAAACCGTGCGGTCTAACTTAAATGACCAGATATTCAATTTCCAAGCGTTGAGGGAGTAGATATTTACTCACAAAGCTGCCATTTCAATGATTTGAATGAGTGATAAGTTTATATTTTCAATTAATAACAAATTCAGCAATTACTAATATAATAGCCAGATCTGTCTCTCGGTAACGCTCTGACGTCACCAACAATAAAACACGCGCATACCACTGCGAGACGTTAAATAGCATTATTTCATTGTTAGAGAACCTAAATTTCAGTAATTTTAAATTTAAAAGAGTAATTGTCGTTCTAATTTCAAATTTAATAGCTCTAAAATAGTGAAATAAAATTTTTATCGATTGATATAAAATTTATCTAGATATGATTAATAGTTCCCGAGAAACTTTAAATTATATTAATCATATATTTCAAATTAATTTCCGTTTCTTAATAGAAAGTAGTAAATTACGTCAGTGGTATATCATGCGAGTGATATAGTTTGGACGCCACGATGCATCTGATTATTTATTGCAATCGTGATATAATCTGATAATATTTTTTGGCAACGTTCGACAAGCAGAGAAGTGCTTTGTTTTGATTAGAATTTCGAAAAAGAATTCCTTCGAAATTTTAACTTACATTTGACAAACTGAGACTTTCATAGTTGTTGAATTATAATAAAATTGTTAAACAACGAAAAATACTTCACATGTAATGTTGTTTACCAAGATGTTTTTTTGAATAAAGAAATATGTAAATAATAATAAAAAATATTTCCTGTCATAAAACATATTTATTTTATTTGTTTTCAATCAACGTTAAACATTGATTTCTCTCGCATATATATCTATTTAAGCACATCAAATTTGTCGGGGAATCTCTCGAATGAAAAGGTAATTTGTACCCGTCATACCATGACGGGTGATTTTCTAGTTATTATTAGTAGTAGATTGGATCTGTAACTAAGACGAATCTGTTTTCTGATAGCGATATGTATTCAGTTAACTATTTAGGTCAATCGCTATATCGAAAATGGGAAAACAAATCTGCCATAATCTTTCCTGCTTAGGGGAAAAATTGTTTTGCTCATGATTTCCATTCAATGCTGTCTTAAGAAACAATTCGATGCTTGCACCCTCCGAAGTATTTGTTATACTTCTCCACAAAGGAATGCCTTTGTAGAATTTCTCACACACGCCTTGAGCGTGGGTGAGCTTATCCTTCTGCACGGATTTGTGTTAATCGATGCTTTTATTTATTACAGTTCGTTATGTGCAATCATCACATTAAAGAAAGATCATGTTTAAGCTGGAGTTTACGGTACACACTTACTTCGTTCCTCTTAGGATCGCCAACCCTTTGCCACAAAAACGGCGATGAAGGAACGTTTTTTTTTTTTGGATACGTCTAGATGTTTTTAACGAGTGACAAGCCCGAATGCTCACAAATTGAGCTTTTCATCGGTGTTTTGAGCGTTTCGATTGGACTGCTTTGTTCAACTCTTCGTTGTGATTGGTCGATTCTTTCGAATTTGAATAAAACTTCGTTTGGAATTCTTTGTATTGAATATCGTTTCAGTACCGTGTATGTTATTCTGTCTGTTTCGTTTCTCAATGAATAATCGAGGCTTTCAACATAGCGGAATACGCTATGTTGAAAGCGAAGCCGCTGATATTTTTAAGTTAAAAAAATTGCCCGATACACGCTTGAAATGCAGCAGGCATTGCGTGCTCAATCTCTCCTTTATAGCTGACGCATGCGCAAGAGAGCAATAAAAATCCCACTGCACAACCAAAACAATACTTGGCGACGGTAAATAATTGCGCCAAGAAAAAATGGCGAGAAACAGGTGTGTACCGTAAACTACAGGTTTACCAAGATTATATTTGATCACTTAAGGCTTTATTTGTGTCTGTATCTGCTACAAAGTGCGTCCATCTATAGTTCCACGGTCATAAATCAACAATGGGTGTGTACCCAATTTTAGTACTGTTACTTTAATTGAAATGTAACTCCTCACTCTATTTTACACCGTCACTTTGAAAGCTAATCTAAGCTGAATTACTGTATTTCGATCTTCCAGTAACATTATTTCCCTTCATAAGTATAAATAGCTGTTCGCAACGATAAATACTACTAGACACCGAAATAATTTTATATTCGAATTTCGAGTGCTTTCAAACCTGACTGGAATATAATTGTTGAATTCGGTCATTCCAGCTTAGTTTTGGCTACGAATTGGAAGCGCAGTGAAGAACCAGTAGCATGTGTTTCAATACTGTTTGTATCCATCAGACGAAAGAATTACAGAGGAAAAAAAATAATAATAATAAAGGAGATTCTAACCTTTATTACAAAACATCGGAGCATGATAATGTTTTATGCTTGATTCGTCTGTCTTTATATTATTTTTAACAAAGATAGCACAGATAAATGTATTTAATATCGTTAGTAACTAAAACGATAAAAGCATTGTTGTAAAATATACTTAAAAATATTTTTTTTAATTTATAAAAATTAGACAAAAAATTGTTGTAATTTGATGCAAAAGAAAAATTATATCACTGAAAAGCTAATTTATTACATTTTAAAGCAGTCGAAAAATAATTTTTATGCATTTATAGGCTTCGAAGTTATTCAGGAAAAACCTTAAAATTTTGATTAACTTTTAATTAAAAAGCCAATTAGAATTTTGAAATCCCTCTTTTAAGGGGACATACGACTATTAAACCCTTGAAACTTTTCGATTTTATGAAAAATATATTATTTCCCAGTCTTTTCTGAACAATTTAAAACAATTCGCGTTAAAAAAATCCCATAATTATGAAAGTTGTGAAGGAAAATGTTATCAGATGTTCAATGTAAACATTGTAAATGGCCATATCTTTAAAGCGCTATGTCTCAAAATGTGTTTTTTTTATATTGCGCGCACAATATCTCAAGAACTAATGACTATTTTTACATAAAATTTTTACCGAATATGCATTGTGCCATGTTCTACAAATTGAATCACAATTTTTGTACATATATTCTCCAATGAAGCATTTTGGGGAGGTAAGAAAAGTTGAAATTTTAACTATTTTTAACATTTTATTTTAAATTGGTATATAAAATAGAAATTAAATTTAAATGTTAAAAAAATGTAGTTCAGTTTCTTAAACAGACTGTTTGAATTACTTAGATAACTAAAATATTGTGTTTAGACTAATATTTTATCCGTAATCATGCGCGCAAGGTGACTATCTCATTTTTTCTCCAAAAATTATACCCATATTTATTACTGTCTCAAATAAATGCATACCAATATAAAGGTTTTAAAATGTGAGTACTATAAGAGAAAGAACAGATATTTTCTAGAAAAAAAGTGAGTTTGTGAATTGCATTTTTTCTCAGATATAATATATCGAATTTGACAGTCCCCCCCCATTTATTCGAGGTTTAAAGTCGTATGTCCCCTTAAAAAGCATTTACTAACCAAGAAATAACTACTTGTTAAATTTGGTAGTTCGGGAACCAAAAATCTGCTCTGTGGAGCATTTGGAACGATTTTTGTGTCATGCATGTTGAATTACGCATGTTGGAACTTACAGAGAGTATACCAGCCAATAAATATAATCATGTTAAAATGGCTGCTTCCGTAAACTGGATCAGAACATGATGGAATACGGCTAGAAATCAGTCTACGGCGAATATTGGAGTTCACTTTCAATAATGTTTTGCTTTCCCGTAACAGTGTGACTCAACCTTTTACAAATATTTCAGCAAAATTTTTAATCGATAACGCCAGGACGTTGCAATAAAAATATACAAAAAATCAGAATCTTTAATTATATAATTAATAACACTAATTGCGAATAATTTTCCACTAATGAAAATTTCCGGTATGTCCGGGGAGGTGTCCTTGATCTAGGCACAGATTTGAGACCGAAAGTACGTGGGTTCGATACCCAATTCTAAAATATACCCGCCGTTTACGTGAGCCTGGTCTACATTATATTGTTCAAACATTATTCCGTTGGTGTGGTACAAAAGTTTGGTTAGGTGTTGCCAGCAGAGGCATTGCCCTCGTCTTCTGATCACGATTCAGAACTACGAAGTTTATCCCAAAACAGCACTAGTGCAGCTTCGAAATGGGAATTTCAATTTGACAGAACTTCTGCGTGTGTCTAGAAGGCTGTTCTATACTTCCTAAATCTAGAGCATTTAACGTTCAAAAATTTATATTATTTATCTTCTTTAACGATTCGGAAGATCCCATATTCGAGGAATACCCTTTTTCATCGTTTTGAATATCCTGTGTACATCCAAGGATTACTTAGATAACCAAATTAATCTTCGGGTTGCTTCCGGAAATTTCCCACGAGTAGGAATCAAGTCTATTTTCTGCTGCATCTTGCGATTTTCACTTTCTAGAGTGTTTACTTAATACCATTATAGCGTTGAACCATATTATACTAATAAAGCTTTGCACATAAATAACAATTGGCTTGGTTCAACGGTATTTGAACGTGTTTGCAAACAAACGTTGCATCTAAATAGAGATTTTTAAAAAATCGGCAGTCGGAGGATTAATGAAGCAATAAATTACTCTCTTCTTTAACATCGACACTGGAGTATGACGTTTAAACCTCGTTAACAACTTCCCAAACAAAAATATCACGTAATTTGAATAAATTTTCAAATGTTTCACGATATTTAGAATTATTTAAAGTCTCCTACTTCATCCCAAACATATAGTATAAGTGTCATGTAATAAGATTTCACTATTTTAAGTATCAGAGAATTGGCAATTTAAAATATGGTGCTAAATTTCTGGAAAAAAGTGCAGTTCTCGTATTTGACCTGCCCTCTATATCCCAAAGGTAAGTCTTTACAGGGTCCTCAAGAATTTCAGCTCGAGGGGGCTCTCATAAAGCATAATCCGCACCTGCCTACATACGGACGCACAGATAGGCAGACTTCCCATATATATACTAAATTTAATTCCTCTAATTTTTTCTGTTTTGGATTCATCTTGTACGTAGCAGACATAAATCCAAAAGTTTTTCTGATTCGGGCATGTCTAAAGCGTTGATCCCTTAACCCACAACAATGTGTCTGACACGTGCATCGAATTACAGAATTTTTGCTATTTATATCCGTAAAAGTAACGATTAATTTTAAATGCAACGTAACTAATTAATTTAATTTAATTAAGTCAACGTAACAATTAATTTTAAATACAAAAAACACTTGCACAAACTTAAATGTCTCAAGTATCCTTTACCATCGTAAATATATAGAAAAAATATCCGAAATGGGTGGTGCCATCTAATTAGGAGGTTAAATAAATTTCGCAGGTCAAGCGATTAAGATTCTTCAGAATCTCTTGGTCGAATTTTCCGACAATTACAATAATCTCTCTTTCTATACTTCATATAAGACAAAACAAAATGATTTCCTAAGATATCTGTAATCTTAGTCACAACTGCAAGTAACTAGCACAAAGAACCTTAACAAAAATACATGTTCTGAAATATCAAACACTGTTTTAAAAAAATCCCTTTCGGCAAGCTGGAAGGCGAAGATAGATTCCTTTACGTTAATGTTTCAAAAGTAATGAAATATTACATATTGATCAACACAGACATAGCCAATGACTTTGCTGTTTCCACACATTGCAATATTTACGTCGTGATTCTGTTCTCATGACATTTAATTTTTAACTATATAAAGGTTTTATCATTCTACTTAGAAGGTTATGCTGGATTTATTGGTCAGAACATTGCTCCAATTTATTTTATATCCCTAATAATCATCGTAATCATTCAACAGGTAGGAGTCACAAAGAAATAAACATCCCAGCAGTGCAAATATCCCCTAGATATCATTAAGCGAGCCAATCTGAAACAGTAACAAAAATTGACATTTTACACGAAAGAAGAAAGACTTTAGATTTAAAAATTAATTTATTTAATCTAGGTTACCATATAATTGTGCGAACGTTACATTGCCATGTGATAAAATCACATGATATTAAACACTACTAAAATGGGCTTATTTAGAGAATTCCCTGGTTACAGAGATAATAGTCACTAAATTCTCAACACATAAGAGAATAAAAATTATTCAATATTGAGAGTGGCAAATTAAATACATGTGTTTAAAGCACAGGATATGAATGCAGCCATTTTGAAAAGTGAATTTAAATCTCCATCGACAGCTAAAAGCAAATAGTCAGTCACAAAACCCCAAAACAATTTTAAAGTTAATGAGATATTTTTCGATGTCAATAAGGAAAAAGGAAGCTCTTATTTAAATATCTATCTTTTTTGGCTATTTTATATTAAATTTATTAAACAAATATTTGTGCCGCCATGATTAATTAAATATCAAATTAAAGTAATCTGCCAACTTAACTATTAAAATTAACTGTCTGATTAATTAAAATTAACTATTTAATTAATTAAAATTAAATATTTAGTTAATTGTGACGAAATGTTCACTAAAACCTTCTTTATGGCTCATAGTATTTATCAGCAAAAGTTTGGATTTATCTTATTATAAATAAAACTCATTGTGGCTATGTATTTATGATCCACATCTCCTCCTAAACCACTGGACTGATTCCAGCCAAACTTTGCTCATTTTTTATTTAAGACAAGCCACTATCAACTTTTTAAAGCCCAAAAGTTAGTTAAAATTTCAGTTAATTAAAAATTAACCAAGGCGTTTTTCCGCGATCTTTATGGAAAATATTATCTCACGAAATTATTTTCACACCATATTAAATTTCAAAAAATTAGCTTTTCAGTGACAAAAATTTGATTTCTATACAATTTGTTTCTCTCATTTTATTGGTTTTTTTCAAAATTAAATTTATACAGAATCCATAATATTCTTTATCGTTGGAGAATAAGAATAATACGAAGAACTGTTACCAAAATACATTAACAGAATTCTGGACGAATGCTAAAAGAAAATTTTAAAAGTAGACGATTAACACTTTATATCAGGACCAACTACTGATTTCATTTATTTTCATGCTTTAAATTAATGAATAATTAACTATTTAATTTAATTGTTTCAAAATATTCATTAAAACCTTTCTTTCACTTTAATAATTTTTAACAAAATTTGAAATACCTGTATAACAAATAATAATTTATGGAGAAAATTGGCTATCGGCTGTTTTTAAAAATTGTCTGGTTCAATTGATATTCTCCTTTTAATTAAAAACGTTTCAGATCAGAAAAGGAATTTGAGTATTATAATTTTTATACAACAGTAGTTTTTGCATTAAAGATATTAGGCATGAAAGCAATTTAATCCGAAGCAAAGCCGGGTATATCAGCTTGCTTACCATATAAAAAGAGGAAGTGAATGCGGCTGATGGGAGCTTTTCAACACGGTGTCACATACATAGGTTAAAACGCACTCTAAGTTGGATGGCGTCGGGATCACTTTCCAGTTCATAACTTCTAAGCAATTCTAGCTGTAAAAAAACATTTCAATATAAAAGTTGTTCGTTATGACAAAGTGATAATTCGCATAATTGAAATATATTTTCTATCTTTAGTCGTAACATACCTATGGGGAAATGATAAGTTGGGGGAGGGGATTGAAAATGGCTTTTTAGCTCATAACTTCTAAGCAATTGTAGCTATCAAAAAAGTTTCAGTACAAAAGTTGTTTGTTATAATGAGACAATAAATTGACTAATTTGAATTTTCTTTCTATCTTCAATCGTAAGTTAATTATGGGAAAAGGAAATTTTCAACCCCTTTGAGCTGGATAGCCCATTTGCGATCTCGCCCGAGATTTTCACTATCCTTACAACATATCCCTCACCGGTTAAAATCTAATCAAAATTACTCTAGTTATCGTGTTCACAAGATAACATAGACAAAGCGTTATATACACCTCTACTACTAATAATAAGGAACATTTCTCCCTCTACTTTCAGAAGGCTCAGAGTTGCAAGAATGAAAGAAGATGGAAGAGACTGCAAATGACGAGAGCTTTCCAACAAGGGGTAATATGCATAGGTTGAAAGGCACTTTAAGTGAGGGGGAGGGCAGGGCAAATCACTTTTCAGCTCATAAAACTTCTGAGCAATTGCAGCTATCAAAAAAGTTTAAATACAAAAATTGTTCGTTATGATAAGGCTATAATTAGCATAATTTGAATTTTCTTTCTATTTTCAATTGTAAATGATTTATGGAGAAATGAAAATTTCACCCCACCACCACCATTTCCACCCCCCTTTCACCTGTATAGCCCATCTACGAACTCGACTGAGATTTTCACTATTCTTAAAACATATCCCACGCTGTTTAAAATTAAATCAAAATTACTCCAGTTATCGTGTTCACAAGATAACATGGGAAAAAGCGTTATATATATATAAACTTTTTAACGAAGGGTGGTTTTGGGTTCTAGGGGTCATGATCGGTGAAGATCTGCAGAAATTTTCCGAAAGTCGTGTCATGAGAACCATTGCAATAGGTAGAGTTCCTATAAAGTATCTGCCTAAAAGGAAAATCAAGAGTACACAAATAAAACTTTTGGCTTGTTGCTCTCTGAATTTAACATCGTCTTCTAATTTAATACCATGGTATTTCAGTCTTCACATTTTTACAGAGTTGGACCCGATTCAGTAACAAATGATTGAAAATAAAACGTTATGATTCAGGTTTATTTTTCGAAAGGTTTCCTTTGCAATAAAGCTCAAGAAATCATAATCCCGTCTCTCTTGTAAGAAGTAATGAAAACTTTATTGACTTATTGAAGTTTTCAACCGAGAAAAACCTCTGTTGAAAATCAATGGCAAGAGTCTGCTATTTCTTTCATACAACTCTTCATTTTTTGATCTTTAACAATTTTTTTATTTGTTTTGCTCCGACAGAAAAAGCAATAAAACGAATCGTGGTCCGAGACGCGATTAAATAAAGCTTACTATTTAAAAGGCCTTAGGTCATAAAAACTTTATTTTTCATATCTGCCTTAAATGTTTCTGTGAAATGGAAGCAAAGCATGCACGTTTCTGTGCCATTTAACTTCAAGAAGACATATACGATTATGTATGTTTAAAAGAACTGTTTTAATAAACCCTTTTGAGATATATTTATCCTACTATCTTTTCGAACATATTCCTCGAATTACAAAAATAAATTGTATATGAAATAATTTTTTTTACTTTCAGCTAATATAAATGATTTTGTGTTTTGCTTTCGTTCATTTAACCCTCTGACAACTAACCCGGCCGTAACCGGCCATTCAACTTCTATACTAATGGGGCGGATATCGGCGGGTTGCTTTACCGCAAGGGGGAAGAAGGCAGTTGCACGAGTGGTCATTAAGGGATCCCTTGGGGGAGAGATAAGAGTTCAAAGGCGAGCCATTCATATCAGGGGAAACTAGGCGGACGAATCCATTTCATTGACCCATTAGTTAACAAACCTCTGTATACAACTGTTCTCAAATTTTGGGAGACCTCGGGAGTCAAAGGGTTAATGAGACATCACACTTAAACAAAACATGCAATAAAAACTGAACTGATTATTTAAATAAAGTAAACGCGAAAATTCTCTTTTATCAGTCTCTATTTCGAATCTACTAGAAATTTCACGAATATATGTTGAAAATATTTTTAAAATAACATTTTCGATCAGACATTACTCATATCTTCTGAGTCCTATAGGAAATGCACAAAAAAAAGTACTACAATCGTCAAAGATTTCGTCCTCGACCTTTTGATGAATCTCCACAAGTTTGGCCTTCCCGAATCAGAAAAAAAGACAATTTTGGAACTAGGTCTAAATTTTAGTCGTTTGTGAATACGTTAGCTTAAAAAACGAAAAAGCTAGACGAGTAAAATTTGATATGTGGCCTTTACACTAAAACTATAGATTTATATCAGATTTTGGAGGAAATCCCTCAATGAAAGGCTGATTGTCTACAAAAAGAAGGAAATATATACACTATGTACAGCACAGGCAAAGTGAAAATGCCTGTGCTGTACATAGTGTATATATTTCCTTCTTTTTGTCTATTTTGTTTTTCTTTTTCTTAAATAAAATTCCCGTGTCTTGCCCATCAAACCGTTCAGTGACCGGTCTGGTCACGGGTACGGGGGTAAGGGACGGCGTTCTGTTCTGTCTGTCCGTCCTTATGCATGGAACACGATAACTCGAAAACGCAAAGAGTTGGATGAATGAAATTCAACTTTTGGTTCTACCATTATAATCGTAGATATCTATCAAATTCTGGACTAAATCCGTCAAAGGGGTGAATTTTCCTCCAGTCTATCTTTTCGTGTGTTTGTAAGGTGATCAACCGTCCTCCTTTTGTAAGTTCTGTCTTTCATCGAAAAGTGCACAATAAATTATGTTACAAAGGTTTTCTATACATTTATCATATTACTAGCCGCCTCCGGCGACCATCTGGTTCGTCCAACTTATTAGTTATAATGATTTAGTTATATCAATAAAATTTTAAATAAGCAAGTTGTATAAATTAGTTATTATTTTTGTATTTTATATTAAATATTTAGAATTAAAGCCGTACGATGAAGTTATTTCCATTTGAAGCTTTTGGAAGAAACAAACTGTTAGTTTCTGGAAAAATGATGGATAAAACTGAAGATTTCAACAAATGACTACCATATACTGAATGAAATGTTAAAATCGTGAATTTTTAGATGCTTTTTAGATAAATCTGTATGAAAATCAAAAATGAAATTCAAATGCACCCAGAATTAAATAGTAGATGGAGATAATCTTCAAATACATCAATTCATACTTCACAGTTTGTCGGTAAGTAAATTGAATCTAATGTTCGCAGAATTGTAAATGAATTCATTTATGCCACTGCTCATGCTGCCACTTCTCAAATATTGATTTCTCAATAGTGACACAATTGTATATTTTGAATCACGAAGTGGAAGCGTTAAACGCGCAAAATGCGTTTAAAATGCACGAAAATATTTGAATTTTTAAAAAATAGCATTTGTTAACCGTGATTCATTAAAAACTGCTGGCAGTGAACCGATAGTAGCCACGAAAGCACCCCATCCCCCCTGAACATTTCGTAGAACCCTTTTATGTTCTTCTGCCCCTACCTCAGTTCCCTCTGACCGGTCTGGAGAAACGGAGTATCTATCGTCCGCCACTGTCGAATGAAAAGATTGTCTCCTTGACCGCAGTTCATGACAATAAAAAAACCTTATAAAATTGAAATGAATTATCGTGCAGTGCTCAAACTAATATCATTGGAAATATAATTGATTGTACTTTAAATTGGTATAAAATCATTTTCATGCGATAATTCTTTCGCAAGTTATAGAAGAAAAAGCGGCCAAACATGTCGAAATTTTGTTTAATTTTTAAATAATTAAAATTTGAATTAAAAAAATTGAAAAAAAATGGCTCCATGGTGCACAAATTCAGCATCCAAAGTATGACTGGCCAAATTTGGTAACTCTACGTTCTACGGTCTGTTCTGTAGACCGCCAACAGACACACAGACATTCATCTTTATTAGTATTAGAGATCGTGCATTCTGTATGATTGTTGCAGTGAATTAAATGTTTCTTTTATTTATGATATTTTTTAGCTTCAATTTATTTGTGTCCTCCTTTTGTTGGAGCTAGTGTTGGCGCTAAAGTTGGTCACCTTATTATAACGAGAATGTAGGCACGTAGAAAAAATATTGTTATAGACAGGTTATCGTTATAAGCAGTTTGAGCCAATGTTTATGTACGTGTGCATGTAATAATATACTAA